>JAYKKI010000097.1:3565000-4072500 GCA_039881145.1 Druceiella hillmani | reverse complement strand
GCTACGCCGTGCGCTGCAAACGCTGTTGGTGCTGGAATATACAATATATAGAATGAGTTTACCAAAAACAACAAGAACTTTAATATGAATACGTTACGAGAAAATATTTATTGTATAGATGCCTTAGAAGATTAATAGGTTTAATGTATGCGCTATAAAAGTAAACAATTTATTAACCGTTGACTGAAGAGTGCTATTATGGCTCTTCTTGCGTTGTGCAATAATGCAGGTTTGCATTGTGCAAAAATGCAGTGAAATCGCTTTCCTATTATACAACTTTTGTATTCAATGCAGCTGATTCCGTTCAATATATGTGTTAAATTCATGATTAATATTTTAAATTTTTTTTCCATACAATCAAAATTTAATCCAAATGGACTGCCGTTTGAATAAGATCACAAGATGTAATAAAGCAATTGGTAAGAGTATTGTATAAGGGTTGGTTGGTAAGAGTATTGTATAAGGGTTGGTTGGTAAGAGTATTGTGTAAGGGTTGGTTGGTAAGAGTATTGTATAAGGATTGGTTGGTAAGAGTATTGTATAAGGATTGGTTGGTAAGAGTATTGTATAAGGGTTGGTTGGTAAGAGTATTGTATAAGGGTTGGTTGTTAAGAGTATTGTGTAAGGATTGGTTGGTAAGAGTATTGTATAAGGATTGGTTGGTAAGAGTATTGTATAAGGATTGGTTGGTAAGAGTATTGTATAAGGATTGGTTGGTAAGAGTATTGTATAAGGGTTGGTTGGTAAGAGTATTGTATAAGGGTTGGTTGGTAAGAGTATTGTATAAGGATTGGTTGGTAAGAGTATTGTGTAAGGATTGGTTGGTAAGAGTATTGTCTAAGGATTGGTTGGTAAGAGTATTGTATAAGGATTAATTGGTAAGAGTATTGTGTAAGGATTGGTTGGTAAGAGTATTGTATAAGGGTTGGTTGGTAAGAGTATTGTATAAGGGTTGGTTGGTAAGAGTATTGTATAAGGGTTGGTTGGTAAGAGTATTGTATAAGGGTTGGTTGGTAAGAGTATTGTATAAGGGTTGGTTGGTAAGAGTATTGTATAAGGGTTGGTTGGTAAGAGTATTGTATAAGGGTTGGTTGGTAAGAGTATTGTATAAGGGTTGGTTGGTAAGAGTATTGTATAAGGGTTGGTTGGTAAGAGTATTGTATAAGGGTTGGTTGGTAAGAGTATTGTATAAGGGTTGGTTGGTAAGAGTATTGTATAAGGGTTGGTTGGTAAGAGTATTGTTTAAGGGTTGGTTGGTAAGAGTATTGTATAAGGGTTGGTTGGTAAGAGTATTGTATAAGGATTGGTTGGTAAGAGTATTGTATAAGGGTTGGTTGGTAAGAGTATTGTATAAGGATTGGTTGGTAAGAGTATTGTGTAAGGGTTGGTTGGTAAGAGTATTGTGTAAGGGTTGGTTGGTAAGAGTATTGTATAAGGGTTGGTTGGTAAGAGTATTGTATAAGGGTTGGTTGGTAAGAGTATTGTATAAGGGTTGGTTGGTAAGAGTATTGTATAAGGGTTGGTTGGTAAGAGTATTGTATAAGGGTTGGTTGGTAAGAGTATTGTATAAGGATTGGTTGGTAAGAGTATTGTGTAAGGGTTGGTTGGTAAGAGTATTGTATAAGGGTTGGTTGGTAAGAGTATTGTATAAGGGTTGGTTGGTAAGAGTATTGTGTAAGGGTTGGTTGGTAAGAGTATTGTATAAGGGTTGGTTGGTAAGAGTATTGTATAAGGGTTGGTTGGTAAGAGTATTGTATAAGGGTTGGTTGGTAAGAGTATTGTATAAGGGTTGGTTGGTAAGAGTATTGTATAAGGGTTGGTTGGTAAGAGTATTGTGTAAGGGTTGGTTGGTAAGACTATTGTATAAGGGTTGGTTGGTAAGAGTATTGTATAAGGATTGGTTGGTAAGAGTATTGTGTAAGGGTTGGTTGGTAAGAGTATTGTGTAAGGATTGGTTGGTAAGAGTATTGTGTAAGGGTTGGTTGGTAAGAGTATTGTATAACGGGGCTAATAAATGCCTTTAAACTGCTCATATATATAATGTGCTATTAGAGAGATCCCTTAAGTCATTTTTTTCCTTTTTATAAGAATTTAGTTTAAAGTGCGTCTGTCGAAGTCGACATATAAAAGAATTTCAAAAATTGTCTAACAAGATGGAATCGCACCTTACGAAATGAGGACATGTCTTTCTGAAGCATACAGTAACTCTACTGATTACATTGTCATACATTTTTCTCTGTCAACGTGTTCAGTTTTGTTTTACCTTGGATGGGATTACAATATATAGATGTATGTCTGTGTGTCGGACAATATATCAAACAAAGAACAAAATATTATACACATTAAATAATTTTAATTAGAATAGAGGCCATCATTTTGTTTTGTGGTGCAATGGATGTCAGTCGGGGACTTGCTCTCGGTTTATGCTACATCGATATTAAAGACAAATCGAAACACAAAGCCTTAGCTGTCTATGATTATACAATATAAAAGACTATAGAATATGAAACAAAACAGAACTCAAGAATTGGGAAACCTATAAAAAAAAATTGGAAATAGAGAAGATTTAAAGAATGAACGTAGAATAAAATGTTTATTACTGGTTTGATATTGAGTCACTTATTGGTTAACATAGAAGCTAAGGATATTATAATAACAAAGGTAATGTATTACTTTCGTTTCTATATCAATGTTAGCTTAAAATGGATACGTGATTATGTTGATAAAATGCTCATCCAAGAAAAAAACAGTGGTTTTAGATAAATATAGAGGCAAACGGACACAAATTTCGGCTACTCACTATATAGACAGATTTTCGTGTTTTCCTACTTTAATTCTTATTTATTTCAAGTTATGTGTTAAATCCATAAGGCTACCAATAAATGTACACTGATGTTCAAAATCAACAGTCCCCTAAATTAAATTTTAAAAATTTCCTAATTTTTTAAATGTTACCCAAAAAATGTTTTACAATGTCTAAGCAATAATGATTTTTATCCTTTTTTTAAGTTTCTAATTACATAAATTATCCTTTTTAACATTTTTAAATTTTGATAAGAATGGCGGAATCAAAATAGTTGTGTTTTTCATCAGGTTAATTATACTCCCCCTCCCCCCCATGAATTGCAAAAACACGAGTTACACAGATCTGTCGATGATTTGTAAACTGAAGAAAAATACAATTGAAAACTGACAAAAAATGATGATTTTGATGGGATCACAAAATAAAAAAATATTGAGTGCAAGATACATTGGCATAATTAATCTTCCATGCCATCAGACCCCCGCTTAAATTATTAATAGTAATGCACACCGACTATGTATGTAATGCACTCCGACTCTATATGACTGCCAACGACAACAATGCCGTATCATATCACATATGTCTTCGTTCCGCTGAATGAGTGTGCTTAGACTGAGCCAGATTAAACGTTTTCAAAACGTGTAAGGGCAACACTTGTTCCTAACATTGTGAGAAATATTTTTAACCAAATAAATAAATAAATTCATTACAAATGTGAACATTGACTGTAGTTAGCCTTTCATTAATAGTACCGCTAGCATTATATAGGCATTTTTTTCATCTTCACATTTGCTCCGCCGGTGCATTTATTTTCAATTACATCTTTGTAAGAGACCAATATCTGAACAATAGCCTTTTCTCTGTTTCCGTGTAGTTTCTTTTACCTTCAAACAAAGAAACGACGCTTATAATTGTCAGTAAATAATTTGATATGTCAATTAAACATGTGCCTGAAATTATCTAATGATTGATGCGCAGTACATACTGCACTGATGATGCCTATATCTCACTCTAAAGATGTGCAGAAACGTTGCACGGAGACACCACCTAACAACTAAATTTTTTTTAAACCTCTGAACTTCGTACGCTCTCAACTTTGATTTTACTACTCATAAAATTTCATGCCGGATGCTATTTATGAAACTCGATTCTTGAGGAGTAAACTCCAAAAACTTTTCCTTTAAAACCAATGGTTTAGCTATTATAAGGAAATAAACAATTAGATTGTTTATAAAAAATAACCAAGCTAGAAATTTTCGACCCTGATAATTTTGATTCAATCTATACCTAATTCTCAATGTTCATGATTGTTTTAAACTTTTCTTAGCGATCCTTTTTTAGTGATAGTGGACAGGAATTTTTGGTGATAGGGTAAGGGCAGCAATTTTTAAACATTTTTTCAGAAACGTGTTTAAAAAAATTTATAAAAAAATATATATGTATGTATGTGTATATATATATATATATATATATATATATATATATTGTTAAATCTGTGCTTCGGTAAGCTTTCATTTGACACCCTACACTATCCCCTTTAAAACTGTTTTCTTTTTTATTTTCCCATTTAGCCTTTTAACATTTTATACCTCACGTCCCCAATTGGGCAACCGCTATATCTTTATGCTAAATTTGAAATTTTTACATCAAATAGCTTCTGAGAAAATCGCCTGTGACAGACGGACATGAGGGACACCGAAGTGATTTTTTATACTACACCACAGAACGCTACAAGGAATAAAAAATATTATTTCTATACCAATGTAAAACAGCATTAGGAAAAATGTAACACTTTTAAATGATGTTTGGAAAATTGTATTGAAATAATTATTTTAGAAAATATTGGATTCCAAAGTTAAAAATGTTGTCTTTTTATAGCTTATAACTCCTTGGAAAAATATCATTTTAAAACAAGTATTTCTGAGAGGAAATTTTTTCTCCGAAGTCATTAAAATATTATTTTTTAACTCATAGAACTTGTTAAAGTCCATAAAAAAATTTGGATATTATATATATTTTTCCTTAATCGATTTGCTTGTATGAAAAAAGTGATTTTTTTGTATGATTTTTTTGTATGTATGAAAAAAGTGATGTAATCAGCATGGAAAATAATATTTAAAAACAGCTCTCATTTATGCAAATCTGATTACTTTTCCCATTTCAAAAATCAAAAAAAAATTTACTTTTTTTAATTTTGAAATTCGCTTTATTTTGAAAGTCGGCATATAGAGAAATTTTAATATTTCTACTTTCGCATACTACGATAGGCATTTGGTATAATTAAATATATTTGGGAAATAACTTGACTAACAACTTACCAGCACATATGGCAGCCACTATTCTACCAGACTTCTCCTGCTCCTTAAGCAATTCACCAATAACGCTGGACTTGCAGAATCTTTCCGATCCCTCCAGACCACCTGGCAGAATCACCTAGAAGTGGCATCGCAATCATGTCAAAATTTAAATTAAAAAGACGATTCGTAACCAAATAATTATTTTGAATGACATAACTACACAAATACTCAATTTCTCCATTATTGTCTATGCTACAGAAAGTGCTACTTCTGTCTCCCTTTCTTAAAACATTCTAAACTCAAATTTATACTTTATCCTTTATCTGGATATTAAAAATGTAAAAAAAACACTCTGCTGGGTGAATATTATTATATTGGTACTGTCAACGCCATTTATTAGTGTTTTTATTGAACTTTATGTTCATAGAGTTCTGAGGGAAAGAAAATGAAGAAAAAAATAACTTCTTATATCGATTTCAAAACAAAGTCGTGTTGGCATACTTAGTATTTTCATAAATCACCAGTAGATACACAAATTACATTGCATAAAACAAAGTCGAGACATGAAGGTTTTAAGTTTAAAATGTGTTGCAGCCACATCTGTCACAAACTCTACCGAAAAAAATAGTTAAGTAAAATTTCATTTTCATTCAAAACAGTTCAATAACCTTAAACAAACGTGCCCACTAAACACCACTAGAGTCAGCCACTCTAATCTACAAAAGTTGCAAAAAAATCGACTTCCATAATAAACTTTTCACAAAGGCAACAACTTTTTATGCAGTAAAGGATAGCTTGGAGAATATTCAATGATATTTTACACAGACAAAACAAATTCAATGATATTTTACACAGACAAAACAAAAAAAATTAAAGACTGAATGAATATGACATTTTATTCTGACAGTTTACAGTTGTAGTGATGGCATAATCATGGCGCCTTGCATTTTCAGCAATTTGATGTATAGATAAAAAAAATGTTATTAATTCAATTTTAATATCAATCTTGTATTTTTATGAATGTAAAACCGATACATTTCGGGTCCTAGTGGCAAAAACTATAATAATTAATCATTTTTATCAAGAAATTTATTACGTATCAATTAGCCTATTGTGCTACATATTAATTAAAATGTCCTCTCTAGCTGCAGTATCCTGCCATTGATTAACGACACAAAATGGGCAGCAAATACGAATAGATCATATCAAGCGAGAACAATAAAAATAACAACGTACAAATACACATGCAATGCGGATATATGTACCACAATATTTACATCATTTACTACTGAATAATATCACGCCGTACCATGTCGTGGTAAGTGTAGGAAGAAATGTTAGAGCAGACCCACCTCATTGCACTTTCTTCCCTTCCTCGCACTGATCCATGCATAGCCAACGGGATGGGTTTAGTTTTTAAAATAATTTCATAAAAAATTATATTTGTAAATCTACCTTTCAAGATTATATTTTTATACATATAATGTAAGTCGAACACTGCTTTTTCCACATTCGGAGTTAGCTACAAAACCAAAGTAGTGGTATATTTAATCACAATTGAATCATACCCTAAATTTAGTACATTCTTTAAGAATGAGGCATAATTTACCTCAAATTTACCCTGCATTTTCATATGACAGTCAATCTCACAAAACCCAACCTAAAACCTGCCTTAAGAAATTATCTACACATTGATAAATATTAAGTGGTATTACCTTTAAAGAATATTTAAACTTTTACAATCAAACTTCAAAAGATCGGTAAAATATCAGAACCCACACAAAACAAGGTTCGATAGTTGCCTACAGAATGTTTATTGATTCTATTTTAACAATCTACTTCAAATCCTAGTACCTAGAATTCTCTCAACACTTTATATGACAAAAGGTTACTTCACATGCATAGTTATTTTATATACATTCCAAAGTGTATCTATATATACTGTTTCTATGATTGTTCCATGAGCAATCAACTTGCCCGTCTATTTAAAGAAAAAATTTTCTTCCAATATTCCCTAATTTCCCCATGTGGACCAACTTAATGTTTCAAAATTCATATTTAAACCAAAAACGGATGAAAACAGAGAAAATATAGACAACCATACATACAGCATCATAATCCTTCTTCTCGGCAAGCGCATCAGCGAGAGACTTATCAGGCAAGACAGTCACTTTACGCGAACATAACACTGGTCCAGCGCCATCCAAGCCAGCCAGTATAACGGTAACCTAAAACGACAAATATTCTTTTCAAATGTTTACCCAAATTAATATTGGAAAAGAAATTAATAAATTAAATTGGATATCAATATTATTAATATTTATGACCAGGTATTGTTGATACTCAAAAATAAATTAATATATTATAATAATATTCAATTACTTGTGTGTCCCACCCTACGGGGCAAAGCAACGAAAATTATAACCAAATGTTCTTACCTCCCGACATAATCCTCTTACATACTTTCTATTTTTATGACTTACATAACCTTATTTTCAATATTTCATAATCTGATGATAATTTTCTTATGTTTTGTTTTCCTACTATTGTATTAAACACATGTTTAATACATTTTTAATAATTTTTTTCAGATGGCCATCACCATGTTAGATTTAAAGCAACAACGTTTATACTGTATTAAACACACACAGAAGAACAAACCAGCCACTAGTTAAATGTAACAAATGCTCATCTATGGAAGATAAACATTTGTTACATTGTTACGTTTTAACACATTTAATTCAATAAGTCTCATATTTTTTAAAGACCTAATTTTTTTTTATTTATTAGGAATTTTGGAAACTGATTATTATTTTTCTTGTAACTATTTAATAAAAGAGCACTTCAAATAACATTAAATAAAAAAAAGTCTTTTTTATATTTTTCTCATTTCAAATCCCTCCCACACCCACAGGAAGCTACATGGTGCAGAAAAGCAAGTTAACATATAAGATTACAAACAACATTATAGAAGAATATTTCCTTGCAAGTTATACTCACAAAATTATCAGTAACTGGTGGGAATTACAAACAATAGAATTAAATTAGTCTAACTAGTTGTCCCCCAGCTTTGCAGCATGGTTCAGTCGAAAAGCCACGGTCTTTGTGACAAACATATTAGTACTTATGAACAGCATGCGAACATATTCTATGCTGATTATAAGGAAAGGAAAAAATCAAGAAACAAGAGAAAGAAATGAATGGACTGGCATGAGTTGGTCAGAAAAATAACTTCTATAAGAACTTTAAGGTGGTTTATTATAAAATTTTTTTAAGGAAAATAATTGTTTATTACAATTTTATTCAATAAAATGAGGTGTGGTAAAATACCTGCTTTTCCTGTAATGTTAATTATACAATTTTCGAGAGTGATTTTTACCAAAACTAAACGGTGAATATTGTTTTTCTTAACATATCTTTTTTTTCATAACATCATTTTACATTGACTTAGTTTTTAGACAAGTCGCTCGACACATTTTTTTAAATGAAATGAAGTGTTGTGAAATTACTACCTTTGTATGTACCTGTAATGTTGATTGTACAATTTTGGAGAGAGATTTTTACTAACACTAAACGATAAACGTCTAAATTGTGATACGCTACATATTAAAAAATTATTTTAATAAATACCCACCCCAGCGCGACGCAACACATCCACCGTTATCACAGTCTCCATCTCCTCAGATCCTTGCGCCACTACAACTAATGCCGTCTTAGACATGCTCACTGGTGTACTCTTAAACGACCTACAAACGACAAATTTGACTTGAATATATATTTATAAATATAACACCATTAAATAGTCTTTCATTTTACATGGGTCTTAATATTAAAATACATTACAGAAATGGACTGCAAAATGAAATGTCCTCCAGATTTTCACATTTTACTGGTCAACAACTCAAAATATTTTATTGTTATCAAAGACATAATAAAAAATAGCTGGGGCAAGGTAACATATTGAATATTTTTGTAATTATTAAGTGTACAATTTTACTTCCGCTGTCTTTTTCCTGAAATTTGAATCTTCATTGTACAAAACTGGGTTTACATTTATTATTCAAAGTATTGTCCATCACTGGTCACTACTTCCTCCCATCTTTCGGGCAGTGTACAAATCCCACGGTAAAAAAACTGGTCATCTTTTGAGACAATCCACAAATCGATTCAATCGTATACTTCTTCTTAAGACCAGAAGTGCTGGTCTGCCAGACCGTGTGTCATTGATCAAAACAAGTGATAGTCAGAGGGAGCAACATCTGGAGAATGCGGCAGGTGGGATAGGACTTTCCATTTCAACGTTTTCAAGTATGTCTTGACCACTTGTGCAACAAGGGCTCGAGAGCATTGTCATGCTGTAAAATCACTTTATCATGTCTCTTTTCGTATTGCCATTTGTCTTTCAATGCTCGGATCAAATGCATCAATTGCATTCGATACCGATCGCTTGTGATTGTTTCTGTCAATTTTAACACCTCATAATACACTACGCCGAGCTGGTCCCACCAAATACAAAGCACATGACCTTGGAGTCGTCAATATTCATTTTGACTGTCGATGTGGAAGCCTGGCCCGGAACTCCCCATGATTTTCTATATTTAGTGTTATCGTAATGAACTCATTTTTCGTCGCCAGTCACAACAACACGAAACAGAAATTTCTTCCGTTTTTGCATGCAAAAAAATGCCGTACAATTTCTCTAAGCTTCAACTCGTTACATTACCCAATTTTCTTGTTTCTGAATCATTTCCATGTCTTTGAGGGTTTTCGAAATAGCTTGTTGAGTTACTCCCAATGATCGTGCTAATGCTTCTTGATTTTGACACGAGTCTTCATCAAGTAATTCCCTCTTCCGCTGCTATACCGGCCTTCTATGTCAAAATCACCTTTCTTGAAGCGTTAAACCCATTCACAACATATTCTGTCACTAATGGCGACTGTACAATAAGTATTTGGAAGCATTTTTATATACTGAAATAGAAAATTAAAACTTCCCACAAATGATGAGAATTTGGCTTGTACACTTAGAGAAAAACTTTATGATGCAAACAAAATACAAATCGATTAACATATGAATGAGGTTATGTTGACCGATACCCAAGTTTATTGTATGACATATATGATCTATTTATTTCAACCACCATTTACCGCTAAAGCTATCTATAGGAAAACGGCAGAAGCAAATTTGTACATCTCATACTATTATGATAACTATTTACATTGATTATTTATTGTGTTATAGACTCTTATGTGTCCGAGATGAAAAAAAAGTGAAAATAACTTTTTTACAATTTTTATCTATTATTAGGGCAACACGCAGAAACTAGGGGAACAATATGAATAACACTTTCACTGCGATGATGCTCAGATACAGAATTCAATCTAGGTTATTTCGTCCCTATTCAGTAGAGGTGTGCATATCAGTATTTTTTCGAACTACGGACGGATACCTATTAAAAAATACTAAACCATACACAGCAAGCATACTTGCTTGCCTGGTATTTGGCTACAAGGACTCAATGTTAACACTTGACTTAAAGTATTCAATATTTTTTTACTTGTTACATCCTGGTTTTCCAGCAGTGTCTGTCTATGTAAAACGATGCTGTATATGGTATTGAAAACTTTCATTCATACCTTATACAGGCATAGGACTGTCTGCCATAGAAAATATTATCTCCAACAAAAGTAAGTTAAAATAGAGATGAAAATATAAGTAAGCAACACACTGATGGTACATAAGACGATTATAATTTTATAGTGGACCCACTTCATGCTTTCAGTTGCATATTAATTAATTAGTATCTGCAGTTTCTCATCAAACTGTTTATTTGTGTCATCAGAAGATAAACTTGTGCATTCATCAACAAACCTAAGTCATTAAAGATGCATTCTAGTGTGGCCTGCAATGACCTTTGTATGGCGCTGTAGGCGAATTGGAACAGAAAAATAGTCATTAACCGTTTGAGAGCCAACAAGCGCCATTGCGCTCGTGCGCATACTAACTAAATTTGCCACACGATGGCGCTCGTGAAATCAGTTGCAGTTTAGCATGCGGTAGGGTAGGTCGCTCGCACGCATCGTTAATTTTTTTATCTTTCTACGTGTTACATAAAGTTCAAATTATAATATTATTAGTAATTACAATATAAAAAGGATCCAAGAAAAGAAAATTTTTAACCCATAATGTCGGAATACGAAAATAATTCGAGTGAAAATGATAATTCGTCAAGTTGTGAAAAAAGTGATAGTGGGAGTGACATTGTGGTGTGCTTACAATTTGGCGTAATGCAAATTTTGAGTGATAGTGATAATAGTGACGATAACAATTATTTTGCTGTTACGGAGGACGTACTGGATTGCGAAAATACGATGTGACATTGATTTCAGTTTTTGTTATAATTTTGGTTCACAATATATATTTCCATAATTTTCTTTGTATTTTATTATCCTTGTACAAGTTTATTAAGAAAATACCGAAAAAATTATTAAAATTTTTGGAAGAGATACAGTTTTTTTTCGAGACAAGAGTAAATGACCTCAAAAACAAAAGATTTCTTTGGCATTTTTAAGTATATGACTAAAAAACCATGGCACTAAAACGGTTAAGCACAAAAATGTTTTAAATTAATGTTAAGAGAAGTACGTCTATCCTCGCTCGTAAGTACAGCATAGCCTACAGTTGAAATAATGACGAACAATTAATTAAAGCGCAACTTTGTCCATTTATAGCAAAAATATTAAATATGATCACCATTTGATTAGTTGTATATGCTATTGCAGTCATAAATCATTTTTAAGGCAACTCTTAATAGTATCTCCTAATTTAAACTGACTAATATCAGATACCTACCATGTTTATGACAACAAGAATGACCGACAATTACAAAAATTGATGTCGAAAATTTTAAAAATTTGTATTGAATTTATTTGTGCAGAACATACCTAAAGCACGTTTACTGCAATTTAAATAAATTATTTATTTAAATATTTGCCGGTCTTATCTAATGAGTGCTTTGTAATTTATTTTTATAGTCGTAAACAAAAGGTCAAGTCCACGTACAAGATAACGTGATAAACATAAAATGTTTTTTTTTACTTTGCAACTTTTCTATGCGACAGTTTTTCTTGTTCTATATTACTTTTTACGTCAAATGTGCAACACATCTTCACACATACATTCACAGATTTTAAACTTTACAAAAGTATGAATTTTAATTTATTGGATTACTTTCGATTAAATAATATATGAGATTATCTAATTTTTATATTGTCATATGCAAGAAATCAATTTACTTAAACATTAGTAACGTCAAAATAAGACTGCTATGTTTTAACGTTATCTCACATATCCTTCATAAAAAATGCAATATTTCACATTCAAAACAATGTATTTATTTAAAACAATCTCGTAATATTCGCGGTTCCATTCTACAGCGATCATTTGATTTAGTATTCAGTTTATTCCAGTATTCATTGGGAGACCAATTAAAGGAATGAATTATGCCTACTCTAATATGGGCAGTGCATTAGAGTTTAATTCACCTGTAAGGGACACGCATGTGTTAACGCCTTTAATATAATACAAATTTGATTACAGACGGGCTGAATAATATATGTGTTGAGAATCTATTGAGAGCGGGTCTAAATCATTACATAAAAGCAAAAAATACTCTCATACCGGCTTATGGCGTATCCAGTATGCGGGAGTGAAGGGAAACTTCTACAAGAAAATTTATGTGGCGAAATCGAAAACGAACATAAAATTCTTCTAAAATTCATTTTAAAATAATTGCGGTATAACTTACTAGATAAAGAGATTAAAAGTTTTCAAAGAAGATCCACCGGTAACAGACCGACTGTCTTGGAATTATCACTTCAATCACATAACCATAGACAAAAATATTTTTCTTACTAAAAAATAAAAATACTGCGGCCACAGAATACTGCAGGGACTGCAGGCATAGATTATCTTTATCTTTGATTATATGGCGTTCGTTTGTCCACAAAGAACCTTTGCCAATGTCGAGTGTGGAAAAAAGGCTATGCAACACTGATTAAATCATATTTCGGATATCTGCTAATGTTGCTTGTTAACAAAAGAATAAACTATACAATAAAACAAAAATGAAGTAAGAAGTTGGCTACAATTAAAGAAAATGAGATTATAATAACAAGAGAGTACAAAATAAGTATATACATAGATACAAAATACAAACATAAAAACAAAAATAAACAATAATATAAATATGAAAGATTTATATTTTGATGTCGTACTTTCTTATGAACTGAATGATTAATCTTAAAATAAGTTTGTTGGCAGTAGATAAAAATGATCTTATGTTAATGGGCAATTCAATTTTATATTTTAATAATTTGTAAATAAACGCACATTCCATGGACATGCAAAAATGAAATGATTTAGATCGCGTTGTCCAAGCCCACAGTCGCAAATTGGAGATCCTCTGACACGCAGCCTAGCCAAATGGGACACGCAATGACTTAAACGTATGCGAAATACCACAGAGGTTTCTTTACTAGAGAAAGTAAATTTTGAGAACCGAGGTTTTGTGGGTATAAAATATTGGATCTGGAAATATCCCGCACCCGCAATCTGAGATGATTTTTGCCATGCCCTCTGCCAGTCAGATGTCATCCAGAAACGAGTCATGGGAAGAAGATCTTCGATGAAATAAATAGGGAAACATGGATCCCCGTTCACGGCGACGAATCGAGTTTTTGCGTCGATTATTTCATTACCTACTATGCCACAGTGACTACGGATCCATGCAAGAACGACATCGAATCTCGATCTTTCCAAATCAAGCGTAAGTTGCTTGATCTGGAGAATCAGGAAGCCACGGTTTGAAGAAAATGGATTAGCGAGAAGGGAATGTAAACAACTTAAGCAGTCAGAGAAGATAAGGAGTCTGCGAATCTTTTTGAGTAAGGCATAATTCAAGACCTCCACAATAGCACAATAGCCCCGGAGAATATCGAACACTCCTTAGGAAGGAGGAAGTATACTCAAGAGCGGTGGTTGGAGTGTAAAATGAGAGAGTAGAACTTTTTTAACTCTTATATCTTTGATTAAATGTATCTGTGAGTACAGGCAGGGCCGTCTTAGACTATACTGGGGCCCTCGGGCACATAAGAATTTAGGGCCCTTTTGGAATGTAAAGAAAGCGAACTATACAAATTTTTCACTACGATCTGCTTTATTATGGGTAATCAAATATATTATTATAATACAATATGTCATTAATGATATTAGTATGCTGCTGTTTTTTTTATTATGATTACGATAATAGTTTCTTTCGAGATTTCTGTTGAGCAAAATCTCCTATTAAATCCTCAAACTCATTTTTCTGAAGAATATCACTTTCTATGCTCATAATTGACAAATTACTTAGTCGTTCTTGTAACATTGTTGTTCGCAATTCATTTTTTATTCTCTTAATCTGCGAAAATGAACGCTCCCCACTACAATTGGTAACCATTAGGCAAAGGAATATTCTTGTAGCAACTTCAACTTTGGAAAAGTTTCTTCTAATTTATCAGACTTTATTAAATTATGTAAGACTGAGATATTTAAATCCGCTGATTGCTTTGCTATATTTTTTAAATATTAAGCACATTTTTCCAATAGCTAATTTCTGTATTATATTGGGACAACAACTCACTATCAATTCGTCCAGTAGTTTTCATTCTTGTAACATAATTCATCATAGATTACCCGTGTTGCAAACTGTTCTCATACTCCATCAATAAGTTACTTATATACTTCCAATACTTATATCCATTTGGAGAACTCAAATTATGTCCAGTACCAATAGTGGTATTAAATAGACAGCCATTTTCTGTCCAAAAACTCACCATTCGTCAATTTATGGGTAAAAATATTTTTTGTCAAATATCTAGTTTTTGTTTTACCATTTGATCCGGAAAACTTGTAGAAGTTTCGGAGAAGTCGCAATGTTTCTTTTGGAAAAACTCTGGCCCTTTTCGAATCCAAATATTACGAACTTCTTCCGTTAAAATGTCGTCACAGTACTTACCAGGGTCATGAAATATAGATACATTCTCCAAGTTTGCAATTATTAACTCACAGTTGCTTGAAGCGAGGGTTCAGCATTTGATGTGTGTTTGTCATTTTCGTCACACGTAATAACCTCTTTTTCCTGGTGACATTCAGAGTTATTTTTGTCTTAAGGTGATGAAGATGAAGAATTCCCCAACTTATTTGTTTCTTCCACCGTAAAAAAACGAAGTAAGCTTAGGAAGTTTTTTCGTGATTTCTTTTTGAGCCATAACTTTTTTTCTCTTTTGTGAACCACTTGAATATGTTCTTTTCGACATAATGAAATAATATTTAAACGAAAAAATCAAAACTTCTATTAATCTTACCCAAATTATATTAAACGAAATTAAATCACGTTACTTCTGTCCGACTGAAAGTTTATACGTAATCGGGGATTCCCTCAAATATAGATAAAGTCGACATTTATTTATGGCCGCTTAACTTTGGTATCGGAGTGGTTTGCATGGATGATCGCTAAATGGTGTGCCTAGTAAATTAAATAGGATGCGTTCAGAAATATTATTACATTTTGTAAACTATCAAATTACCGAATAACTGAATAAAAAATCAAATAACTTGAAAATATACATTATAGACTCTAGGTTATAAACTCAAATAAATGTCTGGTAAGTTATAATGGTGTTCGAATCACTCAAATTATTCATATAAATGTATTGGTTCGAATAAATCTGAAAATGATCGACGTTCGTGCAACGAGAAAAATGTAATACGCCCAACCAAAATATTTAGAGATTAAATGTGAGAGAAATTGTTGGTCCTGCGGGGCCCTCTGAGGATGGGGGCCCTGGGCACTGGTCCCATGTGTCCTTATGGTAAAGACGGTATTGAGTGCAGGCATAGATTAATAGAGGTACATTAAAGGTATAAAATAAGACACCGAAAGTCGAAAATTTGTAACGCTAATTTCGGCTTCCTCAAAAGAGGGCGCTTAACGCCAGTGTTGCCAAGTTAGCGACTTTGTCGTTAGAAATGACAATTTTTGCTTAAGTCATAGCGACAGAAAAAAGTTTTGACGACAAAAATAATTTAACGACTTATCTGACGACTTATGGAGTTGAGTGATTACCATGCAAAATTATTTTTAAAGATAATTATTAAAATATTGCAAAAGTTAATTAGTTTTATTTGTTGATAGAGCAAATCGAGAGCAATATTTAAGCTAAAAAAATATATAAAATGTAAATATTTTTCGATTTATAGTAACATGACTGAAGATATTTGGCGTTAATTTTGTAGAAATGTATTATTCACAATTAAATGAAACTACGTGATGTAGTATTATTTCTACTCTCTTTAAATACTTTACCACGACCTAGATTTCGTTGTATTACATCTTCAGGTGGGCTGTTAGCAAGTATCTTTGCTAATAGCCCACCTAAAGATGTTGTAATACAACGAAATCTAGGTCGTGGTAAAGAACTTAAAGAAAGTAGAAATAGTACTACATCACGTAGTCATTTAATTGTGGAGAACGATTAATTTTTTGAAAATCAATTTTTTTTAAAAATTGTTTAATTGATTGATAAATTAAGTAGCAATTATAGAAGTGGAGCAATTGCGAATTGTGAAAGATTATTTAAGAAGCAATTAATTGGCATATAATTTTATTTAAAAAAAATATTCGCCGCTCGCTTAAAATTAAAAAAATAATTTTTATACTCAGTTTTTGATTTCGCATAACAACTATTTTTAAACTGATATATATATATGTATATATAAATATAAATATATATAATTTTACATGACTCGGCCCCTGGTAGAAATAGATAGATACCGTTTTAGCGACTTTCTAGCGATTTCGATTTATTGGAGTTGGCAACACTGTTTAACGCATTCAATCACAGAATAGATACGATACAGAACGGACACGATCCATACTAGCCCATATAAAAAAAGAGTAACACTTTTCCATACATGGCGAAACGCTGTCAAAGTAACTCCCCTTTCCCCTCGCCTCACTTCTCCTGACCAAAGACTTGTGTAATTATTATTAATGTCCATAGATGGCGTAATTTCTTACTTTCTGTTGATCACAGATGGCGTTATCAAAAAAAAAAGTAATTTTAATCCATAAATTTATTAAAATTATAAAAATATTTCACAAAAGACAAATATGAAAATAACATTACTATACAATTTAATATATTTTAAATATCATTACTATGAGAATAAAATTCAAAAAACTTTAAATAAAATAGAAAATACAATTGTAAATAGTACCAGGCGTCTCCAGGTAGCACTCTGGAATCAACTAGGTGGTAATTGCATAAATGGAAAGTGGGCAACTCCTCAACAACTGAAAACAAGCAAAAACATACATGATTATAGCGATATCTGTTAGTGCTTGGAGTATATTTTCAAACTTTTGTCAAAACTCCACGCTTGGCCAATAAATAATTATAAATAAAAAATTTTTCAATTCATGTTCAAATAAAATATATGATTCTTTTGATAAAATTAGTTTGAACATTTGTTTTATTTTATTAATTTGTATACTTTCCATATTACTTACTACGCCGCATAGGTTTTCGCAATCTTCTTAACTTCCGTCTGAGCTGCTGAATCGTCTTGTTCTGTTGACGAATCTTCCTTACAAGTGTGGACCTCTTCAGCTTTCCGCCTTTTTCGCTTTTCAACGATCTAGACCCCAAAGACGCTGCCTCTAAGTGTACGTCTTCCTTTAAATATAATAACAGTTGTATTTATGACATGTGTTATTTCAAAATTATACATGATGTTTATATGACATATTCAGTTGTGCAAGCAAAAAATGAGTGCATAAGGACATTTTGGTATTATCACTTAAATAACCTTAGACATTCTCCTAAAGAAGCCCCTAAGGTCTTGCAGATAGTTTCCTGTCGCAACTGTGCCTGAGCGCTGTGCTTGGTTGTTCGACTGCTGCTCTGTTGGTGTTGGCAAATACTGGCCCGGTGTAGCATTGCTATATAATAATTTCCTAGGCTGAAAAGTTTTAAAGTTCTCATTAGTAAAGTGTCGTCCGCAGATTCTGTTTACGTCTGAGGTCATTCCAAGTAACTGCCCAATTCTCCCTGCCACACAATTTCAGCCACGCTTTTGCCCTGCAAAAAAACAAAACATTAAGTTAGGTATAATAATTTCAATCAATCCGCCTTTTCCTCTCTTTCAATTGGAAGAAAACTTACAACAAACAACGTTTGATTAAATATAAATGCTGCTCATAACATTATTTAGTAAAAAATTATATTTGGAAAACCAATTTACTACCGGCGAATACAACGGTGTGTCAGAAGTAATTTCTCGGAGTTTTCTGACAAGAAAAAACTTTGTAACAAAATTGTAATTTGTGTGGTAATATTTTTAAAATCCATTTTTTTTATATAAATATCGTCGATAACTAACTAAAACATCTTTTAGTGCAAGTTTTCTTTTAAACAAAACAGTAAAAATTCGTTTTAACCATACTTTGCAACTCTTCGAATTAAATTTTGACAAACAACTGCAACGTCGCAATTGCTTTGCGCCGTTAGTGTATAAAATTTATATTAATTTTTGAAATGTTGTATAATAAGCAATAATGGATAACACTTACCGGTTTTCATTATGATGCAGGGAAAAAAATGACCATTTTGTCCATTGTCTTATGTAGGAATTACACCCCGGTTCAATACACGCCATTACAAAATAAAACAAAGATCTTAATATATAATAAAACAAAATAACAAAGATCTGAACACATAACAAAACAATAGCTACAACACCTTTTTTACTTAATTAATATACAAAACTTATAATATTAAATGCGTGTAATATGTTTTTGCGCAGTAAATATCTGTCACTCGTTTCAAGCAGACTCAGTGTTGAGCGGTTTCTGTCTGTGTTTTCTAGAGTGTTCCTAGCGTCTCTTGCATGGTGACATATAGCCGTCGCTAGAGGTCGCTGTACACAATTAAAATTTGCCGCCATCTTCCTTAAGAGATGCTGTCACCAAATCTAGTACCTACTTGACCACCCCCTGCATTCAATTTGGTCGGTTTCTGGGCGCCATACTTTTTCTCGCTGTCTATTTGTACACACGTATGCTATCATTTCCTGCAGAGTCCTGAAAATTCTTGTGGCCTCTCATACATATTTTTTTTCCGGAGAACTTTTATTTTTAATGTTGATGGGAAACATCTATAGGCGCAGGTATAAACCGGATCGTTGGCGTGGCGACGGGTAGCCACGCTATACTAAGGTATATATATAGTCTATATTTAGTAGAGTGTACGGTATGGCGACGTGTCGCCATGCGCAACCGACTACGCGACCCCCTCCTCACTCAGTTCGATTCTGTTGTTTACTACGGTACACATAACCTGTGTTTTTATTATTTTTGTATTAATTGTAAATAAATGTTTATTAAATAAAATCACCATTTTCTGTAAGAAATTCGTAATACGTTATTTTTTCATTATGCTATATTTAGTTCCTGTAATAATCTTGTCTTTTATACATATTACTTGTACGAACACGATGTTTCACATATCTGCTAGGCGTCCCGTGACTGCTCACTGTTTTTTTAAATTTTTTATAGGTATTTTTAAATTCTGTCAACATGGACATCTACACCTGTATAACTATTTTAATAACCACAAATTATAACGCAATTTTTACATCTTAAAATATATCACAACTTATCATGAACAAGGTTTAATTTTTTTTTAAATTCGCATGTTTTGTGTTATAAAATCATGGGAAGCCGCGTTTCAATTACATTTTAATGAAATACTGTTTATTAGTGATGACATAATAATAACGTAACAAGTATGAATAACATAACATCGTTTGGAAGGAATATACTATATTATTGCGATTTGCAGATATTATGTTATTAAATAACGATATGCTTGGCTAACATGTTAAAATATTATGTTACGATCTTGTCAAGCAGCGCCCGTACAAACAATGGCCGTCAATCGTTTAGTAAAGAGAGAGCGAGACAGTACGTTTCTTTTGTATTGCCCTTCGTGTTATATTTACCGAACATCAGCGAATGATACCGAACTTTACCGAAAGATTAATATATAATCTCCATAGAATAAAGAGTACTCCAGAAGGCGAGGACACGCGAAAAAGTGTGTCCAAAAAACTACGCATAAAATGCGTAGTTTCAAAACACGACTGTCAGTACAATTTAAGACACAGCTATGAAAGGTTATGGTGCTTTCTACGTGACAATATAGCTTAAAGTGCCGGCTTGTGCTATTCCCGCCTGCAAAAATATCACTGGACTGAAAAAGAAACACATGGGGATTACTTTTCATACATAAAAACTATTACTTAATTTCATTTTCAATTAACTATGCCATTTTAAAATATCGAAGTGGATTGTTATCAACAGAAGCGCGCCATTTTTATTGGTGTCAAATGCTCTTAAAAAATTGTTTACCCAAATTAAAACATCTTAATTGCTCGATACTGAAAAATGTAAAATTTTATTTGTAAAAAAATTGGGATATTGAAAATGTCGTTGGAGAATTTAGTGTAACGATTGAATTCCCGTTATCGTATTAAATTTTAGAATATTTTACGTATTGCGTATATCATCACTATATGTAGGATTACGACAAGAAACACATTCATTTCCGCCGTCTTTATTCAAAATGCGAACCGATATTGTTCAAAATATAAAGAAATTTTATCACGACATTGAATGCTAATTAATATAAATAATTGTTTCGTCCTGTTTTGAATTTCTTTAGTATGAGATCGAATATTTTCAAACTTTTATTATGGGCTTTTTCACATTTCTTTTTACTTTAAGACACTAAGATAATTGTTTGCTTTTTGTATTAAAAGTGTTAAGTGATGAATAAAATGGTAAAGTGTGACAAAATTTTTAAATAATTTTAGTCTAAATACTTTGGCCATTGGTTGTGGTCAGAATAAACATTTTAGAAATTTAACACGGCGGCCTTAATAATACTTCATATAAGCCATGACCATATAAATTGATGCGAATCTGAATCCTACTGCTGCAAGCAAATATATTTATATGCGTCGATTTCCTGAAGTCCGTGGGTAAATTTATTCTGTTGGTAACACCGTGCGCGTTGGGGGAGAGCGCTAGTAGGCGGAGCGCGGTGCCCCCTCCACCGAATTTTGGCTTCACCGCGACCGCGAAGTGATTTGTGCGTGTGCGCCTTCTGGATTACTCTATATTCTAAGATAATCTCTTATTAGAACGTTCAAATTCATACCTGTTATGTTATTATATTATATTATATATACAGAACAGATACGGTACAAAACGGACATGATCCATACTATAGAAAAAAGAGTCGCACTTATTCATACATGCCCAAACCCTGCCAAAGTAACTCCCCTATTTCCTCGCCTCATCCCTCGGAACCAAAGACCTGTGTCACAGAACAGATACGGTTAGAGATGGGTAACTCAGCAATATTCCTTGCTCCAACACAGTAACTCAGACGCAGCTCTCTAAGTTAACTCAAAATTGCGACATGATGTGACATGACTTTATCATTTGATAATTTGGTCGTATATCTTAAAAATAGATGACTCTTTTAATAATTATATACGACTAAATAAGAAGAGTCACTGTGGTAATAGTTTACAAGTTATAGCACCACTTTTATATTTCACTGAGTTATAATTTGTAGTTTGGAAAAATAAAAGGTATAAGTTCAATTTAGCGAAAATGTAAATTTCCCGTTTTTTTGTTTTAAATGAGAACGTATATAAAGAACAACGTATTATTTTTATATCAATTCCTCTTTGTTACAAAATACAAAAATTTATATCGATTACTTTTTTTTATATCAATTCGTGGACAAAGGGCACTTTTGTATGGGAACATATTTTAAATCACTTTTTTTAATAAAATAATCGCGACCGAGCACTACTTTTGAAGGAAAAAAAGAAAAAAAACATTTAAAACAAAAAAGTTGGGAATTCACATTGTCGATAAACTAACGAAATGAAATATAGTTAAAGATTCGTGCAATACCACAAAAAGTGAGTCCCTAATAACGTTTCACTTAAGCTGCGCTGTGCGCCAATACATTTCGAAGAAGTGAGTCAACACATCTGACACAGTGAAGTGAGTTGGTGCAATTGCGCGGCATAGCACAGCGTTACCCATGTCGAGATACGGTAATTCATACCTATTACCGATTAGAATGAACGAATTATTACCGTATCTGTTCTGTGCGCATTATGTTATTAAGAACATTACGCTCGGTAACATGTTAAAATATTATATTGCTTTATTGTTAGGCAGCGGCGCTCATCGTCTGAAGAAAAGGAGCTAGAAACAGCGCGTTCCTTAATGTAATTCATAGTTTTATGTAGGTATTATCTGATTTATATTCTTTTGTTTCGTATTGGCGATTATTACCATTAACATTACCGAACGACATGGAATTTTTAGCGAATGATTATAAACTATTAATTACTACAAATTTAAAATCCATACCTGTTATTTGCATTTTGCCTACGTTGTACTACGTGTTATTTGCATTTTGCCTACGTTATACTACGTGTTATTTGCATTTTGCCTACGTTATATTAAGTGTTATTTGCATTTTACCTACGTTTACGTTATGCGTTATTGTTTCGCCTTGTTCAAATTATCAAACTAGGAAAATACTAAATGGTTCGAAATGTAAATCTTCACTGTATTGGCCATTGGTTGGCTTTCTTTTAACATAGATTAATCAAATGTAGATTAAAATCGGTTCACAAAAATTACCCACATACTATCGAATACCGCGTTAAAATTACTACTGAAACTACTGAACTAACGGTTCTCGAACTACAAACAGACAGATATATGTATTTAATATAGATAGCGATTGCAGTACGCATGTACAATACTTATTTTGTATACACATCAGCGTTATCAGTTTTCTTGCCGGGCATAACGGGATTTTGGAATCTTTTGAGTAAAATATCGGGATTCTTTCGTCAAAAGTGGGACGTATTAAAAAAAACAAATGTAATTAATGCTTATCATTTTATTTGAGTTTCAAACTAAGTTTACAATAAAGATATTTAGCCATAGAAAATATTATACGTTACTTATATACGAATTACTTATTTATATTTCTCTGAAGTAATCTTCTTTTAAAGTTTTCTCTTTTTCTTTAATATATAGTTGAAAAACTGCACTGGATAACTACAGATCAAATTGGTTAAGTAATTCTGTTTTCATTTAATTTAAGGAGCTTTTGTTTCTGGCGTCCGACCATTTTAAATTTATTTGGGAAAAATGCGTTCGGGAAAGTAGTCTCCAGTTGGATCACTTAATATGAAGGACACTAGTTTAAACATATTTTTGGTATCATTTTTTGGAAACTGTTTAATTTGTGTAAAGTTGCGCCTTTTCTGTGCGGTTGCGCTTTTACAATTTCCCACTACTACGTCCAAGGATGATTTCAACTATTTAAATTCTTCATATAGGTTATCTACTGAAATATCGCCGTTCGGGTTTAATAAAAATACAGCATTCTCAACCATTTCAAAACTAATTTAATTTTTCAGGTTTATGAATTCTATTTAAGCGAAAATATTTTCATCTGAAAAATTATTACATTTGTCTAATACGTTTGACAATTTGTGAAAAACTGGTGAAGCCTTTGATGCCTTTGGTCTTTTTTGATTCGACCAATTTATTTAAAGTCTGGTTCATCTGGTAACCGAAAAAAACAATATTTTTACCTTTAAGTCAAACTTAAGAGGAAGAATCATAATGACTCATGCATTGCTGTTATGGCAATGTCATTTCCATGAAATTCTTTCAATAATGTACCAAAAAAGTACTCATCACATTATGAACAAAATGCAAGCATGGTTTAGACAAAACAAAACAACTAGAGTTACTCGCACATAATCCTGTCTTATGTTTCAAAGCAGGTCAAACCTTGATTACTCTCTCAACAGCAAGCGAGAGAGAGACAGAAATATTATATGAACTTGACGTAATAATTTGACCCACTCTATTTCCGTAGTTTGAATATTTCTATCAATTCTGTACGACGTTTAGCTTAATGTGAGAAATGGCCGTATATTGTTAAAATGATAGCTTCTACGTCCGTCTCTAATGTAGCACATGAAAATTTGCTCATGTTATGTGATATGCGAACAGAACAATTGGCTTTTAATATTTCCTCGTTCTTGTCAACGAGATTCGTGTATACAAAATTATTCACACCAATGTTTACTTTTGCATTGCCAGCGTCATATGAAGTTACTTGCGATAGTTCTAAGTTATGTTTATCCAATGTTTCAAAAAGTACAGTTGTTATTTGGTCAGCTGTTTCATCATTACTCTCCACAACATTTAGGAATTTGTTTGTATGCCTTTTTCAAAACTGAAATTTCGCACACGTATCGGAAAAAAATTCAGGTTTCCCTTATTGCTATCCATAGAAATTTAAATTTTAAATTTCGTTTTGCATCTTTCAAAACTTCTTTCGCCAGTATTTCACAAATTATTGTTTCGCTCTTTGTCCTATCATATTTAACATTCTTAGCTATTTTGGAATCGGCGTACATGAGGGGAAAGCAATCAGTGGTATGGTAGCTTAACAAATGTTTAACAGTGCGATGTATGACTGTCGTTTATACATAATGTCATCGAGATCATAATCAGAAGTGGAAGTACCTGGTGCTTGGAATAGAACTTGTTTTTGAATGTTTCACTACATCACACCATGAGAAATACTAACTCTTTTTTACACAGTGTAAAGCTTTATACTCATTCGACTCCGCAATACACAGCCAATTATAATCATTCTCCCAATGTGTTGTATTTCGTTAGGCGATGTTTTGCAAGTTTGGCTTTCTTCTCAGGTGTGATGTTTTTCGGCTCCGAGCAATCTGAACCAACACTAATGGCTTACTAATTCATCTTTAAACGATTCTAATGTGTATAGTTTAATTAACACCCGTATTTTAACAAAAAAAAACGCGTAAGAAAAGCTTACTTTTGTTTGTTTATTCAGTGCTTGCGCACTCAAACAAACTAATAAACAAATACAAGGTACCTAAATTTGTATTCTTTCGTACGTAATCGTGCGTGATAGTGAAAAAGAAACAAACGAATGATAGATCGATGACTAACAGGTAAAGAGTGAAAGAATATGTCGCACCCACATGCGCGCTTTTCTTTCACTTCGCGTCGGGCGGCCGACCGATTAATAAGCTTGCCTGTGCCGGCCGCGCCTTCGTCGCGCTGCACCGTCGATTAATCCCCGAAAATCGGGATTAAGCTTGTCCTGCGCAAGACATTTAATTTTGGACTAAAAATCGGGACGTCTGGGAACGCTGGTTATGAATGTGAAACGCTTAAGTTTTGAAATTATTACTTGTAAATGTAAAATTTAAGGAGAAATTTAAAAAAACTCTAACAATTTCGATACAAAACATTGTGATTGAACCAAGAATTTTGAACTTATAAAAAGAATAACCCTTTCCTGACAAATGTTCTTATGTAAGAATGCTAACTTGAATTGAAAACTTTACCAAAATCTGGAAATAAATTTCTTCCACTCAGATGCCAAGAAATATACTCCATATTTCTATATATATATGTATATATGTGTATATATATATATATATATATATATATATATATATATATATATATATATATATATATATATATATGTACATATATATATATATACATATACATATATATATATATATATATATATATATATGTATATATATATATATATATATAGTTCTTGTGTGTAATCTTTTATTTTTAACTCTACAGTTGAGGGCATCCGTAAGCTGTTAAGGACCCAGAGCAGCAAGCTTCCGGATTATAATCTATCTGATCTGCATTAAAGTCAGTGATGGAATACGTTATTCACGAATTATTATTTATTTATTTATGTACTTATTGTTAATATGATGGACTTATTGCTATGACGGCAATCTTTTACAGCGACCAGGAATCGAACCAGAACCCCACACCCACAATCCTTCTCCAAACCCACAATCGCAAATCAGAGATTATCTGACCCGCAGTCTAGCCAAATGAGTAGGAATAGAACAATGACCCAAATGCATGCGAGATACCATAGAGGATCCGGAGAATTAGGAAACCACAGTTTGAAGAAAATGGATGATCGAGAAGGGACTGTAAACAATTTAAGGAGTCAGAGAAGATAAGGAGCTTGCGAATATTATTGAGTAGAGCATAATTCAAGGCCTCCACAATAGCACGGCATTCCCCGGAGAATACCGGACACTCCTTAGGAAGGCGAAAGTAAGCTGAATGAGCGATGGATGGAGAGTAAAATGACGCTCCGACATAGTCATCTCTATTGGTTTTTGATGCATCTGTGTATATTCGCGTCCTATCCATCCAAAAAGAATTCAAGATAGAATTGAACAGCGAATTAGCATTTTTGGACTCCTTATCAAATCCAAAATATAAATTTATATTTGGGCTGTGAAATACCGAGTCAAATGGGAAGCTATAGAGAGGGAGAGAATAATTTTGATAAACAGGGTTAATGAGGGATTTGAATCTTTGGAAGCTAACGATAAGAAGATGTCGGGACTTAGAACGCCAAAAAGCATACTCCATGCTCAATAAACTTTGAGAAGAGGTTGAGTTTTCGAAAAACAGTGTGAGTAGAAAACCTAGCTGCCTTTAGTAAATAACGATCAGCTAGGTATTGTCGCCGGAGATTTAAAGGAGGATCAACACATTCTACTTGTAGGGCATTTATGGGACTGGATTTCATAGCACCCGCTATGATCCTCCGAGCTTGAGACTGAATGCGGGTCAATTTAGCGGCATTGGATTTGGAAATAGGATCAAGTAGAAATGAACCATATTCTAGATGACTACGGGCTAGAGCGTTATATATTAACTTTAATGTGGAAGGGTGAGAGCCCCACCACACTCCATAAAGAGAGCGGAAGATATTCACATTAGCCGGGCATTATTCGATGTGAATGTTCCATGATAATTTTGAGTCTAGGACCATATCTAAAAAATTGGTATTGAAAAGAACACGGATCAAAGAGGAATTATAAGAAATAGATAACGGAGGAGTAATTTTCCTTCTCGGGAAGACCACGACAGCTCTTTTGGAAGGGGATAAAACCATACCATGAGATTTAACCCATTTATTTAGGTTACTAAAGGCAGAGTTCAAAGCATTTTCGGCAACCATTATTGACTTATCAGAAGAATATAAAAGCAGGTCATCGGCTTATTGCAAAACACGACAGAAAGGATTTACTGTTGAGTGAATCAAATAGGAGTAAATATTGAAAAGTAATGGACTTAAAACAGAACCTTGGGGAAGACCCCTCCATATAATTCTTGTTAAGGGGGGGGGGGGTCCAGGCGATCTAAGAATAATAGATCTTTCTAAAAGAAAATTGAGGGGAAATTTTATAATCTTAATCGGAATCCCAAGATTATGAAGAATTTTATGGAGAACTGGAAGGATTACGTTATCATAGGCTGAAGAAAGATCTAAAAAAGCAGCAACGAGGAACTCTTGTCGAAAAGAAAGCAAGTCTGATGTCAGTGGTTAGGACGCTGAGATTGCCCATCGTACTTTTAGCTCTTCTGAAGCCAAATTGGTTACTTGGATAAATAGAATGGTATTCAGAAAACCATTCCAGACGATTCTTAATTAAATGTTCCGTAATCTTCGCTAAAACAGGAGAAAGGGCTATGGGTCTGTAGGATGAACCTACATTGGGATCTTTATGAGGTTTAAGAATGAGAATTATTGTTTGAGTTTTCCAAGACTTTGGAATAGAACCTGATTTGAACATACATTTCATGAGGGATAGAAGATACCAACGGGTAGATGGTAAAGTATTGTTCACCATTGAATATAATATTCAGTCAATACCAGGGGAAGAATCCTTAAGATGGTGTAAGGTGAAATCCAATTCATTAATGGAGAAATCTTCTTCTAAAAAATAATTGGTACTAGTAAGGTTATACCTGAAAGGTAATTCATCTAAATAAAATAGACCGAAAACGTTTTATATTAGACCAGATGACACGAGAGAGAGTAAAAGGAGATAGGGAGTGATAGAATTTCTTCCAGCCTTCCCTCTTTTTTTAAGGAGAATTAGTTTAGTCTGAGCTTGGGTCTTTCGAAACAAGAGGAAGTTTGCTTCCGACATCTTAGATTTATATATCGCTTCAGCTTTTTTGCGGGTTTTAACCGCTGCGGAACAGTCTCCATCCCACCAGGGGGGAGAGGATTTGAAGTGGTGGTTAAATCTTTTAAGTGAGATAAAGTTCGGAGCGGATAGGTCTATAGCCTTTACAAATTGGTTATAGTAAGTATCAAGGCTATCCAAGTCCACTGGAGGGAGGGAATCCACTTCGACACTGAGAAAGGTACGAAATCCCACCCAATCTACCCTACGTAGGTTGTATTTTTGAAGAATATTTTATTTATTTTCAATATGTAAATTTAAATGAGGGAAAGAAGTCAAAATGGGGAAATGGTCGCTTCCAAAAGATTCAGAAAGAATATTCCGGGAAACCAAGGATGCCAAGGATGAGGAGCAAAGAGAGATATCTACTGAGCTCGGGTTCTGAAATGGGACAGGAACTCGTGTTGGAGAACTATCATTTAGTAAACACAGGCCAAAATCGTCCTGGAGTTCCACCAAGGAGACCTCAAGAGGGTTGCTTCGGGTGGAACCCCAAGACGGGTGATGAGCATTAAAATCTCCCAGAATAATATATGGGCCGGGAATTGAAGATAAAATATCCCGTAGTTCTAATGCTACGGAACATGTTGGAAGGGGGACATATATGGAGAGAATAGTGATATCTTTAACTCTCACAGAAACAATATTGAATTGACAACTGCGGGAGCCAAAAGAAATCCGGGAGAAGGGAAGGGATGTGTCAAGTAATAGGGCGGATCCACGGATGGAGAATACTCGACAAGGAGATGACGAAGATCTGCTTTGTTGGAAATTATACTGCGACTATTCCATTGCAAGACCCTTACCACTATTGGACGGTATTTGATTGTGGGAATTCAGAATTTTGACCAAGATGGTCAAAAGAAATTCATAGAAGAAGGAGTATTAGTTGAAGGTTGTTGACTAAAACCGTAACCATTTTCAGGTTGAGGAATTCGGAAATCTGCCCAGGCTTGTTCTAGAGCCGAGCGGTCATAGCCCTGGTTGGAACTAGTCGAAGAGAGGGATCGGGGTTTCAGAGTAATAATTTTTTTGTGAGAAGAGTTGGTAGGACAAGACGGAGAAAGCAAACTTTGGGAAGAAATTGGAGAAGGAAGAGTTAGAGGGGCATGAGCTGCAACTGAGGCGTATGATTTTTTAACAGAAGGGACCAATTTGAACGCTTCCGCATAGGAAATATCTCTTTCAGACATTTCAAACTTGATTTTTTTTTTGTCTTTCGAATTCTGGTCAATTTCTATCAGTGGAATCATGATTTCCACTGCAAAAGATACATTTTGCTTTATCAAGAAGAAATGGGCAGTTTCCCCCAACGTGACCTTGACCACATCGGAAATAACGCTCAGAAGATCGGCATTTGTCAGCCACATGTCCAAATCTACAACACTTGAAGCTCTGTATTGTAGGGAATTTATATTTTGAAACTGGAAGCGATGAGTAAGATATACGTTGGGGACGAACTTGGCCATCAAAGGTAATGACTATCGTCTCAGACGAAAAATATTTAGGCTGGATATCAATTATTTTTTTTTTAATTTAAGCGGCGGACTTTAGTAACTTAACAGCACCCTTCAGGGACTTCTATATTGTGTAAAACTTCCTCGTCAGATCAATCGACTGGAACATTGCGAACAATGCCCATACGACTGACATTAAAGGAGGGGATGAACAATTTGTTTTGACCTGTGAAGGCAGAGTGGTTAACGAAGCGGTTGGCGGCATCAGCAGATGAAAATTCCACCGAAATCCTGTTCCTGCCAATTTCTTTCACTTCATCTCGAATAATTCCATCAACATTATAATTTTTTAAAGTGGAACCAAATTTCACAGCATGAAATGATAATCCGGAATTAGGTTGGGGTTCTTTTCTCTGCACATGGACAATAAATGGTTCAACGTCGCCAGGGACGTATAAACGGCCCTCAAAAGAATTCGGAGGGAGGGAGGGAAGAACTGAGGTCGGGGTTGAAGGAAGTAATTTGGAATTTGCTTTTGAAAGGGAAGTGCGAGAGGTCTTGCGAGGGATTGTGTCCTCTGTTTCGGTACAGGAAGAATCAGACGGATGGAAAGAGGGAGTATTTTTAAACTTATTTTTTTACAATTTGTTCTTTTACAATTTTTTTTTTTCGTTTCATTTCCTGTTGAAAATCCGTAACGGTAACAAAACTAGCAGGGAATGTTGGAGAAGCAAATTCATTATTACAAATAGGAGACTTAGAAGGGTCTGGAGGTTTAGGAGGAATAACTAAATTCATTTTCACAAAAATGAATAATTAAAAAAATAAACAAAAGAACAAACTTACCGAACACAACACTAATTAAAACAATAGATGGGATATAGATATGGTCAAAAATAAATGAAAATAGATTTAAAATAAAAATAACACAAAAACTAAATAACTTATTGCAAAAAATTAGATTAAATAACACGAAAATAAGAATGAAATAATAGGGCTGCGAAAAACCTTTCCACTTCGTTTGACGGTTTCTATGGCGATCCTTTTATCAGGTATCTTGACAGATTAAATTCTTTAGTATTTTCAAAGATTTTGAGTAAAAAATGTCCGGCATACTTTGGAGAGAAACTATATTAAAAACAAAAGAACGAAAAGCGTGCATATAAAATTAGAAAAAGAAACAAATAAATAGCTACACTATTGACAATTCACTCTTAGGTAAGTAACTATTTATTTTACGTATTCAATAAAATGGCCAATAAAATGTTTCCACTTAATTTTATTTTCTAAATAATTATTTACATAATTAAGGATTTATATTTAAAAACGATTAAATAAAAAATTGAAGAATTAGTATATCTTTTTATTTTAAGCTCCAAAACGGCTTTCAAATAATTGTGAACATATTGTACGTGGATAAATATGCAAGTTTATGATTATTTATGGCTGTAGAAAATATATACATATGTTTCATTGCCTCTTAAAAATTGTATACATGACTTGTCAAATACCGTTTTTGAACCAAATTTGTTCTTAAATTATAAGTGACTATAAGCGACTTTGTGTACTGTTTGCGTTTTATTCTTAATTTGTAATAAACATTTTTACTACCATGAGCGAAAAACCAAAAGTAGATCTCGGTCTTCTGGAAGAAGACGATGAATTCGAAGAATTCCCCGCAGAAAGTGAGTAAAATAAACTTAAAAATGAGAAAAATCTGTGATTTGTTGATGTCTCATTTACTTTTATGAATCTTTTTCAGACTGGGGTACAGAAGATGCTGATGATGAAGACGTCTCGGTGTGGGAGGATAATTGGGAAGATGATAACGTCCAAGACGATTTTAATCAACAACTAAGGTACAAATATAGCAAGTCGAGTTGCTACGTGCACAATGTAACCTCTGAATCATACAAGATTTAAAAAGAGACAATTCTGTACGGAACAATCCTCGAATAAATATGTATACTTTAAGGCAACTTGACAAAAATAATAGTGTCTGTCTGTTTTTGTTTGTCATTATTGTTGAAAGAAATGCATTTAACAAAAAGTGAAAATGCGCTGATCGTATATTGTCACCTATCATTGTTCCTTTATTTAATTGACGAAAAACTTATACCAAACTTTGTTTGAGATAATTACAACAGATGCTAAGTTTATATTTTTAAAAAGTATCAAATTTTTTACCATATCTTCATATAAATTTAGTTTTTGCACAGATAATTTTTTATTTGTTTCACATTTTTTGTCACTAAACATTTAAAACATGAGACACAAATTGTCAAAAATTACACATAAAAAAATCTCGAAAACTAAAAAAATTGAAAAAGTATGTAGATTTAAAATTTGATAGTCATTTGTTAATTTAATAGTACTTTTTGAATTCATTTTCTTTCACCTTTTTTATTGCTACACTTACACTAATATGTTATTTTTTACGAGTATGTTTTGGTTAAAAGGAAAAATTAAAAACTGCATTTACATCAACATCTTATTACCATGTTATTTCCAACCAGAAATATTTATTTATGTATTGGTATTTTTTACTAAAGCGCTCTGAACCATATTATTCGCATTTAAGACCCACATTATAGTTTTACATATTTCTTTTGCTTACATACATGTCCTTAGAGACACAGATTTGTTAAGATAATTTTGATTTTATCCTCTATGATAACCACTGCATCTGATCCAGTTAAAAATTACAGAAATTATATTCCCAACTTTGCAATTTATTAAAATTTAATTGAATTCAATTCCATACTTGAACCTACTAAACCTAAACAAACCATACCAAAAGTAATCCTTAAAAGATCATTCAGTCCGACCGCCTGGTTCAGCCGTTTTTCCTGCAAATTGTTCCATGCAGAAACTTCAAATTCAGTATAGTGAAAATGCAAATTAACTCACATATATCTCAATCGTAATAACCAAAAATATTCGTATGGAAATTTGAAAGGAGGCACATAGAGAAATTGAACACTTATTTTTATTTTATGTATCAAGCAGGGCATAAATTGAGAGAGTGGCTGTTGAAGGATTTCGAAACTATTTTAAAATTTCATATAAGAAAATGTTCGCAAAAGTCTTTGAAATAGAAAATTTAAATTCAGAGCAGTGATGGAGCATATTAACTTGTATTTATCTCAGTAGTAACACCCAAAAATCAGACACTTGAAAGAGCATTTGAAACAGATCAATTGTAAGAGCAAGTTACAAGAATTCCGGAACTGTTTTTTTCATAACGTTATATAAGATATAAAGATATTGCTGAAAATGTCCATAAAAAATTTTCTGCCTCACCTATCAGCTGAAATCCAAATTAAGAGCAAAGCTTACTAGAAGTTTTGCCTAAAGTTTTCTGCAAAATAATAGCAATATTTCTAAATTTTGTACTTTTGAAATATTTACCATATATTTAAACCTGTGAAAGATATAAGTGCTAGACAATATGTGTCTAAGTATACATGGAACCCTTATAGTGTGAGTCCCTACTTTTATGCATTTTATTTTCTGGATCATACCTGTTGAGGCATGTTATGTAATCATAATAACTTTAAAATGTTCTACAATTTTTTTTATAAAACCCCATAAACAAAGATACTTCCAGAAATTGGCAGACTTATACAAACCTAAACTACATAAAAGAACAAAAAAGTTATTTAAAAGGTAATTCGTTAAATACCTAATTTGTTAATCAACAAAGAGTAACGAAAACCATAGAAATCCAACACAAATGTATGAATTTTATCTCGTGATCATAGTAGCATAACGATTAAGCAACTGAATACAAGATTTGACAGTGCAGATGCAAATTAAAAATTTAAATCTAAAATGCAAAACCTATTTATTACCGTTCATAATTATTTTTAAATCTAAGATTCATTAAATACAAGTTTGTGAAGTGTTAAAAACTCTAGACGCTTTCCAAAAATTTTGTTTATTTTACTTTGTAAATCGGTGTATGAAAAAAGTTATCATTATGTTTGTATAGCAGATACAACTCAATTAAAGTCTTGTACCAACTTTGAATGATTCACATTTCTTTACCAAATTCACCTTTTACATTAGATCTGTTGCTATATGTATTATGTGAAATTAGTATTTAGCTAGTGAATTATGAAAACAGAAATGGAAACGATCACGTCAAACACTTATACTGGAGTATATTAGTATTAAAAACTAAAAAATGTTTAATACTAGAATTTTTGGGTGAGTTATAACTGTGGCCCATATCAATATTTGAATAAATAAATGCGATTAGACCAAAGAAGCTTAACTATTTGTTCATTCAATACATACAGTCTGCAGCAGTTTGTCCCGGCTGTGCCTGGGCAAAAAAGAGACTGACTGAGGAAAATAATTACGTTCGACTGTAACAAGTATAGAAGTATACACCCTAATATTGCAACTTATAAATACTGTATAAAGTCTTTATAATGACACTCAAGAGGCCGAGTATTTTCTTTCGTTATAGAGAATTTTCGCTTTATGGAGTACGTAAATATAATGCATATTTTTTTAATCATTCCTATAGCTTACGTTTTAAAATAATTATTTAAAATAATCCGTCAAGTTTGAATTTATTTGCTATTTTGTATTTTCTTATATACGTAAGCCATAATGTGTTAAGGGTCAACTTTACCCAGAAAACAGGTGTACCTAACGAAAACAGCAATAATGACTGTACACAATAACAGCAATAAAACTGTGCCTCTTCATTGTTAGGATTGTCGGCATTCATAAAGATAATTTCGGAGTCTTCGTAAGCCGATTGGTAATAAATATGTACTTAGTGATAATAAACACTAAACAACTTTTGCTGTCTAAACATTGCCTTCTCTTTCGTAATAGAGAATGGTGTGTTCGTTACAAAGATGAATCAGTGTATAGGCTAGAAGGCGAACCAACCAAGATCAAGCAGTATTTATGTTGTAGTTTTCCATTATAAAGAGTTTACACTAATAAAATGATCTATATTCATTAACCATGTAGGTCCTGGAACTTTTTCATAGTTTCATTCGATATCCTATACAATTCTTGAAAACATTATATCAATGTAAATATAATGATTTAGTTTATTTAACTCAAAAATTACTTGTATTTTTCAATAGACCATTTGTAATAAACAGTTTTTTAATGTTGCTATCAATATGTTCATACATTATTTTAATGTAGCCTATAATGGTTTAACTAGAAACTGCATACAACCAAAGGTTTTAAAGATGTTATATAGTCCATATCCTATATATCTTCTTGATAGCGATAGCAGCTATATGCCATATTTGGTTTTACGCCCATCGAATAAACCATTTTTCAGCCAAATCCTAAAAACAAACATACCTTCCTATTTATAATACAAGTATGTTTAAAATTGGCATACGAGCGGGCGTTTTTAAGTTCGCGGAATGGAGGATAAGGAGTGAGAATAAAAATACAAAATTATTTTTCTTTTTCAATATATTCACCTGCGACCCTAATATATTTTTCAGATCTTTCAATTAGCTTATGTATACCTTCATAAAGAAATGTTACGTCTTTGCCCGAAAAATAAGCTGCTGAAACTGCATCCTTCACTACTTCATCGCTTGAAAACTTTTTTCCACAAGGTTCTTTTTTAAGGTTTGGGAACAAATAATAATCACTGGGAGCCAGGTCAGAACTGTAGGATGGGTATTCCAAAATATCAAAGCCCACCTTGTGCAGGGCGGCCAGCGCAACGTGGCTCGTGTGAACGGGCGCGTTGTCGTCCAAAAGCAGGACATCTTTGGTCAATTTCCCCTTCTTTTTTCTTTGATTGCTTCTTTCAACCTCTTTCAACGTATTCTCCGGTTATGGAAACACCTTTATCTTTATAATCCGTCAACAGGAGCCCTTCTGAATCCCAAAAGACTGTCGCTATGATTTTTCCAGGCGACTGTGACACCTTGAAATTCTTGGGGATGGTGTGCTTTTTTGTTCCATTGGATTGAGTCTTGTTTGGACTCAGGTTTATAATGGTGAACCCAAGTTTCGTCTCCAATAACAATTCGACTCAATAGTCCATCCTTGTCGTGAAGCATTACAGAGGTCCAAAAACACGAGAACACTCCACGCTGCGTTGTTTTTGATGCGGTGTGAGCATTCTCGGCACCCATCTTGCGCTGACCTTTGTCATGCCAAGATGATCAGGGAGAATTTTAAAAATTGTTGTATCCGATACTCCAACCATCTCTGCAAGCTGTTTCTTCTTTAGTCTGGCATCTTCCAATGCTAATTTTTCAACTTTTTCAATAATTTCCAGAGTAGTCATTTCGATCGGCCGCCACTATGACGCAGACTATGCCACTTGTAAACCATGGTTTTACCCGGGCAAGAGTCCCCGTAAACGGATGCCATCTCTTTCATCGTGTGGTTTGAACTCATTTTCCCTGCTTGGTAAGGAACTTTATAATGGCGCAGTACTCGATTTTTTCCATAGTTCAGACTTTCTTCCAGATTGAGTTGTTTGTTCGACGATAGTTCGATCTAACTAATGATCCGATTATGATAAAACTTGGTATTTATACTAATAATGAGTTACTTAACTAGCTATCATTCCATTAATCACCTTTACTAATGGCCTACCTTTCCATTCCGAGAACTTAAAAACACCCTCTCGTAGTTTGGATATTTGTTTACCACTTACCTGGGTCAATTATTGTAGCATAACTTTGTTAAAAATTTACAAACGATGTGTATATTAAATATTTTTTAAAATTTTTCACAGGCAACAATTGGAAACCTTTCCATTCCGTGAACTTAAAAATGCCCTCTCGTAGTTTGGATATTTGTTTACAACTTACCTGGGTCAATTATTGTAGCATAATTTGTTAAAAATTTACAAAACGTTGATGTGTATATTCAATATTTTTTTAAATTTTTCACAGGCAACAATTGGAGAAACTGAAGAAGCAAGGCTCCTGAAGTATTCATTAGTATTTATCATCTACTCATTATTTCATTTCATTTGTGTTTTTATTTCGCTTGAAATATAAGTTTTATTATATAAAATGTAAATTGATTTTTATTTCGATCTGTGGTTGTTCTGTAGACCTTTGTAAGGAGACACCAGTGTCGCTATTAATAAATGTAATTATATTATTAAAATATCTAAATTGTACATCCCCACAGTAAAACTAAGTGTAATCGAAACATCTATTAGAGCTCAAAACGTTAAAGTCTCTTTATACACCGGAAAGAATATATGAAGCATACACTATCATAAAGTGAATTTCCTAATTATATTCACATGATTAACATGTTAAATTTATAGTCAACTTGAATTTTACCCTAAATTATCGTGTCCTAGTCTGTATTATTCATATGCAGAAATACTTGTCACAAATCTCTCTACATTTGCTGAAAACAAAAATTATATTGGCCAATAAGTAATTTTCCCTTTGCCTGGCAAGACTTTGATGTTGAGAACAGCTAACTGAAAATCTGTATATATTATTAATACAATTAACGCTGTTTAGACTAATTTCCTCTACAAAGTAAAAATTGGTGCCTTTTTTTCGAAATGAATATATACATTATGAAATATAGCAGAAATATTGGACAACCTACATATATATTATGTAAATAATACCCTTAAGATGTTAGGAAAACCAAACTGGGTACACCGAAGTGTGCTCAGAGCAGCCTGAATAACGTGAATTTGTTTGCAAAGATATGAAAAAACAACACTTGGGTATACTTACCTTGAAGTTAAACATTCTGAAATTCTGACATACTTAACTTGAAGTTTAAACATTCTGACATACTTACATTGAAATTTAAATATTCTGAAATTCTGACATACTTACATTGAAGTTTAAACTTTCTGACATACTTACATTGAAGTTTAAACATTCTGACATACTTACATTGAAGTTTAAATATTCTGAAATTCTGACATGCTTACAATGAAGTTTAAACTTTCTGACATACTTACATTGAAGTTTAAACATTCTGACATACTTACATTGAAGTTTAAACATTCTGAAATTCTGACATACTTACATCGAAGTTTAAACATTCTGAAATCTACCAAGCGTCAATTTTGGGAAAATTACTACTGTTTGCTTTACTAAAACCTGATTCCATTACAAATTGTACTTGTCTTTATGGTTTAATTAACGACAACTGTATTAACTTGTTAAAAATAAAAACTTATTCAAACACCTGTTCTGAATCAGAAATGTAAAAAACAATGGTGTTTTACATAGGATGATGTAATGCTTTCTGATTGGTGTTCATGACTGAATCCGTAATTTTGCTGAATTTATTTTCTAAAAATAATCTTTACTTTCAATAAATAATTTTGTTTTTTAGTATTAATCCTTACAAATTGCAATCCATACAATTTATTCTTAATGAAAACTAGGACTATACTATTCAGGATAATTCATAATCATGTTCCGATTACAGGATAATTCATAATCATGTTCTGATTACACTATGTTAACAGTGGATTAAGACAAATGGTAATCAAGTACACAGACATTCATCGATCAAATTTGTATTCCACCTATGCGAAAACAGGTAGTAAAGCCACATAGCAATAAAAAACCAAGCATAATAAAACACCCAGTACGAGGACTTTTAAAATGTATAATTGATTGTATTTTTATTCATTTATATAATCAATAATAAAACGCGTTACAACCGTGTAACAAATAAACATTGTAAGCGCCACAATATAAAAGAAACGTAATGAAAGACTCCATTAACCTTAGGTACAATATTATTATGTCCTTAGTTTCGCTATTAATACATTAAATACAATTGTCAAAGTATCGATACAATGATAGTTAATAGTTGTATTATAACAATATGAACATACTATATGAATATATTTACACATAGAATTGGCACAAAGAAAGCTTCGTATTATATTTAAAGTGAGTTCATTAAAAAAAATTACAAAACTAACGAATACTAGGGCGACTGGGGGAGAGAGAATTTATGATTCTCCAACTATGATAGCCACTAACAATTATTTCACATGAGTATTTACATTGAAAAAAATATTATAAAATAAACACAATCATTTGAAGCTTCTAAAACATTAAATTTTTTCATTTCTCTCACTCCGAAGTAGCTATGGAAAAAATGAACATTTTTTTATTTACCATTTGATTAAAAACATTTGAAAAACGATAATATCCATTCGTAAGATAATAACTGGTATGAGACTAAAACTGGAACCATGTTCTGTTTAACGCTATGTTAAGAATGTCAAAGTATTTTTTTTGCTTTAATGAAACCTATGAATGTTTTTACAAAACAAAATAGAGGAAACAAATTGATAAAAAGACTGCCAGCAAAAACTACAAATATTGCCTTTTGCGCTGCATTAAATTGCAGCCCTATTACATAATAATCATTTTAGTATTTTATAACACTTGCAGATAGGAGATTAAGTAACTATGACAACTAAACATTCTCATACAAAAAACAGAGTCGCCCTCTTAAACAAAAATGGAGGCCATTCACACTGTCATGTCACACCCTTACGTTCAAATCCTTACGATTCGATATCCTTACATAACTTTATATATAATATGTTCAGTCTTATAGTAGGCCTCGCAATCTATACATACTAAGACGATTGTTTCGTTTACGATAGCGGATTGTCTGCCTATTAAAATTGCAACGTTAAAAGCAAGTTTATTTTCTTATATTTCCTCATGGTATGACAACCAAGACTTAATTAATAAATACTAAATACATTTCTATTGTTATTATGGCAAGGGATTTCATGAGAGTATTTCGGAAAACAATTTTGCATATGTATGATCACTGCATACATAAAACTTTCATTTTTCCACTTGATGCCATGCCACAAATTAAATTCCATAATCCGCAAGAGTGTAATAAACGTTCATTTACATTTTTTCACGTTTACTTTTTTTAGTTGCGCAGGTTTTAAAAGATTTAAAAGCAAATTAACACCACATTGAATCGATGGGTGATTTCCTATATGAAATTGCTAAACACGAAATTACGGTAAAAATGGAGTCGATAGAAAATGTGTCAGGCATTACTTTCCATTGCTCCGAGTTACTTTTTTGTTACTTAGAGCAGTTAGAAACAAACTGACACTGTGACTGTGTCTGGCGGGTTGTTTCTGGGGAAGACACAAGAGCATGTCATTAGAAATATTCACTAACACACGGCATGACATTGCAAATCTATTTCAAAACACGCTTAAGTTAAGAATCCACTTAAAGCAGCTGACTGTGCTTAGAGCTACCTGAATAACATAAGTTTGTTTGTAAAGTTATGAAAAAAATACAAATAATAAAAAAAATACGCAATGAATGGACCATACATACAGTGAAAATTGGTTTGTTCACTGTAAAATATTTGTCACTAGCCAAGAACACACCAAATTTATTGAGGTCTGCTGGGTATATCAAAATAGAGTATTACTTTCTGGTCCAGTTGAAGAAGAAACAAACAATGATTTTCATAATTTTTTCACGAGATATAGGTATGCAGTTAATTTTTGAATGAAGATATCATTGTAAGAAGTTATTGTGGCCATTAAATATTGAGAGCAAATGCGCAGCAATAGCAGTCGTTTTCCTACGAAACTGTTCAATTTCACAGGTCTCATATTTAGACTTTAATAAGGTGTATATAAAAAATTTAATAACAATTGGTGAAGTAGTTACCAAGTTATTAGGTAACAAACAATCTGACGTACAGAAACATTTGCAGTCTTACAATATTATTTAGGATATGTGATACTGTGATCAATAATCTCTAAAATATTTTGATGCTGTGATTTGAAGCTCTACATCATTTAGTCTCGAAGCTAAAGTCAATCTTCAAGATTTTTCCTATATAACAAAATAACCATGTCTATAAACAAAATTTAATTTGTTTTAGGAAGATGCTGATAACAATTAAAAGATTATTTAGAATAACAATTTCTCTCATGACTATAATTTTATATCGCCATGCACATTTTATTCCAGTATACAAAGTATTATTCTTGTAAAGTTTGAATTTAAAGTTTTACATCTAACAATAATTAAATACATATTTTAAGGCATAACAATCCGCAAACGTATCACGAAATGCGCGCAAACAAATGTAAACCTGTGACTAATTTGCATGAATCTTTTCTTTCTAAAAAACCATTTCTACAAAATAAAAACTCAATACAACATACTACAAAAACGATTAGCTGCAGAACAATCAACTTTCTAAAAAAAAATTTTAAAGTGCCGCATCTAAAATCACATGATAAGTGTCACAAAAAGCATGCGCACCCTACATACGTCATCGCTCACGTATACCTAAAGCTGAAAACAATTTACAATCACGTAAGGATCTAGCTAGCGAAATTCTACAAATTTAATGTCTTTTAACGCGCCTCCCTCGATCTAATCACATCACATCTGTTAATAATTAAATTTCTAGCATAATTATCAGATAGCTTACGTATCTAAATAGCTAATTAGCACAATTACAAAAAGTTATCCTCAACTTTCTTAGAATAGCTGATCGAACATTGCTTGAAGCATACGTTACTTTATAAAACGAAAATTGCGTAGAAAATATACATTGTCCAGTATTACTAACGCTTATGGCACAGACGTTAAGACAAATGAAACATTACAGAAAAACAAAAATTATTTGAGGAATCTAACTTAACCTGGCAACATTTAAAAAAACGGTAACATACTTCATAATGTTGTCAGTTTTAATATCCTATTTTTCCATCTATGTCGTATAAATTTTATAAGCAAACAATTCATAAAATCAATATATAAAAGCTACTGTACAATGACGTAGGCTAAGGAATTACTAATTTACATAGTTTCATGTACTCCTAATACGTTTAAGATACTTACAATGCTACTTTTTATATTATCTGGTATACTACTTGACTTAACGATAGGGTATACTGCGAAGACGAAATACGCATAAATATTACGTAAATAACATGTACAAGCGCAATGGTATAGGATCACTCAACTCAAAGATTATTAGGTTGATATTGCGAGATTTAAATTTCTTCCATAGCTTAACGAAAGTCTTGTAAAACGTGCCAATGGGAAGTGAAAATTCTTAAAAGACGCCGAATTTAAAACTGAAAAAGGATGGAAGTAAACTTTCGGTTTAATTCATTCGTTTTTCAGAACGAACGAGATTCGCTTCCATCAATATTAGTGTGAGAACTCACGAATCTATTTCATTAATCGGGCAATTTGTTTGACCGCTTAAAACTCTGGCTAAATCTCGTAACTCATTTACATTTTCGTTTAAAATTACGCTTCTCGACTCAAGCTCCTCACGCAAATTTCCTCGAGTCATTTCTTGCTCGCTCGGTACAAAAATATAAATCCATTTATCGACATGAACTATTTAAAAACCATAAATCCCCATCTTATAGTCAAACTTAAAAAATTCATTACACTCTTTCCTAAAGTCTAAGTATTTAAATGTGTATGTTTCCTATCCCATCTGACGATAAAGAACCGCCTCCCGCTGCTATCCCGCCGCCATACCTAACGTGTAACTTTTTAGTTACAACATTTTATGATTGGTCATAACTGTATGCCATTAACCAAGATACAATACTCGTTTCATTTTTTAGTAAAAGTATATCATCCGAATTAGTATATTTTTTATTATGTTGCGTTAATATCTACAGAGAAATTCAATTTTTTAAAGAAAATGATTTTTATCAAAAAAATTTAGTCTCTTTTAGTACGACATAGACAAGTAAACACTTTAATGTGGAGACATAGGTGATTGGTTAAAACACATCCACGGTGGATATAGAGACAATCTTGCATCGCTGGATCATCCACATCATATCGCTGACAATCTTGCATTCGGGGCCTACAGGCGCTGTTCACAGTCAAAAGGTAAATAAATATTCTAAGTATATACTTTTCATTACTTCCTGTTTTACATAACTTTCTATAAACCAATAATCTTATAATATTGTACACATTGATATGTCAAGAATTCCAATCATGTGTAGTATTTCAATAATTAACGATTTTAACAAATTTAAAAGTTAAACCTCGACAAAAGGCTAACTACAAAACATCGATCGCTATGGAACAAATTTAAACCTTCTTTTCACAACAACAAATTAATTGATACGTTATTAATTTCAGATCACCTAAGAGCTAAAACCTTAACATCCAAGATTATATCTATGTTGCATAATATAAATAACTACAAAGTAAATAATATTATTTCTATATAATAATGACTTACGTTCATATATTAAACTGTAACGCTAAACTTTTAAAAACAAGACATCCCATCGATTACGTATATCGTTTTTGTCATCGTATAACTCTTTTTTGATAATATTAAGTGCCTTATATGCTATTCGATTATAGTCTAGTCCTTATTTATATAACCTAAATGTCAAATAGAGATGGACAAGAATATAGATTAACCATAGAATAAAACAAAGATAAATCTTTATACTATAGAGAGAGCAAGAAATTGAAAAACAAAAACTTCATATAATACATGGGTTATCCATCTAGATGGATTTACAATGACTGTCTTAAGATCATGCAGAGACCGAGAACTTTATTCGATTGACTAATAAACTTCAAAGTCCATAAATAAAGATTACTACTTAGGCAATCTCGCTTTAAAAAAATAGATTAAGTGTAAAATGTGTGTAAGGCCGAAAATAACCCTGATTTTTATAAAAAGTAAACACAAAACCATAGACTACTTTACATCTAAGTTGCCATGACAATGAAGAATAAAACATTGACAAAGTTTATATTTAGAATTGTCAAAAGTGTTTTAATGCATTTAATTGTTGGTAAAAATTTACAACTTAATTAAAAATATATTTCTAAAAAATACTTCTTATAGTAAGAAAGGAAGATTTGGATTTAATTTTATATCAAATTTACACACAGCAAACGTGTAATTTTTCAAACTCAACTCAGAATATGTTACAAAATTTATAAAAGAGAGTAGTAATATACAGTTACAAAAATCAATTAAATATGTATAAATATATACCTTAAAACACGTATACATGAGTTATTTTCGTTATAGTTAATTTCAACAAAAAGATTCATTCTGTAAGATAATTACACTTTAACTCAAGATAAACTGACATATTTTCAAACCCTCCAAATTTGAATTAATTTAGCAAAAATTAAACTAATTATGGCGGGATAATAATTACAGAAAAATTTTGCATTGAACATATGGTTAGTTTCTGGAATATTTTGGTCACATGTTAAGCAACTATCTCCCGCATGTTTTTTGGTAATTCATTGTTAAAATTCAAAATGGCAGAATTAATAAGGCGCATAAAATGTTCAAAATATCTATTTTTGGAAACTTTACACAGATTTCCATCATACATACTGATTACTTACCGAACAAAGTTTTTGAGTACTTCCATAAAATACTGACATACCTTTAACCGAGTCATGAACCGTGAGAGGGCACAAAGCCCATCGCAGCACACAGGGGATAAACCTACCACACTACCTACACTAATGAGGTGGTTATAACTCCACGAGTATTCCAAACAAAAGAAGATGCGCATATATTACCTGCGATTTAAATCTTTTAATATTGGGAATTCATATTCTGCGTGCTGCGAAATATTTAGATAACTTAAATTTGTTCAATGTGAACACGAGTGTAGCAAAGTATAACAATGAAGGGTCATTGTTAAACTTTGAGAAATAGATCATATGTTAAACTTAAAATTTTTCTGTGATTAATTTCTCATCATGACCTATCACTTGACATACAATTTCATTCTAAATTCAAGAGTCCAAAAAGTCCTTTCCTCTACTTTTCTTTGTTTAAAACAATTGTGAATTGGTTAATTTGAATAATCGAGTGCTATCAGAATCATTACTAAAGAAAATCTTGTTTGAAAGTTAATTTATCTATCATTGGCACAAAAGATCTATAAGAAGCGCTCGATATAAAGACAAGCGAATTTATCTCAAAGATTATTCATAAAAAAAGGATTCGCATAAATATATAGAAAATATCTGTGCCCACTATATTTATAAAAACAAAAAAATAAAAATGAGTTTTAGAAAATTCTAGAAAAAACATTTTGAACCGACATGAAAATATTAATACCTTTTATACAATTTGGTTTTGAATGAATCATTAATCTGCTTTAACAAATACATCATTAACTTAACGGACGGTATATAATAGTATAATATTTTGTATAATTTAAAAATAACTTTAAATTACTATTACTTTATCGTTGCTACTGTATATCTATATAGTTATAATCTGTTTACACATAAGTATGACACGTCCATTTGAAATATAGTTCCATATATAATTGAATAATTATTTTCCAAAGAACGCAGCAGACGTGTTATTTGTATATGTAAACAGATCTTTCAAGATATTTCTATGGTTTTATAGAAAAATATTTGACAGAGAAATGAAATATAGTTTTAGGTAAACAAATGGACAAAAGAGAATTGATGGAAAGCATTCACTGAGGGGTTTAAACAGGCATCAATTTTCTTCTTTCACATTTGGGCAGTGAGCCATCCAATTCTGCCCCGACCACAGAGAATTAGTATATGTGTTATATCTATGCTAATAAAGATTCAAAATTTTAATTTCAATACAGCTCTTAATGCTATCGCATATCAGACAAAAATACTTGAATCAATAGTAAATTTTAAATTTTTTGTTTAACTCAATTACTTCTGTTTTTACATTAAGGAAATAAAAAACATTTATTGTAATACTAACATGCTTGATCAAAATTTTACGTATGGAATCTGGGGAAAAAGGCATCCTAACCAAATATGTAATCTCTGATCATACATTATAGAACAAAATATGGCAAGATCCAAGAAAAAATGATCAAGACCGAATCGATTATGCATCGGAAATGCACATTGCATTATTTCACCTAGATCTTAGTATGAGACTACGCAATAAACAAAACAAATTTATTTGGAACCAGATAAACCGTACATACGACATGTCAATGAACAATGTCGTAAACTTACAAATCAATATCTTTATAGATCCTATCAAGTGGTAAATCAGGTTAGCAACATGATAGGACAGATGACTCCTTTTAAATTTGTTATTTTTAATAAAACGGCAAGAAAATACAGGTTGATTAAAAACAAATATTAAAGAATTAGAAATATTGAAAAAAATAAACGAGTTATGAACTTCACATTTTAATGTTAGCAATAGCGTGGCACTTATCTCTGTCTCATTTGCTTGGGTGCAATACAATGAGCATTACTGACGAAAAATGACATTACGACTCAGTATTGTCATCTTTTTAGAAACGTTAAGTTTAAACCTTTATAACTCGGTCAATTTTTAAGACAACAACTTTTGCCGGCTGGGACTTTGAAATTATGGTGTTCAGAATAAAAACAATTAATCAAATACCCTATTATAAACTACACATTTGCATTACCGAAATTATACATCTTTATAGGAGTCACGAAAAGATTATTCATTCAAGTGGAATATGAAAGAAAATATTACCGCTTACATTCAGACACGTTGAAACAATTCAGAGACGTGTGTATGATATTAGATGCTCACCGATTACTAGTTAAAATAAACAATTAAAAGGCTGAACAAGACATAAAATATGTCAAGATGTTTAATTATTTCTTAAAAAATCTGGATTTTATTTTAGGTTATTCAAAATATTTTTCTTAAAGTCACTCAAGGTCTCCAAACTTCAAATTTTTTAAATTACCGTTATACAATGTGGATCTGACCATTCGACATTAAATGAATAATCGTATAACATATGGTGATCCTCAACCGTACACCAAAAATCAACTAACAAAATTCATTAGTTTCGTCACAGCAATAGTTTTAAGTGGTTTCTCACTTCAAACACGATGTATTTTCATCAAAATTTTGCTAGGCCAGTGTTGCCACATCGACACCTTCGCATAAAATTATTTTGTTTTTTAATTACAGGCAAATAGTTAAATAATTCTTATGCCTGTGTCATAATACGATAAGAGTCCCCCATAAAGCGAAAAGCGTGTTTCGAATTATTTATTTGAACATAGTTTGAATTGTGAATGTGTAATTTCAAATATTTTTGTATAATTTGATCGCGACTATGCATCGAGCAAAAGTTTCATTTCAAAACATTGTACGCCGTGTTTATGTTTTGTCTATATTAGAATGTTATTTAATTTGTTTGAAAAATTGTTTTTTTAATTTTTGTCAAAAATATTTATTTCACTATTTGCAAGTATTTCTGACAATTACCACTGATTGAATTTTCATTTAATGTCGAACGGTCAAATCCACATGTTATATATATAATATACATATAACAGCAATTTAAATAAATTATATATATATATATATATATATATATAACTGTTTAAAGACTGCTACCAACATATTAAATGTTGGTAGCAGTCTAATTAGGAAGACATTGAAGCAATTGTTACAACATGTAAGGCGCTATAAAAATAAACATAATCGCAACTGAAAATCATTAGTGATTTTTTGTTCCTATAATTGCAAAATGTTAATAATAATTTATTGCATTTACAAACAAATTCCAAATACGAAGAGTTTCAAGATATTTGTCTATGGTAACTGTCAGTTGAAGAGTTGTCATACCAAATTATTTCTTGCTAACAACACTCAATAATTTGGTAAAAAGCTAAGGCAATTAATATCTTTTCATTTTTCCTTCAATCAAAATGTCATTATCCGTCATAATTAGCTCCACAATAAAACAATACAAAAGGCGAATAAACGATTGACAAAAACCTATTAACTGAATATTTACACTTTATCAACGATGTTACAAACTCATCTAACATGACAAAATCCTATAGTAAAGCGTTCACAGTGCATGCTTACATACCTATAGTATACAAATTACGCTTAACACGTATTTGGATTCTAGTAACACCAAACGTGTCAATATCTTATTACTTTGTCATAGCTAAAACTAGCTTATTAATTAATATTATAAATATATATATTTATTTATACTATTCTACTTTAAATACTGAGGTATGATTTACGTATACGCGTTCACAAATGTTGTTTTATTAATATAATTAAATTTATTAATTTTGATTTTTAAAATGGTATACTCTTGATTTTAATAAGTTACAAGTTGCTTGCCGTGAGAAATATTGACATTTTGACACCTGTCAAATTATACACCAAAGTATCATAATGTCAAATGTATTAACACAATGACTAGTAATAAAAAATGTATATATTCACAAGTTGTTATTATTGCAAAAATATAAAATTGAAGCCAAAAACAAAAAGGAGAATAAACTTTTTTCTAAGTTATAAAAATATAATTTAGAGACAATATAGTCAATGTATGTTGCCGTTTTATTATTTTTTATAACCAGTTATAAATTTTAGAATATTTAAGTTTATACAATGAAACTCTCACAACAAACAATGTATTAACATATAACTGACTGTGATATTAGACAGAAGAGAAAAAATTAATTTTTCAAAATTATAATCGTTACATTACGTAGATTATTTTAAGCTTACGAGATCTAAGGTAAAAATTTTATACATAAATATGTAATAAGTTTAATTAAACATTACTCAGTAATAATTATAATTTTTATATTTTAATTATTACTACGTGTACGTATATTATGACAATCCACGCTGCAATCTCTATAATATTTTACTCTTCATTTTCTTTATTATGCAACACTGTCCCAACACGAAGTCATCACCTATAAACGTATATCACAGAAACTATTGCGTTTTGTCTTTCATTTCTCGGCTTGCGATAATACCGTACTTTGATTGTCTTTAGTGAATCAACATCCAACTCTGCCAAATTCTAGTGATAGACGTTAACGATTACGTTATTTTATTGAGAATGTCATTTTTGACATTTGATTGAAATCTTATTCATTTACCTATGGTAACTGTCAGTTTTGACAGATATAGACTAAACTACATTCTTTTTAATATTAAATGTGGAAATTTAATTGAAAATTGGTAGGTAGATTGTATTATATTTTTTTTAAGTGTTGACTATAATTTTCACTTTTGACAATTATTAGTTCATTTGAATGGATTATTGATTGGCAAAACCTTTCTCCGCTCTTTATGATATTCTTACCATCAATATAAATCATAGAAAGAACACGTCTCAAGGTCAAATGTCTCGCCCATAGACAAATTCACATGGCATGTTTTTCTTTCAATATCTTCATACAATTTTCATCGATACAATTTTAAAATTGTCATTTATTATGCCAACTGCATTTTTTTAACAAGTGAAAATGACATTCTAATCATTGATTTCTCCAGTTTTGGTTCGGAATCAGTATAAGCTTAAGTAATTTTTTTTCGTTAATTAATATATTGGAGCTCTGTTATTCTCATTACGCTTTCGATATTAATGAGATGTTTAAATTATTTAACACAAATCTGTATCAAACGAGATAGCTAATTTTAGAAGTGTAAACAGTATTCTTTAAGCTAACAAAGTAAAATCTAGTGTCAAATTTAAAATATAAGAACCGCAACATGGTCTGACGATAATTAAAGAAATGTATTTTTTAATTACAACAATCTCATTATAAACCCTTAAAATTTTCCCCTAAAAATAATTATAGTCTTGAATACTAATAGAGATTTTGGACATGTTTTTCTTTGTTTCAAATCGTATACAATTTTACCCATTAAATTTTTTTTTAGTAATTTCATCAATAATAGAATAATCAGGTATTCAAAATGTTTGGTTTCGTGACTTCGTTCTTCTTCATAGAAATTTTCGAATATTTATTTGAAAATGAATAATCGAAAATTTGATGAAATGACAAAACTTTGACATTTTACTACAATAAAATATTCTATTCATTATTAATAAACAGTGTGTTCTTATATATTGATGTGCTAAAAAATTTAATTGAGAGTTAAAGGATTTAACTGAGTTAAGGATCTGGCTACTCTGATCAGTCAAATCAAGATTGGTATACTGATAGGCAAGAAAATATTTTGGCATTAGTCCAAAAGACGAAATTAAAATAAAATAACAGTTAATTTCAATTTTAAAGTTTCTTTTACAAACAATTTAGTTAAAACTTTCAAATTGAAAATACTATAAAACTATTTTGACATATAACTTATATATTTGACATCTAACGGGCAAAAACACGGAGATATCTCGAAAACAAGAAAAATATGAACTTTTGTTAAAATCAGTGCATTTTATCGGTAAAAAATAATAAACATCATTGAATTTATGAGTGAATATGACGTCAGATTTTTGAAAAACTAAACACTGAATTGTTTTTATGAATTATTCAAATAATTATATGCAACACGCTACACCATATTTAGGCATTGTAAATTATTTTATTTGATTACGACATGCAGATTATTATATATATTTTTTGTGTATAACCCCTCACATGAAAAAATTATACTAGTGTAACCAAAAGTTCATTAACCAGATGGTACTGATAACATCTTGTACGGTCTCAATAGGTCAGATAACTAATGTGTTGCTGCATTAATACACAATAACAAAATAGCAAGACTTCTAAAATATAACAACCATTTTTCCAATCCTCAAATCATTCATTTTTTTTCTTTGATAAGAATTGTTTTAAAAAAAACCTCCAAAAACTAAAAACAAAAGACCGAAGGTCTGAAGATGGAACCTGTTTGCTTGTTTTTGGTATTTCTTTAGTGGAATAAAATTTTTAGATACAATTACAGAACAAATTTCTTAATAGGGTAAAAAATGGCCCTATCTTTTTATGAACATTATGTTTTAACATTTTTACTAAACGACAGGTTGTCATATTGGCACATAAATGCGATATGCTATATCACAGTATGCCAAAGTGACAAAGTATAAATGTGATACAAAGCAATAATATTAAAATACGAAACAGATCTAAACTTCAATATAGCTCCACATTAACCATCAAATAGGTTATTCATACCCCGACCTTTATTTTTTTTCAGAACCGTACAGTATCCCCAAGAAAAGTTCTAAGAATAAAAAAATAATTATTTTTGAAGTTTATACAGAAAACACATTTTTTATATTATAAGTAGCTTACTTGTTGCTCGCATCTTCTGGACGCATCCATTTTTTCACTGTTTCACTACTATTAAAATATCTCTATAGTTTTATCATTTCACAGCAAACACAGATTCGCCATCTATACAGTCTGTACTATATGCGGTTTTATTGCAAATCAGTGTAAATAGAAAAAACTATCAGCAAAATAGACTAAATTTCCAGTTCCATCTAGAGCAATGTGGCTTATTTCTGTCTTAAAGGCCTTGTTATCATTGAGATAGAGAGATTAAAATTTTTTAGCAGCCCCAAAGATAAACACTAGATAGCCTGCAACTAGCAGGCGCAAATAATAGACAGAAATACTTTATTCTCAAAACCATCAGCTAGTAAAACTTATTTAGTCGCGTAACGAGAGAAATTAAAAAACGTCTTTTAATAAATTTATTTGCAGCCCAAGATTCCGATGTTTAACATAACATACACTAATTTTAGCGGAAAAATATTTGGAATCATTAATTTAATTCAAACCAAACTAAAATTAAATTACAATACGAGTACGAAATAGTATTTCAAAACAAGCATTAAACGTTTATACCCCCTCCGGACCACAAGATTTTATAATGTTCCATAAATTGTGTTACAAAAGGTAAAGTTAATCATTAAAATTAATTACAAATTAACCCATCACTAGACCATAGTAGCAACGCAGTGGTGCATCAACTGATCTCAAGAATGTGATCTTATGTTACCAAAGAGAGCATATGCGCTCTACTCCACAAAAACAGAGTTTTCATAATATAACAGATCGTCATATTGACACATATGTAAATGTAATATGACAACTATATGACAATCTGTCAATGTGATACAGCACAATTACATTAAGATATAAAGCTGATCTCTTTCAGGAACAGTGAATAATTTGATTACAAACGCTTTAAAAACCAGAGTATATAATAGAAATTTTCTCAATAACAATCATGTGTTCCAGTGTTAAAAGGGACACTGTCCACATTCCTTACTTCCCGCAAAAATCGGGCTTTTACTATAGGGCAGATTGTCATATTTGCACATAAATGTAATATGACAATTATTTGCCAATATGACCATCTGTAAATGTGATACGACACAATAATATTAAAATACAAAGCTGAATTTAAACAGTAAATTTGAAATTAAATTTCTACCCGACAATTTCTCTCAGGAACCGCAAATAATTTCATTACAAACCATCGTATACCATAGAAACCGTTCTATCTTCCCCATAAAAAGACATCATCGTCATTTAGGCATCAAGACTAGTATAGGAAGACCTGTCGTATCTAGCGCAGGCTGTTGTTATGTGTTGCATTGGCTTGCTGAATGTGGAAGGGCACCGACTGCAGATCCTGAGATCTGTCGTCGTTGCTAGTTGGCTCCTGGTCTTCTCCGTCCGATTGCTCTTCATCTTGGTCTTCGTCTTCAGAAGAGGAGAGGAGACCTGTCAAAGGTTATAGAGAAATTTATTTTAGTGTAATTGATTGATTATCTAAACAATCATTCTTTTATTTTCAATCTATCTGTCGTTTAATTAGATCGTCTTGATCGTCAAGGTCCAACTATAATTTAAAAGTATAATACATTCTTATTTACTTGGATGTGAAATTCTTATGAACATGTTTTTTAATATCTCTTAATTCCCATGACTAATAAGCTGTCAAAAGTAAATAAGCTGTTGTCGTTATGAAAGGGAAACAGTTGTGGCAATCGGCACTTGTCAATGGTAACCTAAACAGACAGTAAAAAAAAACCTCATTTGATTTCAGCATTTCTTTTCCAATACATTCGCATTAATATAAATTATTCAATATTTACTACTTTAATATTAACAATCTACCTTTCAGTTTTATACAAGGTTACATTTTGTCAGTGACCAAATTTTAAGGACAGATTGAAAATCGGCAACTAAATCATATAATACCAAAAAAAACAATTTTTTTGACTTTAGCTAGCATTCCCTTGGTAAATAAAAGAATCTATACTCGTACTATTTTAAATTAGCTGCGCATTAACGACAAACAAAAATCAGGTAAGGTGGTCCTTACCTGCTCAGATAAAACACGGCATATTTGAAATTAATTCAGTTAGCGCCAGGCAGAGAGTATGAGTGTTCCGTGTCTATCCAGTTCGTAAAAAACTGATACGAAAATATTGCAACTTTCAGCGGGGTATTGAGTGAAATGGACGAACAAGGATTAAAATGTATAAACAGAAATTAAATAGGTACGTGAGTTTTCAATTATCGTAGAAAAATTCTAATGTTTTTAGATAGACCGTAATGAAGTTACAGATTTAAATAAAAAAAATATAACATTCATTATCACAGTGCTAAGCCCGTATGAAGAAAAACTGCAATCTTATTACACTGAAGTACACTTATATCACAAAGTAAAAATCAACAATTCTATTAATGTATTGAAGTTTGCGTAAAATAAAGATATTTTTGAAATGCATTATAAATAATAACGATTAATAAATATTAACAATATTTAAAACTTGTCACAAATCCATTACGAATGAGACACAATCAAGGTCAACTGTCACCTGCCAGGGGCGCTGATATTTGACCTTGAACGCTGGCGCACAAATTGTAACCGAATTTCGAAAGGAGTGTTAGTTAAGGTGACCAATCATTCCATGTTTTTTTTTAAATAATATTAAACAAACCGGAAAAAAATACTGCTGCTACAAGCACCTGTTTAATTCTTTTTCCGGTCCCTGTGGAATGAAGACAAATGTTTTTGTTTCAATTTTAGCTCTAAAAATTACTCTTCAAATTTGTTCATTGATTGAGAAATATTCATGTATGTATAAAACAATATGCAGACCCTCATATGTATATTCTCAAAATCCAATAAAATAGTCATCAAAAAAATTTTTTAAATTTGTTTGGTCCCTTTATATACCGTGGCATTCCTTTTTAATAATACATAGTTAGCATACACCAATAGACTCATACAGTGGACCATTAAGCGCCTTATAAAAATGTACGTCTGAGACTGTTTGTCAAACCCAATTTGTCACTCACATCTGTACTAACGTATCTAGAGAATGCGACAAGGTATAAAAATTTATTGATTTCAATTGGATGATTTTGTACTCACAAATCCGTAGAGATCAGTTTGCTATACTAATTTAAGATGTTTTACAAGAAAAAAGAAAGGCTGGTCATCGTGAGGACAATGACTTGAAATATCGGCGTATTCATTGTGGTATGTACAAGCAAGAAAAAGACTGATGTAATGCATTGGCTGTTTGTAGTAATCAGATGCAAATCACATAGAACATTTTTGTGGCAATATGAAAATATAACAGAACTAAAAGGCCTAGAAGATTGAGCAATTAGTTCGATAGATTCAAATTATATGGAGGCCTTTGTCCCGAAATTATAATATAAAATTAGTAGGAAACGTCTAGGAGACGCCTGGCAATTATTAATTCCTCAAGCACGTCACTTATAAGTAATGCTATTGTGTGCAGAGACTAGTACCAGTCAAACATAGTTGGATTAAAATTAAATAAAGATATATTTTGTGTGAAAGAGAAAGAACTAATTAATTAAATGAATATTGATTCGTTTCCAAGCAACAGTTATTGTCACAACTTTGAATCCTGATTTGAGTACATTTGTGTTGCGTGTGCTAGTTTTGCGTTTACGATTATGTAATGATTAACTGTGTATAGGCATTATTTGTTGCCTAATTGTTATTGTCGTAATGACTATTTTGTATTTATTGGTATATTTTTGCGTTCAACAGTGTTTGTTTTTCTAAAACTGACTAAATATTTATTTATTTATGTACTTTAATGTATCTAATTGATACATATGGCGGAATTATTGCTACGAGAGCAATCCCTTACAGCCGACCAGAACACCAGTCCAGCCCCGCTTGACGAGTGGCCAGGAATCGAACTCGGGTCCCCGTCCCCAATGTTAAAGACCTTATGTCTTGAGATCAACCCAACACACCACGGAGACGATCACGGACAACGGAAATATGTGATGAGGGAGTTAAATGTCACTTTTATTTATGAAGAATGTTAGTAATATTATTGAATTCTGGATATTTGATTAAGAAATTTCGTTATTACAATGAGAAAGTAATTTATTTATAATGTGGACACAGTAATTCTCTATGTTTTTGTATATTCATTTGTCAAGCAAAATTTTCCCATCATTTCCAATTGAATTATACCCGACTTAGATTTGTTATTTTGTTTATTTTTTCAATGTATTTATTTTTCTATTATTGTTGGAAATGTTATTTTATATTAATGTACAGCAGTATATAATATTTTTCGTATATTTCCATTAATAAAAAAAATATATAATTTTAAAATATATTTTTTTTCACTTATTCTAAGCTATTGAAATTGAAAATGTTTAAAGTATTATAAAATATGTCACGGAATTATTCTTTTTTCATTACAAATGGATAAATGACTAAAATTGATATGAAAGTACTTGCATTACTTTTTAGCATTGTATTTGGAACCAATGACCCCTTCCGTTTGTTGCTTTCAATTGTCTTATTTTAAAACTGAATTTGCTCGATAAAAACTTAAAAATAACATAATTGTTTCAAACTTTTTGATAAGCGACTTTTAATATATGTTTATACTTCTTTAAAGTTATAACCTTAATTGACTTTTCTTTTAGAAGAGCTTTCTCAAAAAAATTTATTTCTAAAATTTTTTATTTTTTACTCTCATAACTTCTAACTATGGTGTAAATACTTAGGCTCAAGGCACACCGGACGCAGAGTTGAAGTGTCAAATTCTCCGTGAACAGGCCTACGTCCCATGTCACATCAAACTTGGAAGGTTGGCTGAGTAGTAATGCACACATGTTTGCATAGCGCAAACGAAGAGCTCCAAAAAGCACGCTAGGTGGCATTTGAAAGAACTTTCCCCCTTATTATGCATGCGCGGTTTGAACTTGCTGCGTTCATTCAGTGTATTTTTAGACGCCGAAGTATGGACACGTGTACTGGTGCTGTGTTACTAACAGCGTGCTGTTATCGAATTTTCAACTGTTGAAAATGTGATTCCTACTGACATTCATCATCGTTTAAAGGCGTTTATGGTGACGATGCTGTTGATAGGTCTACTGTAAATCGATGGGTAATAAAATTTCGTAGTCCCAAGCCTGGAAAAGCCATAATTGTTGATGAAGATCCGATCAGTGATCGGAAGTCCAGTGATTCGAAATGATCGGTGAATCACTCAAAAACTTATCGCAAACCATATCGGAATATCCACTCTGGAAAAACTGAAGTTAGAACCGATTCTACACCCTCCTTATTCCCCGGATCTTGCTCCCCATGATTTTTATTTGTTTCCTCTACTCAAGAGAAACCTCAAGGGTAATCATTAGAACTCAGACGATGCGGTAGCTGTCATGTCCTCAAGAAAAATGAAAAGAATTCTTCCGTGATGGAATGAAAAAACTTGTTTAGCAAAACTTGTTTTTTTGAGAAATGTATTAGCGTTAATGGTGACCACATTGAAAAGTAATACACAAATGTAAAGCTTAAGAATTGTATTGTAATATACTTTTTGTCCGAACTTGATAACTCTTTTTTTTCCGTCTCTCCTAACATGTGTGTATTACTTTTCAGCCAACCCTCATATATCAAACTGCCCCACATACATATTTAAAATTCTTCTTCTGTATGATTTCATCAGTAAATACAATTTTAATCTATCGAAAAATTAAATGGGAAATTAATTATTTGTTAAGATTTAGCGCTATCTGCAAAAATTAATCATACATTGCTTTTAAAGCAGAGCGCTGATTTACCAAAACTTTTCTTTCTCTATCAAAAATAAATACAAAAAAACTTTGTGTGTGCACACCCGACTCACGGCAAATTAACTTTAATAAAAAAAAGGCAAATCACCTGGTGCATAATGCTGCTGCGCCAGATTCTCGGGCCAGTAGCGTTTACTGACAGCGGCACCATTCTTACTGCGCTTGCCCCCACCGGACCCTGTAATCAGTCTCATTGTTACTAACACGCTCTCAGAGCGACGCGTAATAGACTACTCGGCGCTGTATATCCAATGAGGATACACAGGCAATCAGTTTAGGTCCGGTGGAAGTAAGTGCTTCAGTTTTGTACATAGTTACCAATTGTGAAGAACTGTCAGTCTAAAATTATACGATTCTGTGACGCCACATTAGTGTCATATGAAAATTACTGGGTAAATGCCAGTGACACTATACTGGTGTCACATAAAACTATCAGAGAATTGCCAGTGACTTCACACAATAATAAAAAAATTTTTACAATTCATTATGTGTATATATCCTCGAAATTTCAAAAAAATAAGTGGGTAGGTTTAAAAACTATCAAGATGTTTTTGTTTTACCAAAATGTTCCACGAAAAACACCTGTGATAAGCGGTGGAATTAATGTTGTGTTCATCAATATCCTTTGCTCATCAGATTCTTAATTATAAAGAAAAAAAATTAAATTTCATCATGACTTAGGTGAAATAGTTAGTGTTAATGTGCCATTAGAAAAAAAATATTGAAAATTTAAAAATAAAAATATACATTCATTAAATTTTTTTATTACTCATGGTTAACTTATAGCCTTGTTTTATGTCCATCCATTATTTAAAATTTCAATTTGAAAATAAATCCCTCGATAAAAATTAAATGAATTTAAAAAAGCGTAAATGTCTTTGCATATAAATCAGTACGACAACAAGATGTGTGTACAAAGATATTTAATGCATCCTTTATCAGTTATAATCTGCTTAAATTTTAGTTTTGCCCACCCCTCATCCATATGTCCTCCAATGATAATTGCGTTGAAACCACAATGGGAACATTATGGAGATGTTCTTTTGCCGGGAAGCATGACCGAAGTATCATGGGTGGTATTTTTAAAAAAAAACCACAAATAATCATTGTCGAGCAAACTATGAGTATGTTCCACTATCTGCTCGCAACGTTCGCACCAACGACCACAATCATACCTATTGCACAAGCTTGTCAACGATGTAACTGTCAGTCCGCGTGGAATGAGATAGGAACAATGCGTATTCGTAACTACGAGTAAATGGCGGGTATTGGACAAAAAAATTATGTTTTTTACTATATTAGAGATTATATTTATTACGTTATATAATAATTTAGACATACAGTAATTATAAAAGTGCATTTTAATTTCTATGTATTTATAATTAGACAATAGTTTAGACTTACAGTAACCGTAAAAGGGTAATTTAATTTCTACTATATTTTGATGATTGTACGTTTTGCGTCTTTTAGTGTCACCTTTATTTCTATTGGATACATCTCAAAACTGCATAAAGCGATTCTCTCCATCACTTTAATCTTCACCGATTATATAAATTTATTTTCATAAATTTCATGTATCAATGTGTCAAAGTCAAATTGACAGATAAACGACCACAACAACCCTCCTTGTGGGTCGTCGCGGTCATGAACAGTGACGGTATCAATGACGTTTTGATGACGACCGCAACGACTGCGATTGCCACATGGAATGATGCAGTGAGTTTTGCGATCACATAAGTATTAACTAATCATATGAATAACATAAGTGTATAAGATGAATGGAACGTCTCTGTTTCTGAGAGTAGTTTGCGTATTGTAGTTGACACTCTCCAGGATGGTCCTAATATCCACCAGAAATTATCCTGATATCACATATGATACTCCCATAGTGAATGGATCAAAAATTGTATAGAAAGCAACATCTCCAATCAAAAACTATACGAAATCACTTCAAAAAAATGTTATTTCCATTCAACAAACTAGTAAAATATCAAGTGAATAAATTACGGCTATGAGATTAAGGAAATATAATTATGTAATAAGATTAAGGAAAATATTACTGAAAAACCAGGAAGCAGGTTTCAGGATATCATGAAAAGACCTTCGTCAAACTAAAGAAATGCTATAATCTAAATATATGTTTTGAAGATTATAACAAACTGATCGTTCAGAAACGTCCTATCATGTGTACGAATGTCCTATTTGTACATACTATATAACTCGCTAGATTTTTGTGTTATCTTTAAGTAACATATACCAAGAAGTCAAAATACATTTTATGACTTCTTTGACATTTGTTACCCAATATTTTTACAGATTAAATGAAGAAGATTTCATTTAGTTGTCATCAAAGATGTTGGAAGACGTCCGCTAGACGTCTTTACTAGATATGCCATATCTGTTCAAGCATCTTGTTACGGAATTGTGCAAATGCACACTTCAAGTGAGAAAATGTGAGTATACATGCACTCGATTTTTACACACATGATCATGCTTCAGGTCTTTGTGTGAGTGGGTTAAAATTGAGTGTACTATTTATATTGCTTAATATGCATCCAAATGACACGCAGAGTTTCGTACATATGACATATCTAGTGAGAGCGGGCCGCACGTGTCTTGCAACATCTTTGGTTGTCATCAATACAAAATATGTGAATATAATAGAGACTTAACGCATATAACAAAACAGTAAAAATAGAAAAATATCTCTACAGTACAGAAATTTCCGAAAAAATGAGTTTGGAGGACCATAAATAAACCACAGACAAGAAATTTATAATTTTTGAAAATGGAAAAGAAAAGAAAAAGATAGCGTCACCGAAGATAGCGTCTCCCACCCCCCTTGGTTCGGCTTGAAATATTTTTTTTAATAGCCATCATTACTTGTAAATTATTCTTATACATCTTAGTACAAAGTGTAATAAGATAATAGTGATAGATGATCACGCAAGAATAATTTACAAACAATAAAAGCAATCAAATTAATGCGTTGGTGATTAAAAAAGTATATCTTTTAGGAAAAAATTCCTTTTTTTACATAAACAAGCTATTCATATTTCATCATAGTCCCATTTTAGGTACACACACATCACCAAAGTCCCTGCCATTTTTTTCCAATCTCTGTCTCGACGATGACCTTGACTTGACTTGATTTGAGCTAAATTTTTTTCCTGCGAGTCGTTTCTTCATGTTTAGACACAGGAAAAAATCACAAAAAATCAGTTGCAGAAAAAATTCATAACGCATTTTATGCGGTTTGGTGGTGACAACTCCGACAGCACTTTCTTCTTCACCAAATGTTAATTTCTTGCCTCTGTCAATTGTTATCGAACCAGTCTAATTACACACTGAAGTAATATCCAGTGACCACTTCCAGTTCCTTTTTCCACAAAGTCTAGTATGATGTAATATTTTCACCAATTATTTTCTGGGCGATGAGACCATCTTTGTACTATTTTGGAGCAGATTCTCCAGAAGCAATCCATTGTTTCGACTGTCGCTTGGTTTCTGATGTACAATGACCCATCATTCTGATGATGAAGATCTCAAAAAAACATTTCGTATCTTTTTTAATTGATCCAATACAGATGGTCGACCATGTTTAAATTATGAAGAGCTTGTTTCCGAGTTACATTTGACAGCTATTTACCTATTCAATACCTTTATTGACATAGAAAACAGTGTTTCTGAACACCCCCGATAGCAAGTTGTCTATTTGAATATTGCCAAATATGCTGAGTATCAAAAAAAGAGTGAGTAGTCGGCGCATCTCTAGTTTAAACCATTATAGACTGATATACCACTATACAATACCTTGTCAATTTCTATATTATTTGCTTCAAGGATGATATGCTATAGCATATATATATAATTTCAACTGGTATTACACATGATAACTATACATGATAAATGCAAAATGTGTCATCAAACACGGAACTGACCTTTCAAGTACATTCAATTTAAACATGGGCTGCAAGCTATAACGGTGTTCACAGATGAAATTATGATCATGCCAATATACCAAACTGGAATTATACCCACAGACAACAAACTGATTTAGTAGGGACATACCTAACTCGAGCATAGACAATCGATGTGAAATAATGAGCTAGCATTCTAAAAGTTCTATGCTATCAAATGATAAATGTGCCATTTCCTGTAAATATAAAAACCATCAGGCTTGTCACTCGCAACCACTTCTAACATATTTGCCATCCATTCCAGCACCCATACCCGACGGAGGAAACTGCAACTACTTGTGCTACTATAGACCCCATATTAATTTATGTTAATGAACCAGTCTTTACAAAGCTACTGCACTATCAAATTGCAAGTTACCAAATCACTTTAAAAATGGTATGCCACCATACAATAACCTGGATTCTCAGGCATGTCTGACTCAAACAAGGGCTATAAATGCAATAAAACACAATGATAAACCAGAAAGGTTAGACAGGAACTTTCTGTATAAAAACTACCCAGAATTGTTATTTAAATGAACCACTTAAAAACAACTAGCAAAATTTTTTTTTCTTTAGTTGGAAGAACCTTCCTTGATTACCAAACCAAACTTGAGTGCGTTCTGTCAACCAGTGTGTTTATAGTAGTTGTCGTAACAGCTCGACCTCAGAGTTGCTCTGGGAATTTTATTATGGATAATTGAGTTAAACAAAGAATTTGCCTTAAATTTTGTATTTCATAAAAAATTACTTGTGACGAATCATTAAAAATATTATATGTTGAAAACACAGGTCTACAAGTGATACCAATTGTTCAAAGAGGGGCGTGAAGTGATAGAAGATTTGCCTCGTCCCAGAGGGCCTTCGACATTTACCACTGATGATAACATAAAAAAAATTAACAATTAGTGCTTGAAAATCATCATTTCAGTATTAGATAGTTGGCTCGAGAGCTGAACATTGATAAAATGATATTTCATGGAATTTTAATTAATCTTTTGCTCAAGCAATGCATCACCGCAAGATTGGTTTCAAAAGAACTTCATTTCTTGCAAGAGCATCGAAAGCAGGTCTCTGAAGATCTGATACCTCAAGGTACAGACTTCATGAAATACATCATAATTGGAGACGAGACATGCGTATTGAAGAGCATCGAAAGCAGGTCTCTGAAGACATGATATCTCAAGGTACAGACTTCATGAAATACATCATAATTAGATATGAGACATACGTATATGAATACGATACATTAACGGGCCAAAAATGGACCAAATGGCGTTTTAAAAACAAGATGAACCTAACAAAACCACACCAAAGCCGCTCGAAAATTAAGGTGTTGCTGACTGTTTTCTTTGATTGGCGTGATCTGATATACTCTGAATTCCTTCCAGAGAGACAGACTGTAAATAAGGAGTATTATTTGAATGTTTTGAAGTGTTTGCGTGAGAATGTTTGCATAAGAAGTCAGATTTGTGGATGGGTTTTGCATGACCGTAATGCACCTTCTCACAGAGCAACAATTGTGACCAAGTACAAAACCAAATAATTCATCGACCATCGACCATCCACCCTATTCGCCGGATTTAGCCCCGTGTGACATCTGCCTGTTTCCTAAACGAAATTGCCACTCTGCGGAACCCGTTTTGTCTCGATTAAAGACAAATGAAATTTGCAGAGGGAATTAAAGGCCACAAAATTTTCAGCCTATGAGAAGTATATGGAAGATTGGGTCCAGCTTTATTGCAGTTGTGTTGTAAACAACGGGGATTACTTTCAAAGTGACAAAATAAATTTTGATGAATAAACTTAAATTTGTGTTTCTTTGAAAAATTTCGTGTAGTTTTAATATATAAGGTCTACAATAAATCTATAGCTACTTGTACTATTTGCTATAAAAATTGTGAACCGTCAAGCACCGACCTGGCTTCTCAGGTGCGCCAGAGTCGAGCATCGGCTGTAGGATGCGGCGGCGTGCATTGATGAACCAGTTGTTGACTTGCAGCAGGGTGAGGCGCGTCTGCGTCGCCAGCGCACGTTTTTCTTCCTCCGTCGGGTATGGGTGCTGGAAAGGATGGCAAATAGTACCAATCTGTTAATATTGCTTCTTAATTCATGTATATAAAAGAATACAGTAGGTTATCATATTGTATGGTTACTATATTGTATGGTTATTACATTGCGTACAAAAATATTGGTTATTATTAACCACAATAAAGCCTTAACTTTCTGACCGGTAATTATTTGGTCATTAAATTATTTATGGCCAATGTGAAATTTAATTAAATATATTAATCAATATGTGTCGTCACAAAGGAATTAGAAAACCATAAAACAATGCGCTTTAAAAAAAGTTGATTCTTTGAAGAGACAGACTGTTTACAAACGTTAAGTTTAAGGTAAACAATTTTCTAAATGAACTAATGAGCTAAAAATTTATAACAATTTTATATATTTAAATAAAAATTTCGTTATAATTATGTGATTCAAATTATCACATTACAACGACAATTGTTTTATCTGATATTAATGAAAATTCACCTCCATGTGAATAATAAATAAACAAAAACATAGAAGAAAATAAAATACTACAATATTATCTCTGCATAACATAACTTAGTATATATCATATGAAAAAATTGTAAATGTAAAATATCTAAGTGCCAAATTATAATGGGAAAGGAAATCACCCATTTCGGGTAATTTTTTCATTGAAACATCTCGTTCCATAAAAGGCTTTAACATTGAAAAAAAATGCAATCGTGGTGATCAAGCTCTAAATCATGGGAGAGTCAAGATATAAAATAAAATAAAACATCATTTTTAGGTTTTTGTTTTTATATCATCACCTCCCTAAATACATATATTTAACACATTAATTTTCATATATCAGTGTTTATCAATAACTAGCCACAAACAAAAGCTAAAGTTTACAACAATAAATACGTTATCAATATCCATTTAGTAGCTTGTCTTCGATTCATGAACAAAGAGAAAAAATTATAAAATGTCTATTTTTTAAAATTTTCTTGGCTATTTTTCTAATCTGCATTTTTCAATAAACTATGAGTATCATTCCTACCTTGGATCTTGTGTTAACAATAAGAATGACACTATCTCTGAAATTCAGAATGGCATATCATCGGCCAATAAAGCATTTTTTGGACTAAGCTCTATCCTTAAATCTTCTTTTCTTACAAGAAAAACAAAATTATTAGTATATAAAACTCTTATTAGGCCAGTTCTAGCATATGGTTCAGAAACCTGGTCTTTGAATAGAACTGGGGAGAATAAAATAGAAGCCTTTGAAAGAAGAGTTCTGAAGAGAATTTTTGGGGGTGTCAAGGAAAATGGTATTTGGCGAAGACGTCTTAACTCAGAAATCTATAGATTGTTTGGTGAGCCTGATGTCATAAAAACTATCAATATCAAAAGAATGAGCTGGGCTGCCCACGTATCTAGAATGAAAGATGAAAACCCAGTAAAGAAAGTTTTCATCGCAAAAACTCTAACAACTCGTAGAAGAGGTAGACCAAAATTACGATGGATCGATCGAGTGGAAGAAGATTTTAACATTCTCAGGATAAAGAACTGGAAAACCCAGGCAAAGAGTAGAACCTCCTGGAAGAATCTCCAACAGAAGGCCTTACGCCCACCCGGGGCTGTCGTGCCAAATATGATGATGATGATGAGTATCATTTATTTTTCACATATCACAAGGCTTTCTTGCAATAATAAAAAAAGTTTGCCCTAAAAAGGTGCACGAAACGAAATTTATTTCATTTATGGCACATAATATATTTTTAGCCCAATTGCCCATATAAAATATGTAATAATTTCTAGAATTTTTAATGAGAAAAAATTACTTTATTACTAAATGGCAATGGCAGAAGACCTATGACCGACTCTTGGCATGGAAGGTGTTTGCCATAGTTTGTAGGTCACAATTTGATAGCCAGCAACGATGAATTAAACTAAAAATAAATTATTAGATGATCAATGTATTAAATAAAGGAACCAAGTAATTGGATTTCTTAATAAAAAAAACAGCAATTTACATAGCTAGGGAAATAAGCACGTTCTGTGAATTAGGTTACATACTCAATAAAGTTGTATGACAACTGTAAAATCAGGACAAACATTTACAGTTCTCGTACAACAATTTTCAACACCAAAAAAAAAAATATTCGACACAGCGAAACTCAAAACAACGAAACACAAAATTCCCTATTTTTAAACTTTCGCAAGTCCAAAATAATATTCTTTATCATAAAACGACTTACAACCAAATGTTGGAACAGCCACGCTCGCATCACCTGTGTGGCATGACGTGGCAACACTCCTCTCTTTGCAGCGCTCTGGGCGGCGTGTCTTAGCGCAGCGTCCGCATCTGGTGCATCCGCTGCGTCTTCATCTCCGCCAGGCGAGCCGCTGCGTGACGAGCATGAGCCCGATGTACCACCTGGGTTAGTTGTATATGCATGTTAGTACATACAATGTGTGTTGCTTTTAATCTTCTTTTATGAAATAATGTACAAATGTCTTCACACAGACAAACTATCTATGTATTTTTACCTATATTGTATACTGTTCTGTTGTATTGTATTGAGTTTATTACAATAACAATTATAATTTTTAATCATTTGTAATAATTGTATTAGAAAGAATTTATTGCAATTCTCAAACCATTATAAGGACCAATGTCCTAACAAAATATTCATAAATATAATATCCTATTACATAATATCGCCATATCAACGACAATAACACATAACCTATTCACGCAAAGTGACTAATAACTTCGAGATCGTTTAAGGCAATTGTCATAGCACCTTTGACAAAAATCTCGAATATTCCTGAAATAGTTAGTTTTCACTTACATATTGTTTCTATACATGTAGTGTGTACCTTTAGTAATAACAAATCTTACTTAAATATATAAATTCTGTAACAGTATGAATCAATAACCTCTTTATAAAATCACAGAGCAGGGGAAATGTATAAAAACTACCTGGAGTCGTTAAAAAATATGAACAACTTTCTTTTGTTTTAGCTGGAGAATCTTCCTTAATAATCAAGCCAAACTTAGGCGCGATCTGTCCACTGTTTGTCTTTATAGTAGCTATCGTGATGGGTCAATCTCAAACTTGCACTGCGAATTTTATTATGAATAAATAAATTGAACAAAGAGTTTGGCTTAAATTTTGTGTATCGAATGAAATTTCTTACATCGAATCATTAACCGTTTGAGTGCCGACGAGCGCCATAGCGCTCGTGCACGTACTAACTATATTTGCCACGAGCGTGATGGCGCTCGCGAAATCAGTTGCGGTTTAGCGCGCGGCAGGGAAGGTCGCTTGCATGCATTGCTAATTTTTTATCTTTCTATGTGATACATAAAGTTCAAATTATAATATTATTAGTAATTACAATATAAAAACGATCCAGGAAGAGAAAATGTTTAATCCACAATGTCGGAGTACAAAAATAATTCGAGTGCAAATGATCGTTTTTCAAGTTGTGAAGAAAGTGATAGTGGGAGTGACATTGTGGTGCGCTCACAATTTGGCGTTATGCAAATTTTGAGTGATAGTGATAATAGTGACGATAACAATTACTTTGCTGATACGGAGGATGTACCGGACTGCACAAATGACTATGAATGGTTTTTGTTATAATTTTGTTCACAATATACATTTCCATAATTTTCTTTGTATTTTATTATCCTTGTACAAGTTTTTATTAAGAAAACACCGAAAAAATTATTAAAATTGGATAATTTTTGGAAGAGATAGAGTTTTTTTTTCGAGACAAGGGTAAATGATATCAAAAACAAAAGATTTCTTTGGCACTTTTCAGTATATATGAGTAAAAAACAATGGCACTAAAATGGTTAATAACCAAGCCAAACTTGGGCGCGATCTGTCCACTGTTTGTCTTTACAGTAGCTATCGTGATGGGTCGACCTCAAACTTGCACTGCGAATTTTATTATGAATAAATAAGTTGAACAAAGTGTTTGACTTCAATTTTGTGTATCGAACGAAATTTCTTATGTCGAATCATTAAATATGTTAAAAAAGCCTACAGTGATTCTACTATGTCAAAAACACATACGAGTGGTACAAATTGTTCAAAGCGGAGCGTGAAATGGTTGAAGATTTACCTCGTCCCAGATGCACTTTGACATCTACGACTGATGACAACATAAAAAAACTTAAAAAATTAGTGCTTGAAAATTCTTATTACTTATTCATCATTTCAGCATTAGTGAGTTGGCTTGAGAGTTGTAGAATTTAAACCAATGTTTTGCATATGAGATGCGTTGCCGCAATATTAGTTCTGAAAGAACTTAGTTTTTTTCAAGAAGAACATTGATTGTTCAATTGATTGAATTGAATGAATGATTGAATCGATCAATTGAAGATATTGATTGATCGACTGAAGACATCAAATGGAATTCGTAGTGGGAATTAAAGGCCGTACCACTTTCGACCTATGAGAAGTGTATGGAATAGAGTGGGTGCGGCGTGGGAGGCAAAATAACAAGGTGACAAAATAAATTTTGATGAATACACTTAAATTTGTGTGTGTTTTTAACGATTCTGGGTAGTTTTTATACAGAAGGTATATTATATAATAACTGTCCCTTCTATGCAAAGTGGACCCTGTATGAAATCAATTTGATGCTGCATTGGCATATAAATGTTACATATCTCTATCATCTTAAATCTACCATTTTTAATACACATCTTTATTTGGAATTGTATTGAAGTGGAGATATCTGGTGATATTTTATATATAACATAGCTCGTAATGTGAAGAGATAAGAAAATATTACGGTATCGGTAAATTATATTGAATACATAAGATGAAATTTAACTGCTCATTGACAAAAGCGATGCGGCTAATTTTCAACATTCAACTTTCGAAATATCTATTGTAAAACTGATTTGTTAATTAAAAGACTTCCTTCCATTTTTATGAACAATATAATTTTACAAAAAAAATTGCCTTTACTTCTTAACATTTTTGATAGATCTGTCAAAATACCTCACTTACATAAAGCATGTAGTCTAACTATCTTACCAGTATAACTATCAGTAGAACACAATAGGCTGGCACCGATCTGCCCAATGGGAGTGGACCCGTGAACGACTAGGGGACCTGCAAGTATAACAATTTATTTATATTAAATAGGGATGATCTAACAAATCCACACGTCATCAAAGACAAACGCATCCAATAAATAAAAGTATCAAAATATAATATATAAGTACGATAAACTCGCTACTTATTTCCAGCAAATTCTGAAATAATATACAAACTTCTACATTATTTCTGGTAAGGTACATAAAAACAATGTTCGATCTGCTGTTCCGTTAAGAAATGTAATTTGAAAAAAAAACAAACAAAATATGAAAATTCCACGAAAAGAACTTAGAGCGCTTTATTCATTTCGTTTTAGGGCCAAAAACTAGCTAAGCAATATGCAGCATATGCACAACGATGGATAAAGTTCTACTCTTTTATGATACAACCAAATCCAGATCTCTTCGATAATCCTCATCCTAGTTTAAATTTAGAAAAATTAAATGTCTTTATCGAGACAGATTCCGCATCAAGTATGCGCTATATGGATAAGCCACTCTCGCTTTAACATTGCAATAGAAAAACAACTTAATGCTTTGGAAAAGAAGTGGACTATTCTGAAATATTCTGTTTGACTGCCACATGATCTAATACTGATGAACTGAGACGGCGGGCTCATAAGTTGCCAATTTCACAAATATGTATTTGGAAAATAAAGAAATAAAAATGAGATAAAACCAAAAAACAGACTTAAAGAAGAAATTCTTACAGCCAATATTCTGAATGTCTCAAGTACAGACTACCGAAACATAACGTCATAACATCAAATACAGGTTTAGAATTAATTCTTCCTCCTTTATATATACTAAATCTGAAGTATATATGAAATATACGAGGAGCAAGCGAAAGGTTTAAAAATATAATTTTCTACGTAATCGCTAACCTACTACTCCTCACTGGACCCAGCGCATCTCCAAGGTTTCAATGCCTTTAAAAGAAATGTTTTGCCTTAGCCCTCTAAAAATTCTTCCACAGTCTCTTTGACTTCATTATCCCTTTAAGCGTTCTTTTAATTTGTCGAATAGATAGAACTCACTGGGGGCGAGGTCCAGTAAATAAGGTGAATGGTCAACCAGTTCCAACCCGACATGTTAAATGGCAGCCAACGAAACTAGCGCCGCGTGAGCGGGTGTGTTGTCTTGATCAAACGGCAAGGGTTAGGTTTTTTTGGAGTTTACATCAACGTTTATCTTTCACCTCTCAACTTGAGTAGTAATGCTGTGTAATATTAATAAGTTATAAGTGCACCCATAAATATTGATACCTCGTGGACCTTGTCAACTGATGCCAGAACACGAAATCTTTTAGATGATAGACATGATGGTCACTTCTACTGTAATGATTGTTAACTCGTCTTGAGATCAAAATGTTGGGAGGACTCATGTTTCATTTATTGCAACAAAATACATGAAAAATTCATCAGGATCTTAGCAAAATTTAGTACTTGAAATGTCAAGTCATTTCTTTTTTCATTGTCGGTTAACATTCTCGGCACCCATCTCGTGGAGATTTTTTCATATCCAAATAATGTTTCAACATGGATTAAACACTCCCGTATACACCTGTTTATTATTTCTTCCATATCTGTTTCTTGAACTAAATAGTACAGGATAATTCTTCGATCATTCAATATAATTTTATATTTTTCCAACATTTTCTTGTGTGATAGAGGTTGAAACCTGACGAAGCATTGAATGTCTTCTGTTGACATTCTATCAACTCCAAATATAAGAACTCATCTGACGACAGGAGAATACGGCAGTGCAGAGTCCCGTAATGTCTTCATTCACCAAATCACAGTAAATCTTGCCTCATTAACTTTTTCTAACAGAAATATTTAATCACAGATCTCAATTTGTTTTTTTTTGCATTTCAACGTTATTAATCAGAATGCCATAATCAACTGTTTACAATTTCTTTGTTTTTAACCATATAATAGTCGCAACTATACTGCTATCACAACTTTTTAATAGTTTCTTTTAGGTCTCATATAATGATTAACCATAAAGGTTATTAATCGCTTAACAGCGTGATATATACCTAGTAGCAATATGAAAGTTCTCAAAATACTAGTACAAAATTTGATAAAACTAGTACTACACAGCAAAAGAAAAGAAAAGATAGTATAAAAAACCTAAGATCAATAACATTAAGAGAATAATCAGAATCAAATATAGTAAAACCTAATTTCATATTTTCGTTAACACGAATATAACATTCACATATTCTCTTAAAAAAATTTTTTATAAGAATCACACTCGGCACAAGGAAGTCACCAATACAGGAAACTGAGACAAGGTTAGTTGTGTATATTAATTTACCTAAGGCATAAAAGGTTAACTGACATAATAAATGTAATATTTTTCCACGAAACAATTTAAAATTAAGTAAATTTACTTTTAATGTTACTTACATGTAATGTTACTTAGTAACTTTGTTACTAAGTAACAATGTTACTAAGTAACATTACTGTAACACTACATGTACATAATGTTACTAACATATTGATAACGACATGTAAATAATATTAGATGTTGTCACTGTGGTGTTGGTCACAAGATATACGACCTTTAACTGCACAGCGCACTGCGGGGTTCCGGGTTCAATCCTCGGCCACCTCGTTAAGAGAGGCTAGGCTATAGGCTGTAAGAGATTACTCTCGTACAACAAGTCCATCATATGTATCCATTAGATACATTAAAATACACAAATAAATAAATAAATTATAACCTTTCAGAACTAAATAAGTATTTTGAAAAAGAAATTTTGATCTTTTTCTAGTGTGAAATATGCAATATATGTGGACAACTCACCCACATCATATCCCTGGTGGGGTGTGCGCGCAGCGGCAGCTAGCAAGGGCGGTGGAGCGTAGTGGTCAGGTGCTGGTGGAGGTGGAGCGTACGGAGCTGGTGGCGAGTATGGCGAAGCGGGCGGAGGTGCGGGAGGCGCACCCGACGGTGGAGCACCTGCCGCCTGCGCAGGTGTAGGAAGGCCCTGACGGAATTTGAGAAGATCAAATATTATCTTTAAAGTATCACCCGTTGCCGAAGGGTAAGAAATGATGATTAAGTGTCGCATCAAATAATACGTCGTTATGGTACTCTCTTATGTAATAGATCAATGACTTTCATTGGAACAGTATAGAGAGAGATCATTTTGTATAATTTATTTACTATATCTATATATAATTTGTACTCATTATGTCCAATATATGATTATAGAAATTACTGTAGTGATTGTACAAATGATTGGGACACTGCCCTTGGCATGGTTCATGTCATAAATGTCTATAAATTTGTTTTATGAATGCATAACGATGAATAACAATATTTAAAAAATATGGTTATGGTTGTATAAATAGAAATATATAAAACTGGAAAAATGTTTTACGATTCAAATCATAAAACATTTTTTACATTATGTACTTACTTTGTTTGTAACTTTTTGTACTTACACACCTTACCATACCCAGATTATTAATGAAATGTATGTGTATAATGATTTCAAATATGTCCAAATTTTAGGTTTTAAAAATCATCACCAAACATAAATGAAAAGAAAAGTAAAGTGTGTGACCAAACAACAGCACAACGGACAATAATAAGTATTATTTCAAAGAGCAATTATATTTATTAAAAATTTTTTCAAAACATTGCTCGTCATGTAAGAACTTGCTTGAAATTAAGAGCTGCTACGTGTTGCCAAGAAAAAAAATTTGAGTACTATTTATACAACTATTCATCATCTGGCTAAAAACTAATTTATGTGGAAATGCAAATCTCAACGTTATTTTTCATAGGCAAGTCATTGTTACGTTAAAATAATGTATTAAAGAATTTTCTTTTTTATAAAACCTGTAGTTATTAATAAACTGTCACTAAACATAAAGTTAAAATTTTTTTATGGCAATTATATAATATGTCAATATGAAGTGATGACTTATTTGCTTTATTACTGTTTTTGAGCTGTGTTCTTGTGAAATGAAAACACATTTTACAGAACAAGTTTTCAACAGACCATTGTGCCAGTACCAAAGTCGGTTAGGTTAGTGTGAATTGGTCCATGTCATGTTGGCATGGCACTGATATTATATACCACCAGATAGGGTCGTATTACATCATTACAAGGCCCTATCAGCGATTGATTTTTGGGGTGCGTCTGATATGTCTGTTAATTATGACATGTTTGCTTAACCTACATATTAGAGTTACACTTGAATAGTTATTGGTTATTGGTGACAGTTTATTAACATTTAAGTTTTAAGGTTATTATCACGGCGAAATGTATATATATATATATATAATATTGCTAAATCTGAATTCAAGTCATCATATTTAAAGATTGTATACCATTCCGTTTGTGTCCGCTTTGGGCCAAAACTCCTATACAAAGTGGTCATTCCTCTTTTTTAACTTAACTGTTCTGACAAAAACTTGTAGAATGACTTGATGTAGTAAAATCAATTGCGAAATTTACTTCCGATTATAACAAAATGATCGATTCCCAAACAACCATTTATAAATTTTATAAAAAAATAAGCATGTCTATTTGATGAATTATGAAAAAAATTGTAAGGAAATTCACAATTTCATCACGATAATCTTGTTTCTGTTTAACCTGGGACTTTTTGTAATTCAGCACGCCTATTTGTCATCCTAAATAAGGCTGCAGGGAAGTGTATTTTGTCTATGATAATTTAAGACAAAAAGTATAAATACCAACCTTTTGTTTATTAAAGATAAAATATGACCCACAAACTATTAACTGTTTAAGCGCCGACGAGCGTCATCGCGCTCGTGCGCGTATTAACTATATTTGCCACGAGCGCGATGGTGCTCGGGAAATCAGTTGCTGTTTAGCGTGCGGTAGGGGAGGTCACTCACACGCATCGCTAATTTTGTATCTTTCTAGGTGTTACATGAAGTTCAAATTATAATATTATTAGTAATTACAATATAAAAAGGATTCAGGAAAAGAAAATGTTTAACCCATAATGTCGGAATACGAAAATAATTTGAGTGAAAATGATCGTTTTTCAAGTTGTAAAGAAAGTGATAGTGGGAGTGACATTGTGGTGCGCTCACTATTTGGCGTAATGCAAATTTTGAGTGATAGTGATAATAGTGACGATAACAATTATTTTGCTGATACGGAGAACGTAGTTCGGTAACTGCGAAAATACGATGTGACCTTTGATTTCAGTTTTTGTTATAATTTTTGTTCAAAATATATATTTCCATAATTTGTTTTGTATTTTATTATCCTTGTACAAGTTTTTATTAAGAAAACACTGAAAAAATTATTAAAATTGGATAATTTTTGGAAGAGATACAGTTTTTTTTCGAGACAAGGGTAAATGACATCAAAAACAAAAGATTTCTTTGGCATTTTTAAGTATATATGAATAAAAAATCATGGCACTAAAACGGTTAAATAAAGGACAGTTATTTGATTATACAAATGATGTTTATACATTAGTGTATTTTTTTGTTGTAATAATTTGGTAGATACATACATAATTTTGTCTATGTAGTAAACAAATACACATGGAGTTGACTTTCGGTTCTTTGTTCACTTTTCAATTCCTTTTCCTAATACACCTTCCTTCCTAATTACATAAAAATCTAAGTAATACCTAGGTATGCCAAATTACTGACTTCTCCAGTATAAAAGGTGTGGAACTACCATAGATATGGGGCGGTACTCTGCAATCGGACAAAATTTATAATCTATCATCGATATGCCACTTATGGTGTCACATTCGTGAAGTGTGGACAAAAATACTTTAAATTACAATAAAAATATCAAATAAATATATAGATACATGTGTAAAGTAGATGCTAATACTAACATATTAAGGCATTTTAAATAAAGTGATACTTACAGAGTACTGAGGCGAATTGGAAGTGCTAGAAGGATCGTCCAACCCTCCAGATAGGTTATTGTTGTTCTCAACACCACCTGAAATGCGATATGTTTCTGGTTTAAATTTTTTTCTCAACATATTCATTTACTTAAACTTTTTACGGTCATCAAGGATGCAGCAGATGGCGAACAGTTGCAGCGTGCATTGTTGAGCGGTTTACAGCTTAATGCAAGAAAACATTCATTAGTGAGTTACAGCCGAGCATTCGCTCCTATTAAGTATGAATATACGATTAGCGGAATCCCACTTCATCATGTGTATAAGGTCGTCGATTTGGGAGTTAAATTTGATTCGCGATTGACGCTTCGTGGGCACATGGCGGATATTGCAAAAAATAATTTCGGAAACTTGGAGTCGTGTTGTATAATTGAAAAGATTTTCAATCTTATATCATCAATTCGTCTGCTGTACCCTTCATTGGATCAATTGGCTCTGCAATTATAATCTGACTCCATTATTTGGAGCCGACACGAAGCCAAGTACAGCTTGATGATTGAATGTGTGCAAAAGACGTTCCTTCGATATTTATATATCTTACTTCCCATTTCTATTTTCCACTGATTTCCTCTTGGTTATGCTAAGTTTCCATTCTTTGCAACTCAGAAAAGAGGTGCTTAAGAAACATGTCTTTGGTCTAAAGTCTTAAAAAGTGTGCACCCTCCCTCTAACTTTTCAACTAACGTGTGTAAAATTCTGAGAAAATTAAGGTAATAGAACTTCAAGATAATTCCTGAAAATTGGTTTGAATAAGATATGTAGTTTTTGAGATATGGGATATTATCGATATCGAGTACAGCGATAATTTTGGTAACAGTGTCTTTGAGAAATACAAACTTACAATTTTAATATTGTTGGGTGTTACGGAACCCTTCGCGCGTGAGTCTGACTAGCACTTAGGTTTTTTCCTTTTGAGGTAAGGAATCCTAAAAATAATGGATAAATCTAGATATCAAACTAACAGGCTCACCTACTTCTTACATATAACGTGCTATTTACCCAATAAAATTAGACTACATAGACTATTACAGGCAAAGAGAAGGCAAACATTTCCAGGACCACTGACTCTACAGCACTATAAATCTTGATTACAAATAGCAATCTATTTATTTACATTTAGCAACCCCCACTTTTATAGCACCCCTGGCAGAATATCCCTCTCAGGGAAAACATTTTAGCCTATTCGATCACAATTCTTCTGCAAACAAAAGGGAACAACCATGAAGTAAAAGTCACTCCCATTGCAGTGTCATAATTTAAACACCCCCATACTCACCCGACGAATAATCAGTGCGAAGCAGATTCTCACTCTGCATCTTGGTCTTGAGGCATGCTATATACCGCCCACAGAAGTCTCGGCAGAGCTCTTGCACCTTCTCCAGCTCGAGGAGGTGTATTCGCAATACCTGCAAGTTTTAACAGTTCAAATTGAGTTAGTTGACCTGTGATTAAAGGTTAAAAATTTGATTTCGAATTTAGGTTTAAAATAGAATATGTGTTTTTTAGATATTTTTAGCAATATTTCAAAAATTGTCTTGTTTTAAATTTTGAAAAAAGTTACTGTGGAATTCTTCAATGCTTTTTAGTGAATACCCCCGTATGAAACTTGTAATTAAAAATAATTTTTTTTAAATATGTCCATACAACTATTTTTGAGTACTATACTAAATTTCAAATTTCTACATCAAATGGTTTCTTAAAAACTGGCTATAACAGAAAGACGGACAAGTTTATGATCTTAGAAGGGTTACGTTTTTTTCCTGTGGTACAGAACCCTTAAAATTACTGTACCACTGTATAGGTATGTCATAAATTCACATCAAGAAAAGCATATATAATGCTTTTCTTCATTGCTTTTATTCACCTTTTTTTAGGAAACCTTTGAAATAATATTCCATTTAAATTGGTCTGAAAAAAAATTATATTGCTTTCTTGTAATATGGCAACCCTAAAAAACTTGAAGAATTTTTTTAAATTTTATTTAGATAATTTTTTTAAATTGCGCACATACAATCTGCAAAAATTTAATACTACTTTTTTAATTGTCTAGATTAACAAAATTTAGTTAAATTGAAACCCATTAACAACAAAACATTAAAATGTTTCCCAACAAACATTTTTTTGTTACTAACAGTCTAGAATAACTGTCTAGAGCAACAAAATCAAGTTAAATTGAAACCCATTAACAAAAAACATTAAAAACGTTTCCCAACAAACTACCTATATTTTTAGTATTGTACCTGAATCGACAACCCGAAAGGTAACTTTTGTTTATATATGCAACAACATTATATTACATTAATAACACGTCATTAGCGCTTTAAAAGTGATCTTCAAAAGATGAGGTAATAATCATATCTTTACTATATAAGCATAATAACGCTATCTCCTAGATAGATCGAGAGTATCGAGGTAATAATCATATCTTTAATATATAAGCATAATATAGCATAATAAGGCTATCTCTGTTATATACATGTTTTTTTACTTAATCTATTTCATCATGGTTACAGTATAGCACTACTTGGGGGCATATTTTTTGTTCCTTTTGTTTAAGTATAACATGTTTATTGAGTATAACATCATTGTATATCTGAGTGTTTACTGTTGCGATTATTGGAAGCTATTATACCATACGGCAGTGTTGATGGAATTACACATTATAGACCTATGTCAAACGGCAGCTTCATCTAACTTGTATCTCTTTTTCTTGTGATTCATGGCATATAAACGGATACAAAAATTTAATGTTGAAGATAATTAACTCATTAAATTAAAAAAAATTCATAGGACACCATACTTGTTCCTTTAATAAACGTAATCAAGATTCAAATGGAAACTAGTGCTGTAAGCTATAAAAGGTAGTGACTGTACGAACCAATGTCACATAAGGTCCAATCAGCCCTGATCGTAATTACTGGATGACCGTGACATCTATTCACTCAAATTCCAGCTTTGTTGGCTAACGATGAGCAGAAATAGGAATACTATTCGCTCTGTCCTTCACTCTAATATGCGTGACGAACCTAATTAGTCTGTAGTATGTTACACTGCCTATAGTATGGCTGCAGATATCTTCGCAATGATAATGACCCATCTAAAGCCCATATAAACTTTCAATGTTTATTCAATACCTAAGTAGAAGAGTATAATAATTTACTTCATCAGTTTTGTTTATTTACTAGCGGTATCTTGCGAGTTCGTCCGCATGGAATTCTGAAATATAAATGCAGTGTTTTATTTTATGCTCTTATATTAAACTCAAACAATGAATTTCACTTAAAACCCGCGCGGGCCGAATTGCACTCCTTCCCCCATTCCACTGTCCCCTTCCGCCTTTCAACAGCTCGGCACTGCCAGTGTAGTGGATATTTCTCTCCAAACTTTTTTAGAAAAATTTTCATCATACTAACTTCGGAACCGTTTAAGATATTACGATGAAACAAAAAACAAATTGGTTCCAGGGTCATTATCCATAACCAGCGTTACTATCAAATTTACGTGAATAATTTTAGTAGTTTTCGAATTAAATCCCTTTGCACAGAGAGACAGACGACCTCTTTTTAGCATTTGATTCCTATTAGTAATCGAATATGCAAACGAAAAAGTATCTATAAGCTGAAATTTTGAAAATAGCAGACACTTCAATTTTAAATATCTGTATTGATTTTGTTTCTAATAAAACATCAAGGTATATACGACAGGCTTAATGGTTTTAGAGCAATCTCTTTCGGTCAAACATAACTAATGAATATAAGTAATTAGTTCCGAGGTGGACTCTACTACATATAATCATATTTATAATATTGACAATAATTTTGTTAAACAATATTAAAAAATAATATTTATTAGAAAATAGCATCATTAAACTTAGTATAGGTATAAGTTTTCTATGAATTTCTGAAGTTGGGATTGAATCAATTCTGTAATGGTGTAAACAGGGAGATGGTGTAAACAAAGAAGAAATGTATAAAAAAGTACAATGTTTAGGAAAGAGGAGCATACACAAATTTTATGAACTTACACCCAGACCAGTAAATAAAGTCCATTAATCTAGCACCGAGCTAAGAACATCTGCGGGTTGTTTAACCGTTAGAGTGCCAACGAGTGCTATCACGCTCGTGGGCATACTAGCTAAATTTGCCACGAGCGTGATGGCGCTCACGAAGTCTGTTGCTGTTTAGCGCGCAGTAGGGGAGGTCGCTTGCATGTATCGCTAATTTTTTATCTTTCTACGTGTTACATAAAGTTCAAATTATAATATTATTAGTAATTACAATATAAAAAGGATCCAAGAAAAGAAAATTTTTAATATGTCGGAATACGAAAATAATTCAAGTGAAAATTATCGCTTTTCAAGTTGTGATGAAAGTGATAGTGGGAGTGACATTGTGGTGCTCCCACAATTTGGCGTAATGCAAATTTTGAGTGATAGTGATAATAGTGACGATAACAATTATTTTACTGATACGGAGGATGTACTGGATTGCAAAAATACGATGTGACCTTGATTTCAGTTTTTGTTCACACTATATATTTCGATAATTTACTTTGTATTTTATTAACCTTGTACAAGTTTTTATTAAGAAAACACCGAAGAAATTATTAAAATTGAATAATTTTTGGAAGAGATACAGTTTTTTTTTTGAAACAAGGGTAAATGACATCAAAAACAAATGATTTCTTTGGCATTTTTAAGTGTATATGAGTAAAAAACCATGGAACTAAAATGGTTAATTTATTACAAAGTAATGAAGAAATGTGTGGTTTCATATTTTACTAAAATATTGGTAACAGATATTAGCATTTATTCAAAACCTACCGACATGCCAGACAAAGGAATGGTCACATACAGGAAAAGTTATGGTCAATGGAAGTGCAAAACACTAAATTTTTTTAATATTACTAAGAGAATGAAAATGATTTAAAATTTGGAAACGAAAGCATCTGGAAAATAAGAAAATGTATAAAAACGTTAGTTATATTAGGTAAGGTTATGAATCAGACAGTGTGCTGTATTGCTGCTGCATGTATGTATACCCTTTCTACGAGACAGGACCTGTTTGTCCACAATCAGTAGTAAAATGTTGAAACAACTTGTATTCACTTGACCCTGAGTTACACATAAATTAAAGATAATCCAAATTGTATTATGTTTGCTTTGTCGTAGCGTTCAGAGTTGTGCTAGATGGTGTGCAATAAACGCAGTTTATTAGCACCATGATGTCCTTATAATAATTCATCAAGTCTGACTCTAAAATCAAAGCCAGAAGAATGTCTGAGAGTATCATGATTATGAATTTGATAAAACTTAAAACTGTCAATAAACCATTGTATTGAATGTAGCTTGTTAAGAAACCTGTCTAATCTCTATAACAGTCATGCCAATAATATAGTTGATGATAACTCATTTATGATTTAGGCAGCTGTATTAAATCAATTTACTCCTTCATTTGTTGACAGACGCTGAATAATAAGTGTCAGTGACTTAAGTGAACTTTATAATGAACGTATTAAATGTAGCTTGTTAAGACACCTGTCTAACCTCTATAACAGTCATGCCAATAATATAGTTTATGATAAATCATTTATGATTTAGACAGCTGTATTAAATCAATTTACTCCTTCATTTGTTGACAGACATTGAATAATAAGTGTCAGTGGGTTACGTGAACTTTATAATGAGCGTATTAAATGTAGCTTGTTAAGATACCTGTCTAACCTCTATAACAGTAATATCAATAATATAGTTTATGATAACTCATTTATGATTTAGGCAGCTGTATTAAATCAATTTACTCCTTCATTTGTTGACAGACATTGAATAATAAGTGTCAGTGACTTACGTGAACTTTATAATGAGCGTATTAAATATAGCTTGTTAAGACACCTGTCTAACCTCTATAACAGTAATGTCAATAATATAGTTTATGATGACTCATTTATGATTTAGGCAGCTGTATTAAATCAATTTACTCCTTCATTTGTTGACAGGCATTGAATAATAAGTGTAAGTGACTTACGTGAACTTTATAATGAGCGTATTAAATATAGTTTGTTAAGATACCTGTCTAACCTCTATAACAGTAATGTCAATGATATAGATTATGATAACGCATTTATGATTTAGGCAGCTGTATTAAATCAATTTACTCCTTCATTTGTTGACAGACATTGAATAATAAGTGTCAGTGACTTACGTGAACTTTATAATGAGCGTATTAAATATAGCTTGTTAAGACACCTGTCTAACCTCTATAACAGTAATGTCAATAATATAGTTTATGATGACTCATTTATGATTTAGGCAGCTGTATTAAATCAATTTACTTCTTCATTTGTTGACAGGCATTGAATAATAAGTGTCAGTGACTTACGTGAACTTTATAATGAGCGTATTAAATATAGTTTGTTAAGATACCTGTCTAACCTCTATAACAGTAATGTCAATGATATAGTTTATGATAACTCATTTATGATTTAGACAGCTGTATTAAATCAATTTACTCCTTCATTTGTTGACAGACATTGAATAATAAGTGTCAGTGGGTTACGTGAACTTTATAATGAGCGTATTAAATGTAGCTTGTTAAGATACCTGTCTAACCTCTATAACAGTAATATCAATAATATAGTTTATGATAACTCATTTATGATTTAGGCAGCTGTATTAAATCAATTTACTCCTTCATTTGTTGACAGACATTGAATAATAAGTGTCAGTGACTTACGTGAACTTTATAATGAGCGTATTAAATATAGCTTGTTAAGACACCTGTCTAACCTCTATAACAGTAATGTCAATAATATAGTTTATGATGACTCATTTATGATTTAGGCAGCTGTATTAAATCAATTTACTCCTTCATTTGTTGACAGGCATTGAATAATAAGTGTAAGTGACTTACGTGAACTTTATAATGAGCGTATTAAATATAGTTTGTTAAGATACCTGTCTAACCTCTATAACAGTAATGTCAATGATATAGATTATGATAACGCATTTATGATTTAGGCAGCTGTATTAAATCAATTTACTCCTTCATTTGTTGACAGACATTGAATAATAAGTGTCAGTGACTTACGTGAACTTTATAATGAGCGTATTAAATATAGCTTGTTAAGACACCTGTCTAACCTCTATAACAGTAATGTCAATAATATAGTTTATGATGACTCATTTATGATTTAGGCAGCTGTATTAAATCAATTTACTCCTTCATTTGTTGACAGACATTGAATAATAAGTGTCAGTGACTTACGAGAACTTTATAATGAGCGTATTAAATGTAGCTTGTTAAGACACCTGTCTAACCTCTATAACAGTCATGCCAATAATTATTAATAACCAAGACGGATTTGTTTTGGAAAGGATAAGTTTTAGTGCCAGGTAACTTTACTTACATTATCAGAATATTATTGAACAAAGGCAATGAACAGAATATATCGGCAACCTGTACAAATTTGACTGTTAAGTCTGTTTACAATAAGTTATTCAAGGATTAAACAAACAGTATGTTAAAAAAAGTGTAAGCAGTTAATAATTAACCATTTAAGGATTCCGTATTGTTTAATAATGGACAATGGAAGGAACCTGTGGGGATTCGATTATAATGAGCCTCTTAATCACAAGGATAACTTCCAGATCCAGACTTAAGAAGGTCTTGGGAGTGCTATTATTTTTAAAGTTTAAACTAACAAAGTATTAGGTTAGCAAGAAAGTTATTTCAGTTTAGTAATGTGCAATAAAACTAAATTTTTTTGTATGAAGAACGAACTATTATGTGTATTCCATTTAGTTCGATGATCTGACAGAACTTTTGGTCCTTGCCAGCAAAAAACTGAACCAAGTGCAATTTCAGATCATCATTATTTATGCCGTTCAAAGGGTTTGGCAAACTTCGAAATAAATGGTAATCAAATGGTACAAGGTCAGAACTATATAGGGGGATTCTATCGTGTCCCAACCAATCATTTTCCATATGTTACCAAAAATGCATGGTCTTGCTTTATGCAAAGGAACTTGCTTTTTGTGATTCGCCAATTCTAGTAATTTTCTTTGATTGTTTCCTTCAATTTCATTAGTCTTTGACAGAAACATATGAAGTGATCATTTCGTTCCTTGCAAATGACTCAAAACACACAATATCTTGGTAATCCCACCAAACTGACAGTATCATCTTTTTGGGTGCCATTCAGTTTTCGATGTTGTTTGTGCTGGATCATCACACTTGAACCATGATCGTTTTTGAATTGATGTTATTGTAGATGACCCATGTTTCATAACCAATTATGACTCGTTTCGAAAAAGATTGGTTTTATTGAATTTAAGATACATAACGTAAATACTGATTTGTTGTGTTAAGTGAAACTCATTTTAATTCAATCGGAAACCACACGTTAAGTTTCTTAACCAGTTCAAGGCATTTTAAATGATTGCCAATTGTTGCATGTGGTACACTTAATCGTTCTGTAATCTCTCAAATAGTTATATGACGATATAATTCAATTATGGCTCTAATTTGGTCGTAATCAACTTCAAAAGGTTAACCAGAATGTTAGTCACCTTTGAAAAATGTCCAAGGTGAAGTTTTTTAAATCAATTCTGAACAATATATTCTGTAAAAAAATGAACTCCTCGACCTTTCTTGCCTTTAACAAAAAAAGATTTAAAAAAATAATTATTGTTGCACTTTTTCTTTAATTTTTTTTTAAATTGACCGTAAACTAACAGCTGCAAAACAAAATTACGCGTAATTTGCTTCTAAAGTAAACTAAAAGATAGTAGCTGCCAAAAGTAAACTAAAAGATAGAAGCTGATAATAGTTGCCAATTGTAAGAAACAAAAAATTATAACAATAACAGAAATCATTATAAACACACATCACACTATCCATATGCAAAAACCGAAATTACAGTCTTGCGAACCCAATGTAAACAAGAAAACAAGTAGGTATACCCGACACAACCAATAGTTATTCAAAAGTATAAAAAATATTTATCCAAAAGTATAAAAATCTCCAAACTAACAATATAGTTTCTGGTTATTGGCAAAAGAACTCTTGTATGTTAAGATATTTTATTGTATTTGAATTTTATTGTATTTAATTGTATAATGAACAGTAGATTAAAGAGTGTCGCTGACCTGATCAGATTTTATCATAATCTTAGTTATAACCATAATGGCTTTTATAAAAAAAAGATATTCTCAAGACAGGAAATACTTTGGGCATGGCAATCTTCCAATAGTTTCCATGGAAATTATAGCTTTTCATGTACAGCATGTTCTAATCTTAAGCTTCTAAATGAAACTGTCTGACTTGGAATGATTGACTCACGAATTAATTAGCTCCGATAAATAAATTATTTTTAAATTAATTCTAATTGCAGTCGTTATTTGTAAAGTATGCCACACAGCGTGAGATTATGCGGCAGCGTCATCAGGATACTGTATTGCCCTTACCTGTATGCTCTTCACCATGAGCCCGTCGATTTCGGGCTCGTCGACGAAGAGCGGTCGGCGGTCGCGGCGCTGATGCTGCACAAAGGCGCGCAGGTCGGCGCCGAACGCGTCGGCGGCCGGCGGCTCCGCGCCCGCCGTCGCCTGCTCGCACCGCTCCAGCAGCAGCGCCAGTAGGGGGAACAGCGGGTGCCTAACCGAGAGATAAAATTGCATTATCTTAATGCTTAAACCAAAATATATTTAGCAAAATAAAAATCTACCAAGTGTAAACCACACTAACTACACTGCCATCAAATCCCACCTCAAACTCCCCCACACTTAAACATAATAGTAATGCATTCCGGCTATGTGCAGCGGTTGCTCCCGGCTTAAACATTTTGGGGAAAGCTAAATCCTAGATTTTAAAAAGCATGTAAGGACAAAAGGTTTTTCCTTATATCGTAAGAAATATTTTTCGTTGAAAATGTTTTCTCCAAAACAAAGTTTCAGCAGTCATAAGGAAATAAACAATTAGATTATTTATAACTATTAATCATGCCCGATTTTTGTATCCTGAAAATTTGGCTCAATCTACACCTAATTTTCAATATCCATAGATTTTCTCAAATTTTTCTGAGCAATCCTTTTGGTGATAAGGGTGGATGACACTTACTGTTAAGCGTTTTTTTTTTTTTTCGAAAAATGTTTACAGAAATTCCTAAAAAAATAATTTTCATTATTTCCTATTTTATCCCCTGGAATTAACCCCTAGAATGAAAATAGAACTTTTATATTTCAACGGCCACCATACTCTAACTTAAATTTTTACATCGAATAATCTCTGAGAAAATCGCATGTGTCAGATGGGCGTACACCGAATTGATTCCCTTAAGTTCTTTATAAAAAAAGGTTTCTCGACAAACAAATTTCTTCGCGCCCTTACACGTTTTACAATTTTTTTTTGTATTACCTTAGTGCGCACTTTGTCTATCATTCACGTTTCGCGGCCATTAAATACAAAATATTTAGTACAAACGCTCAAGCACAAAAAACTATTTAGCACAAATGCTTATATTAATTAGTTGTCACCTATTATTGTTGCACTTTTTGCTCATAAGAATACACGTGTATTTGCAGAAACATTTCAGTTTCTTCCTTTCTAATTCTTTGATTAATTTCTTTTCAAGCTCCCTATAGTTTAATACGAATATGTATATATAAAATCGTATTACTTGTTTTCATCTATTATTCTTGCACTTTTTGCTCATAAGAATACACGTGTATTTGCAGAAACATTTCAGTTTCTTCCTTTCTAATTCTTTGATTAATTTCTTTTCAAGCTCCCTATAGTTTGATACGAATATGTATATATAAAATCGTATTACTTGTTTTCATCTATTATTCTTGCACTTTTTGCTCATAAGAATACACGTGTATTTGCAGAGACATTTCAGTTTCTTCCTTTCTAATTCTTTGATTAATTTCTTTTCAAGCTCCCTATAGTTTGATACGAATATGTATATATATAATCGTATTACTTGTTTTCATCTATTATTCTTGCACTTTTTGCTCATAAGAATACACGTGTATATGCAGAAACATTTCAGTTTCTTCCTTTCTAATTCTTTGATTAATTTCTTTTCAAGCTCCCTATAGTTTGATACGAATATGTATATATATAATCGTATTACTTGTTTTCATCTATTATTCTTGCAATTTTTGCTCATAAGAATACACGTGTATTTGCAGAAACATTTCAGTTTCTTCCTTTCTAATTCTTTGATTAATTTCTTTTCAAGCTCCCTATAGTTTGATACGAATATGTATATATATAATCGTATTACTTGTTTTCATCTATTATTCTTGCACTTTTTGCTCATAAGAATACACGTGTATTTGCAGAAACATTTCAGTTTCTTCCTTTCTAATTCTTTGATTAATTTCTTTTCAAGCTCCCTATAGTTTAATACGAATATGTATATATAAAATCGTATTACTTGTTTTCATCTATTATTCTTGCACTTTTTGCTCATAAGAATACACGTGTATTTGCAGAAACATTTCAGTTTCTTCCTTTCTAATTCTTTGATTAATTTCTTTTCAAGCTCCCTATAGTTTGATACGAATATGTATATATAAAATCGTATTACTTGTTTTCATCTATTATTCTTGCACTTTTTGCTCATAAGAATACACGTGTATTTGCAGAGACATTTCAGTTTCTTCCTTTCTAATTCTTTGATTAATTTCTTTTCAAGCTCCCTATAGTTTGATACGAATATGTATATATAAAATCGTGTTACTTATTGTCAACTATCACTGTTGCACTTTTTGCTCGAAAGAATACGCATGTATTCGCAGAGACATTTCAGTTTCTTCCTTTCTAATTCTTTGATTAATTTCTTTTCAAGCTCCCTATAGTTTGATACGAATATGTATATATAAAATCGTGTTACTTGTTGTCACCTATCACTGTTGCACTTTTTGCTCGAAAGAATACGCATATATTCGCAGTGACATTTCAGTTTCTTCCTTTCTAATTCTTTGATTAATTTCTTTTCAAGCTCCCTATAGTTTGATACGAATATGTATATATAAAATCGTGTTACTTGTTGTCACCTATCACTGTTGCACTTTTTGCTCGAAAGAATACACATGTATTTGCAGAGACATTTCAGTTTCTTCCTTTCTAATTCTTTGATTAATTTCTTTTCAAGCTCCCTATAGTTTGATACGAATATGTATATATAAAATCGTGTTACTTGTTGTCACCTATCACTGTTGCACTTTTTGCTCGAAAGAATACGCATGTATTCGCAGAGACATTTCAGTTTCTTCCTTTCTAATTCTTTGATTAATTTCTTTTCAAGCTCCCTATAGTTTGATACGAATATGTATATATAAAATCGTGTTACTTGTTGTCACCTATCACTGTTGCACTTTTTGCTCGAAAGAATACACATGTATTTGCAGAGACATTTCAGTTTCTTCCTTTCTAATTCTTTGATTAATTTCTTTTCAAGCTCCCTATAGTTTAATACGAATATGTATATATAAAATCATGTTACTTGTTGTCACCTATTACTGTTGCACTTTTTGCTCGAAAGAATACACATGTATTTGCAGAGACATTTCAGTTTCTTCCTTTCTCCTTTTCTAATTTCTTTTCCCTACAGTTTAATACAAATATGTATATATAAAATCGTGTTACTTGTAGACGGCCCGCTTGTCCGCCTCGAACTGGGCCTGCTCGGCGTCGCCGGGGTCCGCGGGCGCAGCGCCGCCCTGCATGCCGCCGCCCGACCGCTACTGCATCTGCGGACAAACAACGTTTCATTAAATATTAGATACTGATAACAATAACACACATATCTCTCATCTGTTCTAAGATACTCGTATCCTGTTCTCAAAATACAAACTTTCAACGTTTATTAAAGGGTTAACTGCAAAGTACGCTGGGGCACCCTTATTCTGTTCTCAACATACTCTTATCCTATTCTCAAGATACACGCTTTCAACGTTTATTGAAGAGTTAACTGCAGAGTACGCTGGGGCGCCCTTATTCTGTTCTCAACATACTCTTAACCTTCAAAGTACGCTGGGACACCCTTATTCTGTTCCCAACATACTCTTATCCTCTTCTCAAGACACACGATTTCAACGTTTATTAAAGGGTTAACTGCAGAGTACGCTGGGGCGCCTTTATTCTGTTTTCAACATACTCTTATCCTGTTCTCAAGATACACACTTTCAACGTTTATTAAAGGGTTAACTGCAGTGTACGCTGGGGCGCCCTTATTCTGTTCTCAACATACTCTTATCCTGCAGAGTACGCTGGGGCGCCCTTATTCTGTTTCCAACATATTCTTATCCTGTTCTCAAGATACACGCTTTCAACGTTTATTAAAGGGTTAACTGCAGAGTACGCTGGAACTCTCTTATTCTGTTCTCAACATACTCTTATCCTGTTCTCAAGATACACAATTTCAACTTTATTAAAGGGTTAACTGCAGAGTACGCTGGGGCGTCGCGCGGCACCATCAAAACAACACGACGCGACGCGACGATTTACATATAAATACCTTAATTGTTATTTGAATATTCAGCGATACGTATTATTTCACAGGGAGAAATATCGTTTATACTGGTAATTCGATTTTGTCCTTAATTTTTTTTACGATAATAAAACTTTATGATAATAAAATGACAATACATTTTATGATAATAAAACATTTAAATATAATTATGATTAAGAAAATGATGAAAATTAAGAAACTTTAAATAAAATATGTTTCCTTAATAAAGGGACAAATAAAAAAATAAATTATTTTCGTCTTACATTTTCCACGGGTACCCGACAAAAAATATTGCTACACCAATCAGTTAAGATTCTTCACATGCAACAGAAGCCCCAGAATTATTAGCATCAGCGTTAATTAAAAGTATGCACATAAGTAAATCAGTGTTAGTTTGAATAGAATATTGTGCCGGACTACAGGCAGAAGTCAGAGCCCCGCACTTGACTGTTGCTGGATTGGAGGAGGTCGTCGTTGTAAGACAATTTCTTTATTATTTAAATACTGATCATAAAGTATACTATTACTACAACTAGAAGTCCAACTGATCGATGACTATTCGAAGACTATTCCGACTATTCGGTTGTTATGATTAGGCAGCGTCGTGACCCCTCTTATTTACCGCTAAGTGATCGCTGTGTGCGGCCGCCGGTTGTCACGCCAGGGTTTACGAACCCACGGCCGCTCGATCGTCGCATTGGTTATTGCGCCCATCCAAAACAAATATTAACCTAATCAGTCAAAATTATTACATACATAAATAAAATTAATTATATTTTTTCTCTTTCCTTTTCGTATACAACATGTGGAAAATATGACTGCGATTAGCGTTTACCCATATCGAATCCATTACCTACGGTTTATTGCGAATCCAGTCATTACCCAACGATTAGTTTCCCACATGCGACCGACCCCGTAAATATGAAGTTGTAAAATTTATAAAAACAATAATACCACTACTACTAACAAAAAAATATACTTTCATACTCGGTATATCTAATTTTGAAACTGCTACATTAAATAATATTTTTGGAAATTGAAAACTATGACGTGAATTAGACACTGATTCATTAACAAATGTAATTAAAAAGACATATATAAACCGCGTGAACACCACACCCCTTCCCCTCCCTTTTTGTCTCGTAAAGTTGGCAATCCCGGGAGCCGAAAGTTGGCAATTCTGGTTGCCGTGCGTATAATAGCTCAGCTAGGAATTTTTGATCTGAAATCTGCACATCTATTATTATCATCATTACCTTGCAAATGGTTTACTTAGTTAATTATATAGTTCACTATATATCGTAGAGTATCGATCGAAGTCACAGAACAGGAAGTTTACTTAACCTTGCACATTGATAGTTTTTAGTATATAAAATAGGGATGTCGGAAATGACAAAAAGTATCGATATATTTTAAAAGTATCGATATTGATCTCGATATATCGAAAAGAAAATATCGATACGTCGCTACTACTTTACAGATGATATTAGCATTCCAAAAAATATAGTGTATTTTGTCTAGTTTAGCTCAATACAATCTCAGGTTACTAAATAAATACCAATCAATGAACATTTCTCAAATAATATTTTTTATTCAAACACTTAGTTTATGTAATAATTAATATTATTCAAACAATCAGCCAGGCAAACGAATACTTTCTGACAGAGACAAAATGACAACTCTTAGCTTGATCTGCTCTGCTGTAAGATGTCTTCTGTTAATGGGTACTGTGAGATTAACAGCAGATGCCACTCTCTCCAATGAAACTGAGGACGCAGCAGGTATCAAATATTTTAGAGCTATTTCTGTAAGGAGCGGGGTAAAATGGCGACAATCAAACCAGAACTTTATTGGATTCTCTTTTCTAGGTAGGTATTATGGGTTAGTCAAGACAATGTTTCAGTTCGCTAGGCATACCCACTTCTGGTTGAGCTTGAAATTGAATTGTTGCTTGCTGCGGACAACAGAGTTCAGAAAAAATATCGATTTTGATACGTTTCCGATACTTGACATTTTATATCGATATAGTAAATATCGCCAAATAATATCGATATAAAGAATAAAAAATATCGTTATATCGATACATCGATATTTTTTTTACAAGCTTAATATAAAAATGGAATCAACTAACAAGTCTGTATATTATTTTTTTCTTTTTCTAAATAGACTACTGTATTTTGCACATTATTTTAATCGATGGGTCCATTTCTAGATCCGAATTACTGACAACAGTATATATACTTTTTGTCACCAATAACCATTTTGAATACAGCATTTGACTGACCTTAGTCGAATTTTTGGAACTTATGTAACAGTCTGGTGTCAGCAACGCGACGGTGTTTTTGAGCTTCCGGCAAATCATGAGATACCCATCTAACACAAGGCTTCCTGGTGCAAAAGGTTTATGTAGAATATACTGTACTTGACTTAAACCAATGCCTAAACTTAGCGGAATCTGCTGATAGAGACTCTCTTTTCAGTTTTTTATCAAGAGTCGCACAGCATTCGTGTTACCATCAGTTGTCGCTGTGGAAGGACGTCCCACATGCACATTATCACCGAGATTGGTACGACCACGCTTGAAATCATTAAACTAGTTGTTAACAGTACCACGGAATGGGGCTCATCACAACGCCGAACGAAGTCGATCGTAAGTTTGTTGTTGATCGAGACCACAAGGTAAGTCATGAAAAAATCATCAAACGAAAATCATTTCGTCTTAAATTCACCTTGAGGTGATTCACACCATTCTCAAAATGCCGCCTATTCGTAAAAACAAATCATAAATTCAAGCGAAATACCTCAATGTATTATTACCAAAGAAATCGCTTTTTGAAATTGAAATTTATTTTTTTATTACCATTATCATTAATGGCCAGTTCTAAAAAAAATCTATGGTACACTTTTATAGGGAAAGTAATAGAAAAATAATGTATTTCTTATATAATAGAAAATTAATTAATTATTAACTATGTTTGCTATAAGTAGTGCTAAAAATCCGGATCAAACTGGGAAATTCCCTAAGACGTGTCGGACTTATTGACGAAATCGATAAAAATCAGGCGGACGACATTTTTATGTGAAAATAAGATGGATATTAACGTCACTATCAAAAATTTATTACGAACATTTACTTAATATATACATAAAAACTAACATTAATTTAGGACAATTTTAAATGGAATTTAAACTCTAATATTAATTTCAACGAACATCTTAAATGACGCTAGATATAAATGTTTATTTAAATCGCGCTAACGAAATGTTCATGTCAGTCAGTATATATAAGGCGGGACACGTTACAAAAATGACATAGAAGAGATTAAAAGAGCCTCCACCTCTCCTTCCCGCCTATGAGGACGATGAGTAAAATAGAAAAAAAAATTATTATTTTAAAACCTGCATAACACATATTTATCCTTAATGCTGCCACGTTTTGCGTATTTATTCCGTTACACATTTTTGTGACAGTACCTGAACCGATTTTCATCTTATCGCACATAAGGAAATTTTGCTTCAAAAATTGGCAATATTTATACTAATGGTACATAATGTTAAAATATATGCCCACAACAGAGAAGGAAAACGAGATACTGAGCTACAAGGTCTAGGGATAATACCATAAAATAAGACACAATCATTTTATAATTAGAAAATATCCACTAATTGCGCTGAATTAATCTGCATATAATGAAGGTTGTTAGATCTAATTAAGATATAATTAGAACCGGCTGCGTGCCACCGGCGTATTAAACTTTACAATCGATTGCTGTTCATTCATGGAAAATTATATAATTTTTGTTAAGGAAACCGTTTAACTACTCTATTAAAAATATGTAGTGAAAAAAATATAAAAATTTCTTAAAAAATTAGCTACTAAAATTTAATGGTAAGGATAGAGGGGGTACGTCTCCCTATCTCATTTGCTCTGTAAAATGCAATGAGCGTTACTAAAAATGACATCACAATAGGCTAGTTGACAAATTTTCAGAAACTGGTTTATATTTTCCCTAAAAATATAACTATACCCAAAAATATAAACATTTCAACAAAAAACAAACGTTCACATAGTTCACTTTGCATTTTTATAAACCCGTTTAAATTTTCCCACCAAAACGCTTTGATTAAACTAATGGCGTCTGGTATGACGTCACGTCTTGCGAAACAAACAGCTGTGAAGTTAAGTTTGACAGTAAGTGTTTATAAAACAATGTTCATAATGACTTCCAAGTTTCACAAGTGCTGTGCTGTGCCACAATGTGATAGTACGACAATCAAAACAGCAAATAAATTATTTATTTACGTGCTACATAAGCCAGAAATACAATAAAATATAAAAGTGGCTGCAACTTGCAAGACGGGACCCTAACTACTTGTCTACAAGTTCTAGATTGAATTTTTGTGAAGATCATTTTGATACAAGTTTTATTGTATATTTCTATAGTGTCAAAGTTTATTTTTTACGTAATTAAAAGAGTTTAACATTATGGCAACCTAACTACTTGTCTACAAATTCTAGATTGTATACTTCTAGTGTCAAAGTTTATTGTTTACGTAATTAAAAGAGTAACATTATAGCAACCGAACTACTTGTCTACAAATTCTAGATTGTATTTTTGTGAAGATCACTTTAATATAAGTTTTATTGTATATTTCTATAGTGTCAAAGTTTATTTTTTATGTAATTAAAAGAGTTTAACATTATGGCAACCTAACTACTTGTCTACAAATTCTAGATTGTATTATTGTGAAGATCACTGTAATGTAAGTTTTATTGCATATTTCTATAGTGTCAAAGTTTATTTTTTACGTAATTAAAAGAGTTTAACTTTATGGCAACATGACATTGATTTTTTTGGATAAATAATCGTAGGACTTAACCTAACCACAAAATTTAATTTTGTATTGTTTTTTTACTGTAATATTTATAAATATTACAGTTGTCAAACGATATGGAGAACTATATCGAGTATAATATTATGGGTTATGTGTCACAGATACTTTTCAAACCAGGATGTGTCCCTTGTAATTTTGATTATTAGCCAGATAAGCGGAAACGATTGAGTACAACAGAACATTTCTATTTACGTTCTTTTTAAATAGCTTAAAAACATATCTTATCAATAATCACACATAACTAAGATTTGTTTTTTTTTTGAACTTGATATCCCGAAATTCTACTGAGCAGAAATCAGTGTTCGATACGAAAAACATTTCGAGCATCACCGCGTCAATTTTAGGAAATTATTGCTATTGGCTTTTGTTAAACCTTCTTTCATCACAAAGAATTATGGGTATATTCTTAACATCTCATAAAAACCTCAAAAATAAGTCAAAATGAACGGAAAACAGAAAAAATTACGGAACCATCATATCAACAACAACTTGTTTGCCAAGGTATGACGTCATGCGTTCTAATTGGTTTTCGATGTCATGTGATCAATGTCTTTAATTGCACGTATTTATTTCTTAAAAATATTAAATAATCTTAAATATTTAAATAATCTTAAATAAGTACACAGCGTCCATCTTGATATGATCAACAGACTGTCATTCTCTATCGTCTATCGTCTATCATTCTCTATCATCGATAATCACTACCGATTAAAGTCCAGCAGTCTTTAATTTCATCCCTATTTATCCATCAAAACCACCGACTTGGTTATAAGGGCCAAAGCACACATGCTACTTTTTGTATCAATATTTTTAGGTTAGGTCGCTTGGGGATCACCAAAAGTTGTTACAATACTGTAACCCCGTAGACCCTTTACGAAGACCAATTGGATGTATCGTGAATACGCGATTGCCGAAAACACTACGCACTCGCGAGATATGATTTTATCGTTGAATCGAATAAAATTCAACAAATTGCGACAAATTTTTACATAGTACGCGAACGAAAGACAAATTTTGAGTTGTCGTCAAATTGCGATGCAGTGTCTATATACAAATCGCGTTCGATGCAAAAAATAGCACATATTATATCGATATTCGATATTTTGTTACTCGTTAGAAACCAAATTAATAAAAACCAATGCAAGTCAAAATATATATCAATTGTGGTAACTGTCGAAATTATCCAATACACAAAAAATATTTTCCGATCTGTTTTTAATCGAGGAAATATATATATATATATATATATATATATATATATATATATATATATATATATATATATATATATATATATATATATGCCCTTACAACTTGCGACCTCTAACGATTTTGATCCATTCTTAATTTTCCGGAAAAGCGAAAATATTATTCCGCGTTTCTATAGTTATTAACTTTTATTGGATAAAAACACTGTTTTAATGGCAGTTCTTCCACTATCCTTACCTTTCAAAGTATTCAGCGATATTTTTCGCACATCATTTTGAAGCTTATTATTTCGCAAATGGGTCTTAGAACAAAAAATGGTAGAAGGAACTTCTATTTTATTAACTTCTACTTAAAAACCATTAAACTAAACACCACTCGATAGGATGCACGGGTAAACAATTTCTCGCTCCCACTTTGAAATACGGGGATTACCCACTTCATATTAATTAAAATTTTAATTTCATGCATCTGCTCGTAAAATTTCAGGTCTAAAACTAAAGGCACTATAAGGATGTGTGACAGGTGGACAAACGGATTGCTCGACAAAGTTATAAGGGTAACTTTCATATGATACTACGAAATTTTCTCTCATAAAATATCCCAAATCATCTTTTTTGACCGGAACAAGTTATCACTTATACAGTGTACCTTATATCTTTTAAATAATAAGTCCATAAAAGCATTTAAATATCCCCAAAATAAGGGTATAAAACAAAAAAAAAAACAACACTCCAAATACCCTAACGAATTAATTAAAAAGAAAAAAAACGTTAAAAATCAATCGAGAGCCGAGAGCACTCTCAGCTCTCGCGAAAAGGAACGCTCCCGCCTCGGAGAACAAAGATGGCGTCGGCGCGGGCCATTTCGCGCGCTTATGTAGGCAAATTGAACTAATTAGCGAACTCTTGTAGACCTAGCGGGCCGCTAGGCTGACATTAAGCCGCCTTTATACCAAAGACACACCTATGTCTTTCATTAAATTTAAATTTTATTTTTCTTTCATCCGTAATTTCGAAATCGCATTTAAGAGATGTTTAATAGTGTATCTATGATCTTACATTCATTTAAAATTTTTTCACTTTGTTGGTGTGAAAAAATAGCAAATATTTCTGTGTTTCAACGAGAATGAATAAAAAATGTTCAGTGAAATTTTAAGCACGTTTTAATAAACTTGTTTCGAAGATAAAAAATACTTATTTTTTCTTAGAGTTATTATATTGAAATTTTAAAAAAATAACTAGTTTTATTTAAGCATAAAGCGAATCAGAAAACTAAAAAATGAATAAAAATAAACAAAAAAGGGCAGTTATTTTAAGAAAAAAGAGTTTTAGCGAAGGGTCACCGTTTATTTAAATTTATTACAACTTTTTTATTATAGCCGTGTCCACATAAAAAAATTGTGTTGTATGTTGTAAATATTTTCGCGACACATTTCAATTTACTTTCATATAAATATGTATTTATGCCGCGTGAAATACGTTGTCGCTCAAATTTTACGTGAAAATGTATCTATTCCTATTAAAATTGTTTATTCTATTGCAGCATTTGTTCTTAATTATGGTTATCATTTACTGCAATATTTGCATCATTACATACTATTTTTTTTAGTTTTATCCTTTAAAAATATGGAGGTTAAATAAAAGAACGTGTTACACTTGACACAAAAACACGACAAAACACAGACTCCTTTGGGATTATAAAAATAAATGGCATTTTAAGAAAAAGGAAAAAAATGACGCTCGGAGGAAATTCGTTGAAAAATCTATGTGCCGGAATTTTGGGAGCGTCCACATTGGAATATGACGCAACGTAAATTCTATTGGCGTATGCGATTCTATTGGCGATGATAAAAAAAAATAACCAGCGGTCGGGGCGCGTGTGTTGAATACAGCGAAAATTTTTGTACATGTCCAAAGGTTCACATTTTCGAAAATTTATTCCTGAACACACACATTTTTGTCGAACATGACGCACAACGCATGTTTTATTTATGTGGACTCGGCTTAATAGTTGTCTTAGATGCAACGCACGCATTCACTGCGGCGCCATATCCCTCACTTGTAAAACAAAAATTTCATCCTGGTGATTTATTTTACTCTATAAAACATTTCTTCATTATAAAACTAAAACTTTCAACTATAAGAATAAAATTTATTTATTATAAATTGAAACACCGTTAACTTCAAAATTTTCTTTACATCAATTTTCTGTATGTACTTTGTGTGCAAAAACATTTAGGAATGGTTCAGAAATAGTGAAAATAGCATCATCAGCTTCCTTAATTACTCCTATTTTTGAAGTAAAACTTCTTTACGCACGTTTGACTTGGGGAGCAAGCTGGTGAATGTGTGACGAAAGCATTACGAAAAATGTGATCGGGCGAGGCGAACGGAAGTTGAGAGGGCGATATATGTTAGTGAAGACAGAAAGAGAGAGTTACGTTTCGTATTTTACTGTAGGGACAAGAGAGAGAGGTGCGAGCACACATTTTCTTTCTCTCTTTCTCTCATAGCCAGTTATGTTTCGTATATCTAAGACACAGTGCAAGCCTATTGTCTGCATCACACTGTAGGAGCAAGAGAGAGCTGTGGGCGCGCACATTTTCTTTCTCTCTTCCTCTCATAGCCAGTGCATGATATATATATATATATATATATATATATATATATATATATATATATATATATATATATATATATATATATATATATATATATATATATATATATATACATATATATATATATATACATATATATATATATATATATATATGCGAGTTTGCTAGCGTTACGCGAACGGTGATTTTTTTATTATTTTGTAATTTCATTTCGTTCTTGAACAATTTTATAAATTATTAATTTATTCAATACATTAAATATTCTACGTTTAAAGTGAATAAAATTGTAAATTCATTTTAAAGTTCATATTTTCTGAATTTGAAGTTTTACTTCAGTCGTGTGGTCTAAAGCACACTCGGTTTTTTTTATTTTTTCGCCTTAACACAAATAGACTTTATTGAAGTGATCGTTTAACAATTTAAAATTCCGCTCCAAGAAACGTTTGTGCTGCCAGAAAGAACTTGGCCTGCAGTCAACTGAACGCTGTGCACAAAAATGTCAAAGACCCGAAGACAAATCTTTGATATCCAACTCACGTTCATCCATCAGACGAATTACAATAACATTCATGTTTCAAAATCGATGCTGAATAATGGCGGTTTTGTTTTACGCCATATTTAACATTTATTACTGCACGACATAATCTACCTTTACTACAGTGCAGGAAACTGAGAAGTTAATAATATTACGTGCAAATGCGGAAAAAAAATACTGTGCTAAATGACGTGTTACTGACAATTTACGTGAATTGTTTTCCTGTCGATTATAGCCCAAAGCACAACTTTCAACATCCTTCGCTTTTATGGGACAGAAATAAAAGAAATATTTTCGAGATCTCTTAAAAATAACTGAACTATTTGTATAATTAGTATAACAATTTACATTTAAATCTCCTTCGTAGACAGTAGGACAGCATCTTCGTCACAGAGAGCAGTTAGATCTAGTGAGTAATGATATTTTTTTTGCCTAAATTTCGCTGTGTAACGAAGTGTGGACTAGTGAATTTTGACATTAGACAAAATTTTACAGCAACTGAAGCAACAGGGCTTACCTTTCTAGAAACTCAACATCGTAGCGACACGCGTATATTGGGAAAAGTATTCGTCAGAACCTACACCACGCAGTGTAAAAATCCTGACGTATATTAATCTAAATATATTATTTCTAAAAGGTGTTTTTTGGTCGAGCGGCTCGATCTCTTTAACTACTGCACCAAAAAAAATAAAAAAAATACCCACTTAAAGCTTATGTTTTCTACTTTGGGCGAAAAATATAAAAAAATTCGAAAAAAATATTTTTGTTAATAAAAATATTAATTTTTATAACAATTGGCATGAGCGCCATCTGTGGGCGACACATCAAATATCTTAGCCAAATTGTATACTTGGAACACGCTAGATGGCGATATAGTGCGAAGACTTCGCACGGGTCAGCTAGTAGTATTATAAAAGCAAAAGTGAATTTACCGCGAAAGTCACTACTCAAGTGATCTACGTGATATTTTGTATACATGTAGTTACTTAGTAATTATAAAAAAAGTTACCTCGTTAGAGATAAAAGCATGAACGAACACAAGTATGTAACAACACATCACGGCAACATGCCAGGTTACTGTTACCTACTTCAAGCTACAAGCTTCTTTTCTTGCATGCCTTTTCTTCAATTTGTACATATCAAACTATTTCGCAAATACTAAGATACAATATTTTCAAAAGAACATTAGTTTTAAATTACACAACCATTTCTTTCCCTTTTTCACGCGAACAACCGAGGAAAAAAGCTACAGATTTCATAAAAACAAATCAAAAGTGTAAGTGAATCATATAATTGTTTATTGAATAATAATATTAACGTTTGAAGTTGTTACACGAATTTTGATATTTTAGACGCGTTTCTAAGCTGTAATAACGATATAATGTAAAGCACTCAGTGTAATTCGTTGAAAAACGCGTCAATATATGCAGCAATCGACATTCTAAATAATTAAATGACTTTACAGGTACTCGTTTTTATCAAACGTCTTTAAAAAAAATTCCCTCAAGTCAATGTTCACGCAACGCCAGCTGAGACATAACTTGACACGTGACGTGAAATAAATAAGGTTCCGTAAAATATAATTTTTTGTTTTTATAAGTACCCAGAAATACTACTGGATGGATAAGGCTCTTAATTATTTTCAATTAAACATAGCTAAGGTACGCCGAAAAAATCTGCTCTATTGTCCCTTCAAAGGACGTAAAACTCTGTTTTGAGCATGAGAGTTTTTAGTAGCACTTCCCGATCTAGTGAAAGAACTTAATTGTTGAAGTGAAAACTACTTTAGGCACACCATGCACACCTTTCCTAAGCAATGAATGAAACTGAGCCGTTAGGCTCGGGTCGATGACGCTGAATCGGGTAAACTCGTTTCCCTTCGGCGTCGGCCAAATAAACTACTTTTTAGGCGCACCATGCGCAATTTTCTTAGATATTTAAATAAATTGGAATCAAACGATTTATAATATATTTCAGTTTCCATAAACCTGTTGTTTAATTATTACGGGTGAACTCGGCATCGGCCAAGCGAGTTCACTATCGAACGCGGAATGCATCGTTTCAAGAATTACGTCTTATTTTTTAATAATATTTTATTTGAATATAATTTTGATATAATATGCGATGTTATTGTAATTTAAAATAATAATCTCGCATTGTTCCTAATATATATTTTTTTTTTAAATTAGAAATTTTCACTTCCATCGTGTGGTCATAAAGCACACACCAATTTTTTTAACTTATAAAACAGTTACCGTGAGTTAATATACAAAAGATAGGTAAATACTGTCGTGGACTTTTCTTTGGAAATTGCTTTTTTTTATAAAAATCATTTCTCTCTGCACGATACAATGCCTATATGTTTCACGCAAATAATTTTCCACCGGAACCGATATCCAACAAATGGTGGTCTGCTATATTGCAAATAATATATTAAGTCCTGACATTTCTCTTCCTTCAAATAATATATTAAGTCCTGACATAATATATTAAGTAAATTGCAAATAATATATTAAGTCCTGACATAATATATTAAGTCCTTGCAAATAATATATTAAGTCCTGACATAATATATTAAGTCCTGACATTTCTCTTCCTTCTTCACCTAAACACAACTTTTCACGGATGTTACATTCAGTTTACTAATTATTATTGCATTGCATATCTTCTTCTTTTTCTTGGTTAGCATTAGAACCTACTACAGGTCAAGGCTGTCTCGATAGCTTTCTCCAGCGGATCCGGTCAGCGGCAACCGCCCGCCAACGTTGAATTTTTAAAAGTTTAAAATCATTCTCAACACAATCGATTGCATTGCATACATATAGTGGAACTACATAATTATATACTATTCACAAAATCCAGCAATAATTTATTTTGTAATCGTCAAGATATCACATTGCAGTTTAGGAGAAAAACATTAAATTATTTTTCTCATTCCACATTTTAAAGTCATCACAGCAAATTGTTTAACTTCTTAATTCTATTCGAAAAACTTATTTTTATGTAGACGACAAAAACCATAAAATTAAAAAAATCTTTAAAACTTTTCTAAGAAAAAGAATAGATGAGTTTCAAGTTAGGCAAGAGAGTAAAGAGAGAAGAGACAGCGTGAATGGCTTCACTCAATTCGTTATATGAAAATGCTTTCCAAGATTACAATTGTGCTTTTATTTACTGTTGCTCTTACAAACTTTTTTAAGTATACTCGTCGACAAAACTTACACCCTCAGTGTCAGTTCAAATTTTCCAACATTTTTTTACAACTATAAACGTAGTTAAAAACCGTTACGTGAAAATACGTCTCGACAAATGGTTCGTTGCTCTCTACTAACTTAAAATATATTTAACAATTTCCAGATGTTATTGAAACAAATGAAAGTGTAAAAATATTTAAGAGTAGGTAGATTATATCATTTATAACAATGTGTCAATTCGTGTGCCTGTTTGTCTTTCGACCGATTGATATATGTATATGCACAAGTATAATTCGAACGCAATACAAAAACCACTGAATTGAATCGAATTTTATTATTAGACAGAGAAAATTTAAGTATCTAAATCACGCGGTAAAATTATATATATAAGATTTTGAACCTTTAATGAACGAACACTTATAACACCTCTTGTACAAATCGTGCAGAAAGTATTAGAAAATAAATCTTTTAAGTTGGCCTCACACCACAACGCTTTATTATTATTACTTGTCACAAAGTAAATTTAATACCTAGTATATATATGACAGGCGTAATAAAAATAACTTAGTTGCTTGGGCCTTTTTAATATATTAAAATGTAGCATTTATTAATTTTCCCTATCCTAATTTTGATGTGAAACATCTATAGGCGCAGGTATAAATCAGATAGTTGGCGTGGCGACGCTTGCCGTGGCGACGGGTCGCCACGCTATGCTAAGTATATAGTATAGTATATATATATATATATATATATATATATATATATATATATATATATATATATATATATATATAGTCTATATGTAGTAGAGTGTACGGTATGGTGACGTGTCGCCATGCGCAACCGACTACTCGACCCCCTCCTCACTCAGTTCGACACTGTTGTTTACTAGGGTACACATAACCTGTGCTTTATTTTTATATTAATTGTAAATAAATGTTTATTAAATAAAGTCACCATTTTCTGTAAGAAATTCGTAATACTTTATTTTTTCATTATGCTATATTTAGTTCCTGTAATAATCTTGTCTTTTATGTATATTACTTGTACGAACACGATGTTTCCGTCTACCAGGCGTCCCGTGACGGCTCAGTGTTTTTTTTTCAGATTTTCCATATACAAAATGGTAAATGGACACTATTTGACACTTTAAGAAATCCACGTCTCACGATGCAGACATTGTAACAAAAATGCACATGACCTTTTCAAATGGTTCGCGAAAAAACATTTTCAGTTTTCAAGTTTGACCCAAGGGGAAATCTGCTAAAAAATAAAAAGTGAAAATTTGAAGCAAAGTTTCTTAACGAACGTTTGGGATAAGGCCTAAGAAAAAGTGAAACGTCACGAGCGCGGCGATGAAACGCGCCTCATTGGCTGGGCAGTGTATGGTTGCTCATATAAGTAAGTGAGATGGAGTAAAAGAGAGACAAAATGCAATATGCTGCCTCTCTCCCACCTTTGTTCTCTTTAAATATAAATGTGTGTGTGTGTGTATGTATGTATGTAACTATACACACCCAACGAGATAATGTACGTGCTTGCGTACTGCATGCGGTACTGTAGTAGGAAAAATATGTCAATCTCTCACGTTGGTATTTAACTGTTTATGTATGTTCGTTTTCTTTGTTTAATATTTCTTTATGGTGTGATGGATGATTCCAAAATGACTTGTAAAAATGTCTATTATTTATTACTGTATCGATACTATGTTATATAAATAAATAAATAAAAATTAAATTTGCTAGTACACGTAGATTTACTAGTTTTTCCTATAAAATTGCATTACGATAGGACTTAAATTGAAAGAGTTATGATATTGCGGCATACAGGCGGACAGACAGACATGATGAAATTGCAATAGTTCCGTTTTTCACCATTTCGCTACGGAACCCTAAAAAATCATTAGCTATAGAAAAGGTCGATGTACTGCAATAATGTTTAAATAAAGAACCGTTAAAAATGAAAGAAATATGTACAAAGTCTATTCATATTAATTCTTTAATGTTAACACACAATAATCACTTTTGTTTTTCATCGTTCTATTCCATCTTAGATGAATGTAGATACGTTTATTACTAAAGAAGAGAACCCAGGCGAATATCAAGCGAAACCCAAGTTTTGTACAATAAATGAAATCAAACTGTAATATATATAAAAGTGTGAATTCTAAATAAATATAAAATAGTAGGTGTCTGATTGTCCGATATATCAAACCACGGCCTAATCCATTTGGTCTAAAAATCTTAAATTTTGTATTGGAACTTCTTTTAGGTCGCAGACTTCCACTAAAAATTTTGTAATATTCCCACGAAATTGGGAAAAATGACCCTGCAACGCAGTCAAATAACACCCTAACCTCAACCTTCGATCTCAAAAAGATAAACTTTAAGAGATTTAATACTAAACACCCGCGTGCTTACGATGAACACGAAAAATTAACTTTAACAAAAATAAAAAAATCCTCGCGCGCAAAGCCGTAGGCAAAAACTAGTTTCAAGATAAAATTTACATCTTACAATCCCAATGACGTAAAAGTATTACTTACATTTAGATGTAAGGATACCACCATATTCCGCCTAATAAAATCTCAGTCGTTTAACAATAAAAATAGGCATCGGTGTGAAACGCGCCTTTACCACAGACTCTCCGGCCGGAACTAAAATTCACCTCGACACTCGAGAGCGAAGCACATTCGCGACTGCGAGCACTGCGCGCCGTTTTTCCCTCATTTCCTCTTCCGCTCCTTCCGCCCGGCGCGATTGTTGGAATCGACGAACGTGCTCAAGTGAGCGGCGACTCCACTTCGCTTCCAGTTATCCAAAGGACTCGATCTCAATTATACATTTAAATCCACAATTTTTTTTTCTAAACCTAACTTAACTAGCGATAACTTTTTGGCGAAGCTGCGGCCAACACTGATAAACGCTCGATGAGAATAAACAAAAATCTATTTATATCTCCATTTCTGTAAAATTTAGTAATTCCTATGAGAAAAAATTGTATAGGTTGACTAATTGCCATCCTAATAATCCGGCATATTTTTCCAGCGATTTCACAGGCCCGCGATGATTTTCCCTTTAGAAAATAAAGTAATAATTGATTGAATATATTTGGCATTAATTATGTAGAAATTCATTATTCACAATTAAATAAAACTACGTGATGTAGTATTATTTCTACGTTCTTTAAGTTTTGAATATATTTGGCGTTAATTTTGTAGAAATTCATTTTATTCACAATTAAATGAAACTACATGATGTAGTATTATTTCTACTTTCTTTAAGTTCTTTACCACGGCCTAGGTTTCGTTGTATTACAACATCTTCAGGTGGACTATTAGCAAAGATTGGTGGAGGTGAGCTATTAGCAAAGATCTTTGCTGTAGCCCACCTGAAGATGTTGAAATACAACGAAACCTAGGTCGTGGTAAAGAAATTAAATAAAGTAGAAATAATACTACATCACGTAGTTTCATTTAATTGTGGATAAAGTAATAATTTCGATAGGTATTAGAAACCAACTTATCACAAATAAAAAGGAAACTAAGTTTTCTGAGAAAAATATTTTTTTTCCTTTTCTTATTACTACTAGAGTTAGTTTCCAATTTCTCTTTTAAGAATATGTTTTAATCACAGTGTAACTATTTAAATATTCATATACCATCACTACTATTAATTTATGAAGATTATAACTATATTTAGAGCTACGTGCGTCCACGTAGTCCATTTCTAAGCGCATATAAACATTTAAAGTTTATTAAGGTCCTTATTAAACTATTTACAATCTAAGTCCATTTTGCGCGATTGTTTCTTTTGCAAGAGTAAAATTATCGTGAATTTTAAATAAAATATGAAATTTAGACTCATCGCTATAGTTTTCCGGAAAAAATTAAGTAAACTTTAAAATTAATATTAGTGTAGCTATTTAAATATTCATATATCCTCACTAGCATTTATTTATGAAGATTATAGCCATATAGAGCTACGTGTAAAGTTTACTAAGGTTCCTATTAAACTATTTACAATCTAAGTCCATTTTGCGCGATTGTTTCTTTTAGAAGAATAAAATTATCGTGAATGTTTCATAAAATATGAAATTTAGACTCATCGCTATAGTTTTCCGGAAAAAATTAAGTAAACTTTAAAATTAATATTAGTGTAGCTATTTAAATATTCATATATCCTCACTAGCATTTATTTATGAAGATTATAACTATATTTAGAGATACGAAGGTCGACATAGTCGATTTCTAAGCGCATTTAAACATTTAAAGTTTACTAATGTTTCTTTTAAACTATTTACGATCTAAATCCATTTTGCACGTTTGTTTCTTTTAGAAGAGTAAAATTTGGGTAAACTTTTAATGACGTTTTTTCGTACCGACGTTGTAGATATTTTCAACTGTATCTCTACAACTATCTTCCATAAACTTCCAATAAAACTATTTTTTTTGTGAATAAAAATAATAAATAGAAACAAATATTTTCGTGTACTTCATTTTGCCCCTCTAAAACTTTCATTCGGGTTAGACTGCTTTATCCTTATGCCAATTATTTACGTGTCTCTACGTCAAAGAGTTTCTGAGAAAATCGAATGGACACACGGGTAGACGGATAGACACGTGAATGACTTTAAAAGAGTCCCATTTTTTTCCTTTTTAAGTAGGGAGTCCGAAAAATCTTTCATCATGATTCTGAAATAATATTCTTTTGAAAATAGCATTGGAAATGGCCAAGTGCGATAGTTTGATACACACACACGCACATACACACACAAATATATATACAAAGATACGCACATTCACTTATATTCACGCTTTTATTCCTAACGCAATAATTTTTCAATTACAAAAAAATATTTCTGGACGAAAAATATAGTCCTATGTTCATCTACATAGCACAGTCTACATTTATACAGAATTCCATAGAGATCGGTTAAATAGTTGAGATATGAAAGCAAGACAAACAAATACACAAACTCGTTTCCAAATTTATAGTGATAATGTAGATAGGATTATTTACAATATTAGTTCAAACTTACTTAAATAACTTTTAATGTTATTTATAAACACTTTAGATATTACCAAAGCGCAACGATAAATAAACGAATAATTATCGAAGGAAAAATTCAATATAACAAGCCTTTGTACACTTTCCCGTCCACTAACAAATATATTTAAACTACGATACTCATTCTCGTGGGAAAACAGTTCACAAGATTCACATCACTTCACAGTGAACAATGTACGGCGCGCTGTTAAATCCGCGATACAGATCAGTTCGTGACGAAAGTACGACGAACAGTTTGTGTTTAAGAACCCTATAATACAAAAATTACTTCCGAAGCAACAATAGTTCAGGGCATTGCAAACGACTATTTCGGTGCAACGGATTAAAAATAAACAAAATTCGTAAAGAATGTTTAAACTCGCAAGACTTAAAATTTTAAATATATAAGAATATCATACGAGTATTTACGTGCAACGGTTTAAAAATAAACAAAATCCGTAAAGAATGTTTAAACTAGCAAGACTTAAAATTTTAAATATATAAGAATATCATACGAGTATTTCCGTGCAACGGTTTAAAAATAAACAAAATCCGTAAAGAATGTTTAAACTCGCAAGACTTAACATTTTAAATATATAAGAATATCATATGAGTATTTCCGTGCAACGGTTTAAAAATAAACAAAATCCGTAAATAATGTTTAAACTCGCAAGACTTAAAATTTGAATATATAAGAATATCATATGAGTATTTCCGTGCAACGGTTTAAAAATAAACAACATCCGTAAAGAATGTTTAAACTCGCATTACTTAAATTTTAAATATATAAGAATATCATATGAGTATTTCCGTGCAACGGTTTAAAAATAAACAGAATCCGTAAAGAATGTTTAAACTCACAAGATTTAAAATTTTAAATATATAAGAATATCATACGAGTATTTCCGTGCAACGGTTTAAAAATAAACAAAATCCGTAAAGAATGTTTAAACTCGCAAGACTTAAAATTTTAAATATATAAGAATATCATATGAGTATTTCCGTGCAACGGTTTAAAAATAAACAAAATCCGTAAAGAATGTTTAAACTCGCAAGACTTAAAATTTTAAATATTTAAGAATATCATATGAGTATTTCCGTGCAACGGTTTAAAAATAAACAAAATCCGTAAAGAATGTTTAAACTCGCAAGACTTAAAATTTTAAATATATAAGAATATCATATGAGTATTTCCGTGCAACGGTTTAAAAATAAACAAAATCCGTAAAGAATGTTTAAACTAGCAAGACTTAAAATTTTAAATATATAAGAATATCATACGAGTATTTCCGTGCAACGGTTTAAAAATAAACAAAATTCGTAAAGAATGTTTAAACTCGCAAGACTTAAAATTTTAAATATTTAAGAATATCATATGAGTATTTCCGTGCAACGGTTTAAAAATAAACAAAATCCGTAAAGAATGTTTAAACTCCAAAGACTTAAAATTTTAAATATATAAGAATATATAGTATTTCTATTAAACTATTTGGAAATGTTAATTACTGGCTGCACCCCACGGTTTTACTCGCGTGAAATTCGGACTAACAAAAAAATTGTTTTGTCTCTCATATGCTCTTGGTTATAAGCTGTATCATTGCTCTTGGTTATATACTATTATCATACCAAATTTCATCAAAACCCGTCCAGTAGATTTTGCGTGATTGACGCACAAAATAACATACATACAGACAGGAATTAAAAAAAAAGGTTTTCCAGCATATACGCTAAATCAATCGCTTTTTTTATATATTTTCCATGTACAGAATTAACTCTGTTACAGTTTTATTGTGTATAGATCATTTTAAACAATGTAAATATATTATGCCTGGTAAACGTCAGACACTTTTTCGTATAAAGAAAAAATAATACACCAAAGAACTGGCCAGTATCAATATAGGCAAAAAGAGAAAGCACGATGAAAAAAAAATTAATTCGGCTTTTGGCATTTTATAGCGCGTTCAGAATTCAGAGAAGCGTGTGAAACCACCAGAGACAAAACAGTATTTAAAAAAGTGATTGCTCGTCCCGACGTTGTCAGGGAGGAAAACGGCCGTGACTGTATTTTGATTTAATTGTTTTTTATATTTATTTCCTAACACACACATTTATCGACACGTTGCAGATTAGCTATTCGTAACGACAATGAATCAATGGCTTAACAAAATTTAAAGTTATAAATTAGACTTAAAAACAAAGGTCCACAAGAACTAAAAAAGATAATGATGACACATTTCTAATTATGTTACTTTCATTCAACTGTTTACGTTGACAATCAACTGTTTATGTTAACCACGATCAGGTGGTTGAGCAGTTGAATACTGCGGAAAACAGAACAACTCCTTTATAATTCAGTTCTAAAGGGTGATATAGCAAATAGGTGATGATTGCATGAGCGCAGTAAAAATATAGTGTTCGAAGAATGAACGATTACTTAATAACATTGGGGTAAATTTGTTTATGACTGCTTCTGAATTGCTGACTGGAATTAAATAAAATAAATTCAAAGTATACGTCGGTACAAGAAGCGAAAGCGGCTAATTCCCCGGTGCAACAAGGAGTAGAAATAGAAGAAACCAAATAGGAATAGCGTCCGTTGTCAAGAGTCCGAACTTCCAAAGATGATAATACAGACCTTTGTAGGAGCACATGTTTGTACCCTTTGATCAACAAATTATCTCATAATTAATTCAATTACGAAGATTTAAGAAATGTTGCAGAGACAAGGGCTTTGCTGGCTAACAGAACAGAGTTTGGAGTAATTCAAACGGTTTATTTATATGAATACTATATGAAACATGAAGTTGAAGTTAGCTCTAGATAATGTACTGTACAACTGTAAATTCACTCCATTCTGAAAAAGTCTATCTTGAAAAAATTGAGACCAAAAAATACTTTCGCAAAATGCCACGCAAATACTTCGTACAATTTTTTAATATTTTAGTTAAAATAGTTTAACTGTTAACTGAGAAGTGTATTTTCACTGACAATGACACCATTGGTGTCATTATCGGATGGTAGGATCTACGCAAGACTTAACGGCATAAACGTTGGTCGCACGTGTGGACGTGAAAGTTTTAAGATATGGCTTATCAGCAATTCAGTACGATAATATCCTCTATTACCACTGTTTATATTTACTTCAAAAGAAAGACAAACAAACATGCATTCGTTTATAACATTAATTTCAGGTCACAAGGATATTCTATATAGATCTAGTGAAATCGATGAGTACAACTCGCGTATAAACCCCCTCGATGAAGTGTCTATTAAAATAAATACACATAAAAGTATTGTCTTACCGCAACCGCCCGACTCGGACTAGCGTACGCGGACACTAAAGACACAACTCACCCCCCGCGCAACCGACTAATAATAAATCGCTCCGCCCCCCTCAGAACGACAATAAAACCGCGCGCCGCCTGCCGCTTAGCGCCCGTTCGCGCCAACTGTGCCCGCGCCGGCGACCTTCCGAGAAACACCGACGCTGAGGAAGGAACAATGCCTACAAGACGAAATTCAATTAAACTCCATGCGGAATTAAAGATCATTCGTGTAGGTGAAGTGCGACATCTAGACAGTCGGATTATCGAGATGTGGAAAGGGATACGAAATACTTCCATTTTCTACTTACTAAATCAAATTTAATAAACGTGCTATACTCCATTCAGATGGTCGAAAAAAGGATAAATTCTATATTTTGGGTAGCTGTGAAATATAATAACAAAAAAAAATACGTTGACACTTGACATTAATATGATTTGTGTTTCGGATGAGACACAAATCTCATTGCAAGATGATTTTTATTGAGCATTTTCACTTTTGTAAATATCAATATAAATAAGTTTAAATAAGATTTACACGTGTTTAGAATTGAGGTTTACAGCTGACCGCGCACAATGTTTGCTGCTCTAATGAATACTCCCATGAACACACATACAACCGTATATTATGGAAAGAGGCATAGAGAGAGGGAAAGGTCGCCTGGAGGGGATAAAACGTTTGTTCTTACGTGACGATCTGCCAATTCGTTTTACTGTAAGCCGCGTAAAAGAACTCACACGGTTACTTACACGATCCATCGTTGGTCTTTACGTCTTGAAATGGGACCGATCCCGTTGGTAGTTCATTTTCAGAGCATAATACAGGTGTCTTTTAATTATGTTATCATATTTCATCACTTTCGAAGTTATGTATTTTTTTTTATATTTAGAAGAGCTCTTAAAGGGTAGAGTTATTTCTTTGAGGGATTGCAATCTTGTCTGTTTTTCTATTAAAATAGAAGCAGGTTTGACAGATGTAGGTTAAGGTTCTTATTAACAATGACTTTGAATGATTCCACCATGGCACACTGATATTTTAGCGTAACGACATTAATACATTAGCAGCGAAATTGCTGAAGAATTCAGCAAAGATACTCAGCAGCATTTTTTTCTGTACCTAAACCGTAATTAATCTTTCTGTAGTTTTAGTTAACTACCACACAACAACGACTAGTATTAATAAATAAGTTATAATAAAGAAAAGCCATTAGGTCACATCGAATGAATAGCCAAATCGGCTCCACCACGAACATTTTAATGTTATTTTGTATATAAGACATAATGCCACACCCAACTAACCAACATCGCTATTAACTCCATATAGAAAGTTGGACTGCGATAGCGAGCATCTGCGAACAAAATATATTTTGAAATGAATATTTAAAAAATAATGAAAATTTCACTACCATGGACTCAATTTTTCTAAATGTCAGCTTCGTTACTTTCAGAGATAGAATGAACGAGGTAGCACTTTTCCTAGCCGAATTTTCTCAGCTTTTCCCCTCTAGAATCAGTTTCGTATTACGTAACCGGTTTATAAAATAAAAAAGTTCACAGCCTGCATAGGATTTCCCCATTTTTATCTTTAAATAATATTACACTTCAGATGATCTTATCTTGGAACAAAATACGTTTTTGGTCCAAATTTGCACATCTAATGACTGAGATGTTGAACGTACGTACAAGTACATAATAAAAGTTAACCACGACATTCTATTATAAAACGTTCAAGAACTTCCCAATCGGAAACAAGAACAGACGAAGAAAAGTTAATAATTTTAACTGGAAAGGACATTACGATTATAGTCGTTTTAAAATATCTTTCTGGTGTTCAGAATAAAAAAAAAATTATTTTCATATATCGTAATTGTTGACTGCCTGTCCGCTTCTTTGCAAGGAAACTACCCTTACTATCTTACTATTACCCTTAGAAGGTAATAAAACTTTAAAGAACTTCCCAATTCGAAACAAGATCAAACGAAGAAAAGTTAACAATTTTAAGTGGAAGACATTACAATTATAGTCGTATTAAGACATCTTTCCGGTGTTCAGAATCCAAAAAAAAATCATTCTTATACATCGTAATTATTGTAAACGTTCGCCGAGTATAAACTTAAAAATTAAACACTAATAAACACGACTTAACCAGTTAAAAATACTTGACTGATGCAATATATTGATGCAATATATTCACTTTAAATTTTTCAAAGTATTATCGTGGGATTATATCAGACCCACATTTTCAGGTTTAAGTACGCATATCCTAAGACTTCGTTCGAAAAACCTCCTTACTCTGTTTATCCCCTAATAAGGCAGCTCCTCGACAAATATTCATTTGCTGCAAATGTGGCCAAATGGAGGAATAAGTTAGACCCTTTAATTTGCAACGCGTGTTTATACACGCACTATATTTTGACGTGAATAGGTCTTTAAATTTACGGGGGTAATCCAAAAACCTAATGATAACAAAATCGGGGGATACAGTTTGGCGTTGCAGTTTCGAATCTATCCTCTACATCAAAAATTAAATTATACCACTGGATAGCTAAAGGATCAAAGAATTCATTACGATAAGCGGGAACAGTGATACATCGCGCGCGGTGGAGGGGGAAGCGCCGCCATTTTGAGGTTATTTTGCTGCGTATCGAGATTTGAAATTAGTATAACTTTTAATTTGGAAAAGCTACGATGTTCGTTTAAGTTTTAATAGTCAGCTGTCGTCAAAATCTATCGATTGTATATAAAACATTAATTTAAAATAGTGACAGTGAATATAATAAGGTGTAAGAATAAACAAATATTATCAAAAATATATAATGTCGGCCTATACGCGTCGAAAAGCCAAAACCAAATACAGAGTATCGTATACGGTTGGAAAGGGCTTCTCAAGAACAATCGAATGGTAATAATAAAACACCATATGACCGAGTCAAGCAGTGCCAGGACCGTAAAAGAATGAATGCGGCCGAGAGGACCAACGACGGTGCCTGTACATCTGCAGCTGGGGCGGTTGAAATTATGCGTTACATAGACGTATTCAAGTACAACACACGGCCGTGTCCATGACACAGCTACACACCATTTTTTTGAAACTGCTTTTTTTCATATATTTTCCAGTTTTTAATATTCCATAGGCAAATGGCAGAAATGGAAATCTTCCGAAAAAATAAAGGAATAATAAAAGAAAAGAAAAAACAAATCAATAAACAATCTTATGTCTCCGAGAAAAATGATATGAATTAACTAGAGTTTGTTTGAAACCTAACACCCTACTGTTTGCATGAATATCTTAAAATATTCATCACCTTTCACTTTTCTGCAGCAAACATTGAAAGAGTTTGAAAAATTACCTCCTGATTTTATAGCGTTATTTTTGCAGCGTCCATGGAGTGCAAATTGCTTTCAAGCATTGAATAAGAGCATTCGATAGCTTGTTATTTTCTTGACAACGCGTTTTTTTTTATTTTTGTACGATCTTTTTTAACAGTGCTTAGCTGTGAAAGCAAAAAAAAACATGTTGAACTTTAAAATATGTGTTGAGCTTGAAAGCAAAAAAACATTTTGAACTTTACAAGTTTTCAATTTATGAAAAAAAGAAATTAAAGGCTTTCAAATGAGCTTCGATTCATCTTAATTTAATAATTTCTCGCGGAGATATAATCGTGTAAAATTTTTAAAACCTTTTTTTGTTAGCCCCTTTTTTGTTAGTCTGTATGTCACATAATATTTAAATTTTATAAAAAACTTTTTTGTTAGTTCCTCTGTATGTCACAGAATGTTTAAATTTTTTAAAAAACTTTTTTTGTTAGTCCCTCTGTATGTCACAGAAAATTTAAATTTTTTTAAAAACTTTTTTTGTTAGTCCCTCTGTATGTCACAGAATGTTTAAATTTTTTTAAAAACGTTTTTTGTTAGTCTCTCTTTGTCCCAGTTTCAGACTATTTCAGTTTAAGAACGACTGCGATAAAATCGTATATGACGACGTGATTTAATTACACGAAAACACAAAGAAATAAAGAAAAAATAATTTTGTTTAATTTTCTTGAAGTAACTCCCTTCGCACCAAACTTGGGGATGAATAGTTATTTTCTAACTGCCTCCATTAAGGGTGGGGGTGGAGTTAATTTACGATTTTATTTTCGTCTAATCAAAGCCCCAGACTAGTGATTTATAATTATTTTTTAGTTTTTATAACATTACCGCCTGCACAATAAATCCATTAAAAAAATACCTTTATTTTATGTTTAATTTTTTTAGTGCTTTATTTAGTTAACCAGATTTTGTGACATTTATTCAATGACTTTCTTATGACCTATTCTGTCAATCAGAAACCAGCAATCACCAAGTTTTATGACTGACGATGTGCTGCTTATCTGGCTTAGTCAGGCCGTAGGGCTTTCCTAAATCATGAGATTTGACAATGAGTAATCATGAAACTTTACGTACAATACAATCTACTGGAGACCTAAAATAATAATTTAAATCCAGCATTCTCAATTATCACAAATTAGGTAGGCAGAACCCCTGTAGCATCCAAGATGTTGGAACCCGAAGTTAAATGACATCTCTGCTCGAGACCCACAAAATTAATTTAAAATGGCAGATCGTCAAATCTCAAGGTAGTACGCAAGCAGGCAGTACGCCTGCATCATTTGAGGATCAAACATTGAAATTATCATCACTATGTATCTATAGTCATGGGGAGTGAACACGGGCGCAGAGTTTCAACCGAATTGATTAATTAGAAGTAGCTGAAAAATAAATTGCAAGATTTGAATCAACATCATACGATTTTAATGTGAAGCTAAATAAATAGATAGTGCTTTGTTGACTAGATATACTTCTTGTAGCAATACATTTTTACAACAAAACATTGTCGTAAAGTAACAACAAGGAATTAAACCTTTAATTATTATTTAAGCGAAATTACCTCTATCTATAGAAGCATATTCTTCGCTCTTATATTAATTTTGACGGATATCTGTATATTAAGGAATTAAGCCTTTAATTATTAATTAAGCACGCGAAATTACCTCTATCTACAGAGGCATATTCTTCGCTCTTATATTCATTTTGACGGATATCTGTATATTAAAGAATTAAGCTTTTAATTATTATTTAAGCACGCGAAATTACCTCTATCTGTAGAGGCACATTCTACGCTCTTATATTCATTTTGATAGATATCTGTATATTAAGGAATTAAGCCTTTAATTATTATTTAAGCACGCGAAATTACCTCTATCTACAGAATCACATTCTTCGCTCTTATATTCATTTTGACGGATATCTGTATATTAAGGAATTAAGCCTTTAATTATTATTTAAGCACGCGAAATTACTTCTATCTACAGAAGCACATTCTTGCTTTTATATTCACTTTGACGGATAACTTATATATTAATATGTAAACATCGAAAATTATCAAACATTTTCTAGTATTTATTACAAAAGGAGGGAAATGAAACTCATATGATTCGAAAGGAACTGTGTCATACATGTACATAAAAAAATCATGTATATATATTGCCGTTGAGGCAGATAAAATAAAGTGAACACACACAAATAATTTTCCCAAACAAAAAGCTTTAACCAATTAAATGAATTTTGATTACGTTCGTGGCTGTATGAGCTTAAATAACTTTGCCTTCCCTACACAACAGAACTTTTACAGAAGAAGAAAAAATGAACGAGACGTGTAGTGAGACATCTGGGTGGAACGAAGTTCCTTTCGCCATATATTATGTATTAAATATAAATTATCTACATGAATTAAAATAATAGAAAGAAACAGAGAGAAAGAAAGGGAAAGGTCACCTGGAGACGGCATAACGCTTTTTCCTTACGTGACGATTTCTGCCACTTCGCTCTATTATAATACGCAAAATAAACTTCGTTTCAAAAAGTTATACCAAGAAATATAATTTTCGTTATTTAATCGTTATATTATTTTACAGTTTATTAGTTTAATTATTTACTTATAGGGAATTCTATATGTTTGCTAATTTTTTGTCATTAATTCCCTCATGCTTCCTCTTTGCCCTTTCTCACACTTTTCCTCATAGTGTCAAAGGTAAGAATTAAGAATTTTCACACAAATAAATTCCAGTTATGTGAAAAACAAGTTGAATTTCGTTACTTTACAGACAGGATTTGTCGAATTTTAATCACAGACTATACTAGTTTACATTATCCAATCATTTCACTTTGACAGTAACTAATTGAATGATTATCTCTCATTCGCTGTTGCCAGAAAAATCGTTACCAATCCTTTCGTATTTAACGTATTTTGAACTAAAATAGTCCCCAACTTCTGAAGAAAAAGTGTAAATAAATTCGCAATACGTACCCGCATAACAATATACATACGTCCACCATCTTACCTAGCAAATTAACCAAGCTCTAACCGCTGTAATTAACCAGAAAATATAACAAAAAATTTTGAACGCGATACTTTTACCGCGCAAGAGCTTTGGACAAATGTGGTAACTTACCGGTATTTGAACGCCCACTTAAAAGCTTACAGGAAGCAAGTGACGAAGTGATTGTTGGCTACCATCGCACTATCAATTTGGAAAGTTCATCTTCGTATTTCATTAAGTACTTTCTAAACGAAATAAAAACAAAATTTTCATGTTCTGAACCAATCCGATTATCCTGATCCACTCACAATTAATATATCTACTGATCCTTAATTTTGAACTACCCAAATGACTGTGGTCCGTCCGACCGTATAACATATAAATGACTGTGGTCCGTCGGACCGTATAGTCTATGAACACAATTTTTAGGGGTTGTACCCAATTTTCATTGTATTACAGTAGTCTGTTATCAAATTAGAACATTATTAAAATATTGATTATGATCAACCTTTTCGGTCTCGTCTAGCGCTAAAATAAATTTTGTTTTTTTAACTGACTACAAATATGACAACTTTTTGAGAAAAAATAGTGTCGTCAGAATTTATACTTTTGCGAAACAAATAAATACAACAAAAAAAATTATTATTTATTTAAATACATTCACATTTTTCTTATTTACGACGCAAATACTAATAAATACAACTAAAACAAAAAATTACGTAAATCAATTTACACGATGCACTTCTCCAAGTTTACACCAATTAAATTAAAAACAATCTGTATTTACTGTTTACCAAAGCAAAGAATTGAACAAGTATGAATACCATAAAAACAAACGATTTTATTTTAAAATGTAAAACAAACAATAACAAATAAAACCAAAAAAAACACGTAACAATTCATATTAACGTCTCATCAACTAAATGATCAATCTTGAATCTCTACAACACTCCACAGTGCATTCCTGAAATGGCCATTGAAATAGAAAAAAATGTAAGTGCTTGAGTGTGTCTTGCAACACAGCATTGATCAACAGAAGCGCGCGATAGACGGAGGCAGATGAAATAAACTGCGACTTTATCAGGGGTTGTCAACAATATTATTTTATATAATTTTAAATATAAAGATCATAAACAATTTCAGTTGAACTTAAGGATAATTATATCTGATCGTATCCATTGGAAAATCTATTAAACTCTTAAATATTTTAATATGTGAATATAAAATGCTTTATACAGACACCAAATAACTGCATTATTATCAATCAATAAAACTACGGATTAGACATCATAATTTATATAACAATCATTATAATTTATAATTTACCATGGATACATACTTTTACATACAAAATAAAATTAATTGGAAATGTTAATATGCAAGTTTGCCAAATATTATTCTACAATTTATATAAGATCTATTTCAATTTTGAGCGTGACCTAAGAAAGCAAATTTCATTTAATTAAAACAATTCAAAAATTTAAAAAAAAAAATAAATTTGGACATACAGCCAAGTCATTTATGGAAGAGAAAAAAAATTGTTTTGTCATTTGTACTTCGAAGTCACGAAAATAAAGAGTTCGTATTTAATTTCCCTTAATCATTCTAGATGGCGCTGCAAATTTTAATTTCACCCTATAAGTATGTAACTATAATAGCCAGACGAGCAAAGCGTAAAAGCTAGCGTCGTAAATTTGCGCGCCATTTATTAAAAACCCTAATAACACCTTATTAACCCTAAAAAACACCTTATTAACACTAAATTAATTTTTCATACTTTCAATTTTATTATTTAGGGGTCGCTATTAGGAAATTAATTTTTTATAATAAAAAGTAATATTGTTTTACTTCAACACTAACAAAGTTACGATTAGTATAATAAAACCAAAATTATTTGGTAAATAAAATAATAAAAAAACCAAAGGACTAACTATTCTAAAAATGTAGATTTTTTTGTATTTGGATATTTTTGTCTGCTATTTAACGGCCAAAACAAAATATTGCATTTGTTCTCCGTTTGTGGTTATTTATTTAGTTATATTCTTCAGTTAACGCCACTCCACGTTCTGTGGAATAATTAACAGCTCGCATAGTGTACTATGTCTCTGGCAACCTTATAATCATCGCCTTCTTCCCAAAAACAAAGTTCCTTTATCAAAAACATTGGTAAAATTTTAAGGGTATTAAAAAATCTCAAAGTGTTTCTGAAAACAAAGTCCTCAATGTTCTTCTAAGCTATATTATTTGCACTTAAGCAATTATGAAAATAGCCTGACGAATAGCCCTAATAAAATAAAAACTATTTACTAAAATAGCCTATGAAATAGCCCTCTATGAAAATAGCCTGAACTTTGCTCATTTAACGCGGTCAAGATTTAATGTTCAATTTCCGGAGAAACTTGTTTGTCAAAAAAGCGAGTGCGATAAGTTCTTCGGATAGGTAAATAAATGGCCCAAGAGCTTTTCTTTTATTTTATTTTCAAAGCTTTAAACTCTTTTAAAAGTCACAAATCGTTTCTTGGTGCCGAATATGCTGCAGGAGCTTGGAACCAGCATCTAATATTTAAATTACCAGTCATATCAATTATAATAAAGAAAACACAAGTTTCTGTAATTAATTTGATTTAACTTCGGTCATTTTGAACTGGTCCTTAAACATGAAAAGTTTAAAGCAGTAAATTGCCCTTGCCATCCAGCGTGCAGATGAAGACCTGCCGGAGCACTGAACGATATTCCTTAGTTAGGTACCCTCCCAAGAATAAAATAGTTAGTTTCAATAATTCCTTGTAATCGTCACGAGTTTAACAATCATGTAACTATTTTTCAGCGAATGAAATTATGGTGTTTGCTAAAGCGTGGAATGTTCCACGTTTAATAAGTGGAAGGTGTAGCAGACTTAATAAAGGGTCTGGATCTGACGAGACTCTGCTGACCTGTCTGTGGTTAATGTGATGCACCAATGGCATGGAAATAGCCTGCTTTTAACATTAATTCCATTATGTGGTGGCGACAGAATAACCAAAGTAAATATTTTTGCTTCTTCTGCTCAATCGGATGCAGCCATACTACAGAATGTCACAACCATATTACGAATCGAATGCAGCCATATAACCCAGTATTTGCCGCAAAACTGTCGAAGCACATGCCTTTATACCTTGGTTGCTTAAGTTATCTTCATGCACATCTGAAGCACACGTATCCTCTTAACTTATTCCAGACATGTGACAGATCATCAGACAGGTAGACAACGGAATCATACCTCTGGAATAAGTGTAAACATCTTTTCCGTCAAATTTCATTTAAATCGCCCAACTAGTTTTCGAAAACATTTAACTTCACACGTTTCAAACAAACAAACAGACACCCAGTGGACTCCACAGACCCATTTTTTTCCCCTCTAGGGCAGAAAACACTAAAAGAAACGCAAAAAGCGCCGCGCTTGCAATAAACTAAACAAAAAAGAACAAGGCAGCAAAATAGAGAGAGATTGACCCCCGTCCGGGTCGCGCCGTGCCCCGAGTGAGCCGGGGGGTGGGCGGGGCAGGCGGAGTGGTAAAAACTCTAGGCCCTCACGAAATTCCTTTCCGATTTCCAAACTCTATTATTTATTTATGCAAACAGCGCAGAGAGAGAAAAGGGACCGCCGATCGTTGCGAAACGCTCTGGGGACGCGCTCGTGTCGACAATTTTTTATGAGATACATCGATGTGTCTTTATCGTTGTTTTGTAAAATTTATTTTCGGAACCAATGGTACACAATGCAACACGTATTTATTTTATTTTCTTTGCGTGTGTACATTGAACGCTCTCAGTTTGACACTGATTTGAATATGACGTTGTTTTCAGTAAGAGACCGCGGTGATCTTAAGTAATTTTGGGGCAGGAATAATTATTTTAGTGTTTCATATAAAATTTAACGTAAAGTACAACAATTTTAAATCATAATTTTAGGAGTCAGGTAATAGAGTAGGAGAGAGGTTCAAATAGTCTAACAATTGGGTATTTGACTAATTTTTTTAATAATAATTTCAAGGTGGAAGCTGATGAAAAGTGAATTTTTTTTTTAATAATCTTACAAATTCTCTGAGTTAGAAAAGTTTAAATTTAACCTTTAGAAAAGGACGGTAATACTGTGTTGTGACGTCATTTTTAATATTGCACATTATATTCTACGAGAGGAAAAGAGACAGGGATATACCCAACTCTATCCGTATTTTTAAATTTAGAAGCCTACAACTGGCTTATTTTTCAATATTTTTTTTAATTTGTTTCAAAGCTGGTTTTTAATTAACTTATATTTCAGAATATTATACGAAAAATATCAAAATTTAGAATGAGTCAACAACCGTATTGTTTCCATACACCCTTAGGTGATACATAAAATAGATTAAACATTAACAAAGAATTTCTTTTAAACTATTTGCAAATATACAGAATTTATATGTAGGAAAGTTCGCTATTTCAACCACTTGTCCCATTAGTCATTTTTTTGTAATCCGACAATATGTATTTTTTTTTAAATTAGTCACCTTGTTTATAAAATAATTAAAGTTCAAATTTTGTATGAAATCATAATTATGTTTAAATTAACACACTATAACGATTGTCAGTTTGGCAACGTGGCCTATTGCAAACTGTCAAGTGTCAAAATAAAATGGCACTTATCTGTTTCAAAAAACTAGGAAACACACGTACATTGTAATTAAAATACAACTTATTTTATTCTCAGATGTATTTACACTTACAAAGTATCTTCCCCATACATCGCGGCACTTTTGCAGTCGACAATTATTTTGATTTAAATTATCTACCACAGCGCCTGGTATTCGAATGTTGCTCCCTCCTAAACTGAATTAGCACATTTTCTACCATATTTATCGATATTGTTGGAGAAATACCACTGAAATGAATCACCTGATATCCGGAGAACCACTGAAATGAATCACCTGATATAAAACCTAATATCACCTGATATCACTGACTGATGGGCCTATTCTCATGTATTGTATTGATAATAACTAGACTTGGTTGACGCCGTTTCGGATAGCGTTCGGCGTACATTCTGAGGGATTCGCCAGTATTATAATGGCATTCGGCATATACTAATACAACGTCCATATATTCATCAGCACTAAAAAAGAACATATTTGTAATTCCACTGACTCGATATGACAAATAACAAAATATTTAAGAAAACCAGTGACGCGCATTAAACTGTCATGTCAAAATTAACTTACAAAAACATTCAAACGCTATTGGTCGAAGAAATGTATGAGGATTGCCATATTAAATAATAAATAATCCATAAAATTTGAATATGGAATTAAAATAATATTTTATTATTAGCAAGAAACGAATAATAATTAAATTATCTAAACAACAAATGAAATTCCGACAAGTTTATTTTAAAAATCGATAATATTTGTAGAATCTTTAATATTTGAACCAATAACGAATTGATGTTAAAGATTTTTAAATGGCAATAATTTTGTTTTACGAAATGTAAACAAAGTTGATCTCGAAACTTAATTTTGCTATCCTTTTCTTTTTTTAACCTTTTTATTTAAAACTGTGCCAATGAAAGGGATAGTTAGATAAGTCAAATTCACTATCGATCGTTAAGAGAGTAATCATGCAATATTGCCACATTTCTACTTTTATGGAAATATAAGATATAGGTTGATGCATTTCCATGTTAAAGACTTATGATAATTTTTAAATATAAAAAAGTGGTATGATTTAAAAAAAAATAGGTGTATTGCAATCTACGCATGATATGCACTATTACGGATTAAAGTGGCGAACTTCCCGTATGTATTAATATTATTTTTATGGCGGTGATTATGATTCATTATTCTGAATAATATAAAAAAAATTACATTTTACCATTTTTTTTATTTTAGTTTTTCCTATTCAGAATAATGTGACGAAAGACATATATAAAGAAAACTATGGACGAAAACACGTCATGTCAACACTGCTAATTGTCAACTGATCTCATTAGTCTAATATTAAATTTTCTGATATTGTTTAAAGTTTTATTTTTCTTGAAATAGTGAAACTTAACGTAACAAATGTATCATATTGATTTTATTTCGAACTTTAAAGGTGATTATCCCCGGAGATAGTAGCGTATTTTACATTCATCAAAAATATTTTAGGTCCAAAACTATGAGAAAAATCATAAATCTGAAAAAGGCCGTAGGGAAATATAGAACTGTATATTGTCTAGTATATCTTTCACAGATTAGTAAAAATAATATATACCCTACACCTCTTTAACTTAACAATGCTAGTTGCCCGAATCAACTTTACTTTAAGTACTTCTTAATGCTCTCATACTTTCTTTTCGATTTTTAACATACATCATAGTTTTTTTTAATTTAATTTTTTTGTAAAGTGCCGTATATTTTGAGATTAGAATAAATAAATGAAGAAGGCTGTAAATATTTATAAAATAAATTGATGAATACCAAATTTATTTTTTAGACTCTGCTGATGCAACATAACTCTGTTAAAACAATGTAGAAGGAGACCGTGGTGCCAACATCCAATGGAAAGAATTATAGTCAGTATCAGAAACATAAACAGGTGAGCAATTTTAACATCACAAAGGCGGCGCAAATGACCGACATACTAAAGAATATAAACGAGGAAAATAGAGACGAGCAGGTAATATGCTAAGAGACAGACAAGAAACTAGGAGCAAGACAATTACGAACTGGTAGATATAGAATATAAACGAGGAAAATAGAGATGGGCAGGTAATATGCTAAGAGACAGACAAGAAACTAGGAGCAAGACAATTACGAACTGGTAGATATAGAATATAAACGAGGAAAATAGAGACGGGCAAGTAATATGCTAAGAGACAGACAAGAAACTAGGAGCAAGACAATAACGAACTGGTACCCGAGATATGGCCAGAAGAATAGAGAAAGACCGCGAAAAAGATGGGAAGACAAAATGAAAGAAACAGGCGGGCAAACAACAAAAGAAGAATAGCAGTCGATAAAGAAGTGGACGGAGGGAGCTAAAGGAAGTTTTTCTTAAAATTTGAACTTAAACTAGGTAAAATAAACAAACAAATTAAGTTAATAACAATAACATTAAAAATATACAAATAAGCAAAGTGTGTTCGATAATGTATACAACTATGTTGTTGTTATAAAATTCAGAGGCTATAAATTAATAAATAAAATATAAAGTAAATGCAACATAATTTATTTTTATTAATAAATTGAGTTCGAATTTTTCGATGTTTACAGTACTTATTTCACTCTGTGCAACGACTCCTAGGTGAAAATTGGAACTGATTTCTGAATTTGAATCCTGCTGAAACAATTTAAAATAATCTGTACAAACTTTTTCAAAATCGAAAGCTTTTCCACAAAAACAGAAGCTAGTTTTTTGATAACAAAAAAAACATTTGACAAAACAAACAGCGTTGTGGTTGGCTTTATGTCGTCCACGTCTATAAAATACAAACACCCGTTGACACTTGAATGTGCCGCGTTGGGAAATAATGTATGTGGGTACAGAGGACCTTTAGTCGAAACAAATAAATTTTCATTGTGTGTGTTACTTAAGAATGTACACACATATTATATAAGTACAAGTGACGTAACAAATATAGATTTTAGAATTCGCGAATACGAATGCGAATGGTTGGAACCGGTATTCGCGAATAACGCCTTTTTAAACCTGGCGTCGCTTAGCTATAACAATAAAGTATTCTCAACAAACGAATGTTTAGCGGAGCTAATCTTATTTATGAACAATAAGTAGCAGTTTTTTGACGTGAATACGTCTTTAAATTTGCTACTATACGGGGGTAATCCAAAAAACCTAATGATAACAAAATCGGGGGATACAGTTTGGCGTTGCAGTTTCGAATCTATCCTCTACATCAAAAATTATACCACTAGATAGCTAAAGGATCAAAGAATTCATTACGATAAGTAAGAACAGTGACGCATCACGCGCGGTGGAGGGGGAAGCGCCGCCATTTTGAGGTTATTTTGCTGCGTATCGAGATTTGCAATTAGTATAACTTTTGATTCGGAAAAGCTACGATGTTCGTTTAAGTTTTAATCGTCAGCTGTCGTCAAAATCTATCGATTCTATATAAAACATTAGTTTAAAGTAGTGACAGTGAATATAATAAGGTGTTGGAATAAAAAACATTTTATCAAAAATATATAATGTCGGCCTATACGTGTCGAAAAGCCAAAACCAAATACAGAGTATCGTATACGGCTGGAAAGGGCTTCTCAAGAACAATCGAATGGTAATAATAAAACACCATATGACCGAGTCAAGCAGTGCCGGGACGTAAAAGAATAAATGCGGCCGAGAGGATCAACAACGGTGTCAGTACATCTGCAGCTGGGGCGGTTGAAATTATGCGTTACATAGACGTATTCACGTACAACACACGGCCGCGTCCATGACAGAGCCACACCCCACTTTTTTGTTTAAAAGGAGAAATGCTTTAGTTTTTTTTCAAGATTGTTGTATAGGTTAGGTAAATAGAAAATCTCAACACGCTCAATCCTTCTTTAGGATCTAAGAAAAACAAGAGTAAAACACCTCTACAGGTGTAAACAAAGAACGTTTATACTATAATACAGGTAATCCAGTGTGTTCAAACTATATAGAAAATTTTAAGAAACATATGAAGATTCTCGGTCAAAGTTGCTATTCCAACTAAAAAAAAATACATTTTCTTACAGAAACATACTTCAAATATGTCATAACATTATTTGATATACAAAGTCACTAGTATAAGTAAGTAAAAAATTTGAAGGAACTATAAGGCAATTCTCATCGGTTTCTGAAAAAAACTATAAAAGTTACGATACCAACGAAAAATTATTTATATTTTTTAGTAGAAAAATTCTTTAAATATATTATTTTGATGTACAGAATAAATAATAGACATAGTCTTTGTTACAACCTGTATAAATCCCATCTTTGTTTACAACATCCCATCTTTGTTACACCTGTATAAATCCCATCTAGTAGTTTTTACGTAATGCGTTTTCAAACACACAGTCAAAGGTAAATTCCAAAAATAGTCGACCTATAGAGAAGCTATGAAAGAAGAGAAGCTCTGAAGCTATGAGTAAGCTACTTATACTTAGATTTACAATCTTATTTTTTATTTTATTTTATATAAATATACGTACACAACCATACGCTAATTACGTTCGATATAAAAATTATTATGTTTTGTACCTTATTTAAAGTTAACAAAAGCATTAATGCTAATTTTGATATTGACCTCCTTCAGATATACCTATTTTTTTGCGTGACATAAAACAAAACTTCATTTTTGTTCATAACTATGAGCCAACCGCGTCGTAACATTTATGAATCATCAAAAAAAAACAAAATTTCTCAAAATCTGGCGCAATTAATGAAATACGCGGTCAAAAAACATCAGTCGATCGTGTCTGACTTTTTGGACAGTACATAATCCAAAAAAATTTATCATCAAAACGTCGTAAATATTGATTCATAACTCATGTCAATATAATGTCATGTAACTCTATATGTCAATATAGAGTTACATGACATATAAAGAAAACCACAATATCACTGCTAAATAACATTATTTCTTTTATCCTATCGAAATATTAAATCCAGTATTGTAAAACAAAACCAAGCCGATTATGGCTGCGATTGCCAAGATATGAGGAGACAAATATCCTGTGAACAGCTTTTGCAACTAAAAGGTATTATCATAGTTAGGTTTATTATAGATCCAAAAAGCCTTTTTCTTGGCTCTATTTCGTTGTTCGCCATTTTCCTACACGAAAATCTACTTTTCTAATTTTTACACTTGTTTTTCTTGCATCAACAAATGAATCGCTCAAAAAGTTTCCGGGCTCAATTTTTGAATAACATTAAGTTACATTTAAAAATTTCTACATAAATTGATCAATTTATGTGGAAATTTTTAAATGTACTCTGAAGAATAATATTTTGAGAATCTCTGGGAAGCGTTAGTCTTTTCTATGTAAGATTTCAAAATCTATGCAATCACATAAATAGAACGAAAACTGTTTATAGCAGACAAAAAGACAAAACAAACGAAGCAACTCTAAATGGGGTAGGGGTAATTTTTTTTATTATTTTTATCTTGTACTAAAAATTGTATTCATACAACATTAAATTAAATAAAATGGAGTAATACTATTATAATCTGGAATTGCTTCAACTGAAAAATTTCTTTGCTATTTTTTTATAAACCCGATAACAAATCTAAATTACTTTTCTGATATTTTTTACATAACTAAAAATTCTCACATAACCAAAACTCGAAAATTGACTCTCCTCAAAATTAAATGCCTTAAAAATATTTAAGGCGCCCACACAACTGAAAGACGTCAACGCAATTTTCAAATTCGGTTTTCATTACAAAAATCAGCCTCATCTCATTGCACGCTTCGTTTAATTAACCAAGTTTCCTTATAAACGTTACAAAAACATTTATTTAATATCAAAAATTTATCTTATTTTTTCCAAACTTCATTTACGTCTTTATTATCTTAGAGTGATCAACAAATATCAACTGTTTATCTGTTACTGTATATCATTATCTTACAACAAGGGACAGACAGACGAGCAGAAAAACAAATTAACAAGGAATATAAGATTCTATAAGGGATTCATACCTTCCTTCTAAGTACCGAATCTAAAAAACTGAAACTATTATTTAAAAAAAAACATTAAAAACTTTCATGAGAGTTTTAATAAGTTCGTATATCGATGTCGATGCCGCACACGCGTACAGCACTAGTGATCAACTATGCAAGAGAAGCGCACCGCAGACAGAGCCTAAGGACACACGCCAGGACCGGAAAGGGGGAATATAACTTAATGATATCTCTACTTAACCGCACTCCAGTCTAGCCTCGTCTAACACGCGTGGACCTTATCTTCTCTTACATCGACAGAGATCGCCTCTTGCGTTTTCCTCAGCAATCGAAAGGTTCTTCATTAATATCCAACTATACCACGCAGATAGCAAAAGGGTCCTTTCAACCGCAGTAATTTTATTAATCTTAACCAAATGAAATGAATTTATAAATAAAATATCTTTTTAAAACGCTTTCGAAGATGAAGTTGTTTAGGTATCGTCTTCGAGTGCCTTCTAATTTCACTATAAGGATCCCTGAAACTGTCCGTCTGTCAGAGTCTCCAAGCTCGCTTCGAAGTTACGACACATGTAAAATAGAGGCAGAAATGTAGCTGACTTGCTATTTCGTAAAAGTTGAGGGAAAATAGCTCTATAACACAGAAGTATCTTGCGTCACACCCTAAAGAGTGAGTTTGTGGCAAGACATTATAAAGATTTTTGTTTATACGGCAGATAAGTAAATAATAACATGTGATCACAAATTTATTTCATAAAAGCGCCTTTTTAACTTTTTTATTGTACACTTTCGGTATTGATTTTGTGCATCTTCTACTCTATCAAGATATCTTGGAGACGCTCCCATAACACAATTAACACGATAACATCTCAACACAATATAAGATTGCATACAGTGTTCAACCATTGCAAACGTGAATGCATTTGCAAGTTACAGTTATATAATAACCACGTTGGTACGATTAAGAGGTTCCGTATGCACCTAAGCACATATAAAGGTTAAAAGATTTAAGAGGATATATAAGTATTAAGATTAAACTTCTTTAAATATTAATGTTAATTTGATATTAATTATGTAAATATATTATTATTGCAAAGGATATATTTCATAGGCGTAAAACAAATAACTTTGTCTTCTACATTTATCTCTGTAATAAATTTAGACACTTTAACCGAAATAGTTATCGATTGAAGTACCTTCTTAATCAATGTTGTTTTTTTTTATTTTGTTAAATTTTTGACATAGGTGATTAAAACTATAGAAGGGATGCGGAAGAAATACTTCAAGACATTTTGGAGATTCGTGTCTTGTAAAGTACGTAGTTACATCTATATAATTAACGCGTTGAGATAAATCTTTGTACCCCTTTTTAAACTAATTGCACACACGAAATAGTGTGAAATAATGGCATAGTTAAAGTTTATACGGAGAAGGAGTTCGGAAAGCTAAAATTTATATATAATATGTGTTACAAACACATTAAATTATACATTACAAATACATTAAAAGATTCATTGTTTACATTCATACTGTCAATATGAAAAATATAACAAAATAGTCTATGGTCAAACAATTGGGTATTTGACTAATTTTTTTTTATTTCATTAATCATAATTTCAAGGTACAAGCTGATGACGAGTGAAAATTTTTTTTAATAATCATAAAAATTGACCGAGTTATAAAAGTTTAAATTTAACCTTTAAAGAAGGACGGCAATACTGTGTTGTGAGGTCATTTTTAATATTGCACATTATATTCTACGAGAGGAAAAGAGACAGGGATATACCCAACTCTATCCGTATCTCCAAAATTTAGAGATCTACAACTGGCTTATTTTTCAATCAATTTTTGAATTTTTTTCAAAACTGGTTTTTAATTAATTTATATTTCACAATATTGTACTAAAAATATCAAAATTTAGAATGAGTCAACTACCGTATCGCACAGAGTAGAGATTGTCGCCAAAGAATTTTAAAATGTCAGATTGACTGAATGAGTTTCAAGCTCTGAATTTTGTGTGATTTAAAATATTCATTTTCCAACAGTCTGTGGAGTGTATATCAAGACAATAAAGGACTTATTTTATATTTTGTGCAATAGATATCTGTGTTTTTTATATTACTGAAATACAGTTTGTTTAATATACAAATGTTGCAAAAGGAAAGTGCAAAATTTGAAGCAGCAATCTGAATTGCTTAACTATTAATGTTCTCAAAAAGTGAATACATTGCATTCATATGGCGACCACTAGTATACATAAAAAACCAAATAATAGGAATAAAAACAAGTCCCCGTCTGGAACTCTCAGGGGAAGAGACAAAGAGGCAGTTCAAAAACATCGTAGAGGGGACGCGGAGAAAGAGGCCAAAAAAGTGGGAAAGTTGTTCGGAGGGCTGAACACCTAGTTCCTAAAAGAGTCCGATGTCGTAACAGGATCCGCTGGCAGAGTGTGTCGAGGTCAAATGCTCTGCCTACAAGGGATAGGATTTAAGTTAAGTCCCACACGCATAGGCGCCGTAGCAAAATATATAGCTAGACGTTTTCGTTTGTATGTTAAGAGACCTTTTTATTCATACCTTGACCGATGGGATGCATGGAGAAAATGCTTAATCTCAAGTTTGATCCATGGAGACATACTTCAAAGGAAAAAGCTTTTTTTTTCTTTATTTATTCGTGCTCTCATAATTTAATAAAGTCTTCCTGAAAAATTTTATCATAATCGATATGAAACTAAAAAAAGAAACTTATGATGCTCTCAATTATGGACCAAGATAAGGGCAGAAAGAAATTATAAGGTTCAGCAATATTTTTATCACACATTTCGAATAGAGGACTTCCCCGTTTCATTTAAACCTAGCACCATTTCCAATGTGTAATTCTCTACTTTACGTATTGCCAAACTCTAGAACAAACTTCATTTCAAACTCAAAGGCTTCGACAATTTATATTTTGAAATGATCTTGTACAAGTTATACCTGTCTTGATTCCTTACTACCACTTCTGTCTTTCTGTTCTACCTTATCCAAATCAACACTTAAATCGTTTATTGATTTACATATACCACATGTTAATTCCATAATTTTTACCGACAGTTTAGTACAGACTTGTACAATACTAAGTTCTCAATAATTACCATTTTTGTTAACTGAAAGAGGCCATCCGAGTGTAACGCAGAGATTCCCAACCTTTTCTTACGTTGAGCCTTCCTGGATTAGAAAAAAATATTCATGCCCATTTAATTTTTTTTTCAATGTTATAATAAAAAACACATCACTTTCTCGACGTTTATTCCTCAATTACAAGCATAATAAATAAAGCTTTAGTTGTTGTTGCTGTTATCGTGTCCACATGAGATGAAGACGATCTCATATGGAAAAATGGTTGCCAGAGCCTCGAAAGGTTGGACTTCTCCAGTCCCGCTTGATGAGCGCCCGGGAATCGAACCCGGGTCCTCGCCGGAGACGCACGCGGGCCCGGTGACTGAGCGGGAGTGCGAATGGAGCGCTGTAAGTTGACACTTGACAAACCTTGAACAACAACTCCTTACAATATGTTTATGCCACCCTAGCTCTACTGTTTGGGAAGTTCTGGTCTAATACATGTATGTACGTATGTAAGCTACAACAAAGTTTTGCAACAAAGTTTCAAACTCGTTGTAACTTTAAATAGATCAAAGAATCTTCTCCAGAACTGGATCGCATGTTGTTCACCAATTTATATGTCAGTACAGAAGCAACACAAGAAAAGTACGCTTGGAGACGACATCAATAGGAACATTGGCTTAAATATTGGTCAACAGCAGTGCAGCGTTTTACCGATATAAAAACAGTAAACGTCGTTGAATATAAAGAAGTTATGTTACGATTTAAATGGAGATTCAAATTTGAAAAACTAATTATTTTTATGAATTTTCAATATGGCACTTAGGGAGACATCACACGAAATAATGACAGAAGCATAACTAAAATTTTATTAATTTATCACCAGGTAGCACTATAACACCTGCACATCCCTATACAGCACTGTACAGGTGTATGAATAACAGAAATACCTGCATTTTAAATCAGTAAGCGTGTATTACGCGTCTATAAAACGTACCCAGTAAAGTTTAGAATTTTAGTCCGAAGCGGGTATCGAAGTTTCACATTATGGATATCGAGCAACAATGCAATGTTCAGAAATTCTAATATTATCGATACAAGTATTATGGGTACGCTATCCATAGGTATCTATTACAAAACTGTATAAATGAGATCCAGACGAGATGTATAATATTAAATTTGTATTTTTGTTTACTTACTTCGCTTTGAACTAAAACTACTGACATGATAAAAAATACTTTCACCGCTAAAAGCCGTCTTTTTAAGGATCTCGTGTCTCGAAAAGACAAAAAACGAACGCTTGCAGAATCGCTAACGCGTCCCTATATCCGTCCGTAACAGCCGTACGATTTTTGTCCGTACGTCAAAAAGAAAAAAAAATGGAACCCTTATAGGATCACTAAACGTCCGTATATCAGTCCGTAATTTCGTTTGATTTTCGTCCATCACAATGTCCGTCCATAACAGACTGACCATCCGTAATGACCATTTGAAAGTAAACATTTTTTAAATTTGGCATAGTAACTGGGCCTACTGTACCACTTATTTCAGAATGTGATGCTAAAAAATATTTTTCTGGCAATTTTGAGGAGAAGAAAATATTTTTTTCATAATTGCTGTAAAAGATAATTAAAGATATATTACTGTAAATATCCCTAAAACTATACCCCCTCCCCCCTATTACCGAAATTGCTACGAATAAATTATTAAAAAAAAACAGTTTATTAGAAATTTACCTAAAGTTTACTGGAAAATATAGCAATGATACCAGATCTCGTGATAGATTTCATAAATTCACGATATTTTTAATTAATTTAATACAAAAATTATGTACCCTTACATATTTTTAAAACGTTATATGCACCTGAGTGCATATAAAACCCTTGTAGAGCAAGTTCTACTCGAAATTAACAGATTTAGATCAGCACACAATGACTTCAGAAACTTTACCGATAACTTCCTTATCCAAAACAAATCCCCACTAAACTGCTTTAAGAAACACTGCTATATATTTCTTTTTGCCAAACAGAGGAGGCAAACAGAAACGCAATTATGGATTTTATTTATATTTATGTCAAGTAGTTTAAAAAGTAAATCCCCGCGGTTAAAGAAAAACAGACGATCACGCGTTATACGGATAAGATCATCGACTAATTCGTTCCGTGCACGAATGCGATATAAAACAAATAACAAGGAAATATATGATTCTGAATACAAAATTTAGCAAGTTAGAGTATACCTTCATATACAGGTGTAACAAAATCTATTTCTGTAAATCGAAACCCGTAATCCTCGGGGTTAAATTGAGCAGAAAATATTAAGGAAAGATATCTCAACATATAAGTTGAATAGAACTTATTCACGTAAGAGCAAAGAAGCTAGAAAACCTGTGCATTTCAAAAATGTACGTCGATATACCTATAAGTTAAATAGAACTTATTCACGTAAGAGAATAAAAACTGGAAAGACCTATGCATGGCAAAAATGTACGTCGATATATCTATAAGTTGAATAGAACTTATTCCCGTAAGAGCAAAAAAAACTACAACAACCTTTGCTTGACAAAAACGTACGTCAATATACCTATATGTTAAATAGGACTTAATCCCGTAAGAGCAAAGAAACTAGAAAGACCTTTGCATGACAAGAATGTACATCAATATACCTTATAAGTTGAATAGAACTTATTCCCATATGAGCAAAAGAACTAGAAAGACCTTTTCATAACAAAAACTTACGTCAATATACCGAAGTCGAACTTTAAAAAAATTTCAAATATAATATATATTATGAATTTTACTATGTACAAATACAGGCTGTTTACATATAGGTATACGTAAAGTCTGGCGAAATTAACTATGGGCTGCACTAATATTGAACCGAATCGTCGGTTTCGGTTTTTGGCACTCTCGACCATATCCTTAATTTTCGCCCAAAATTCGGTTTGACCCGAAAGTTTACGGACATTCTCGGCTCAATTGAAAATTCAAAAAGAGCCTGCTGCATGAAAATTTATTTGCGCTTCACCCACGTTGCCAGAGGACTTATGAGGTCTAAATTAACGAAGAACGCAGATCTTATTACAGGATGAAAACCTTAACAAATTTCTACTTATGTACTGTAATATTTAACTACAATTTACGATTTAAGTAACTTGAAATTGAAACAAAATTTTATCAACAACTTACAGGTACGTTTACATACAATAATTTTTTAGATTCATTCGATCTTTTTTATTTTTTAAAAACTTAACTAATTAAAACAACGTTAATGTTAACATTAATTTAATTAATTAATGTTAACTTAATTTAATTAATACTGATTGGATATAATTATTAAATGATTTAAGAGAAATCTTGCAGTTTCTATTCGTGATAAAATCACTTTGTTAAAAAAATACTAATAAAACTGTTATTTTACACAATATATTTAATTAATAATATCTGATTAAGTACGTACAATAAGTATTGTTACCAAGGAAATAATTGTTACAATCGTTAATTAGTCTAAACAAATAAATAGTCTTGTTTTTCAAAGACATCCTTTTTTGATTTTCGCAACTGTTACCCTCAATAAATTAACTCTAAGTTAGCAATGGAAATCATAAATTTAATTCGGTTTCGCCTTTCAACCAAAATATTTAAACCTGAAGTTTCGGTTTCGGCCAAAAGAAAACATTATCGTTCAAACACTAGATGGCCCAGCCAATTTCGTAAGACCATTGTGTTTGAAAATATTATCAAGGTTCCAAGATCTTTATAAGGACCAATCTGATCAAAAACATAGCCAGTCATGGGGACTACCGACAGAAGTGAAAAGTGAAAACTATGAAATCACAGTGATTTTTTTGGATTTTCAAATTAATTGTAGTATTAAAAATGAAAATTTCATAATTTGTAAATTAGTACACATTGTTGTACTGCACAGTGATAATACAATTAAAATAATAAAACTAAAACACAATTTATACAATGCACACATTGAACTTTCCACGTAGTCAATTTAATTTTACTTGTGTAAATACACACAGAACTGATGTTACACTAAATAGCTACAGATATACTGCTAGTACATCATGTCGATGACGCGAACTCACAAGATTTCACCCATCCAAAAAGCGCACATCATACAGTCGGGTATATGCAATGTGTTGGTGTATCTATATAAGTGTATACGTATAGACAGACCGCTACGCGTATGCCAGTCTGTCGCAGAGCAGTATCTGTTATATATAACCTGTTAACATTAGCATGTCGGTGACGCGAACCCATAAAAGTTTCCCCTACCAAAAAGCGCTCAAAGTACCTAAAGGAGTTCTCACTTCAAAGAAATTTCTCAAAAAAAGGTTAAAAATTCCGTTATAGTCCCGAAAACATTCTCTACTCTATTTTAGCAGAATGTGACGGGTTTGAAATATAGAAACGATCTATATAACACCTGTATATTTAGTACATTAAGTAAAAATAATAAACTTCATTGAGTACCACACTACGCAACTGACAACACGACATCATGGATCATTTACCTATAAAAGAAATAAATAACAATTAAGTGTAGTGCGCGCAAAGAACTCCCGCGGGAAATAAACATTTTAAAACGAAACGAGGCAAATATACCAGGCAGTATACAAACGAAAACCTGCATCGTGGTGGGGATGTGTCGCATTTTCGTTACACTCGATTAATCTACTGTATTTTCGACTTCAAATTGTAGATAGATAAAGTAATCTATATATAATAAAATTGTAAAGGGGAGAGAGTTTGTACATTAAATACTTATAAAAAAATTAATTCGTGGACTATAAAAAAAATTACACAAGACACCGATATTTTTTTAAAATTTTAATCTGTCCGCAAATATTTAGTGGCTTTGAGTGGGGCTTTTACTACATATTTCTCTATTTATTTGTACTGACTAACATAAAACTACTGAGTTAATTTAAATAGATTTTTTTTAATTTTAATAAAATGTGTTAACATAAATAAAATGTGTCATTAAAATGTGTTAACATAAATAAAATGTGCCATTAAAATGTGTTAACATAAATAAAATGTGTCATTAAAATGTGTTAACATAAATAAAATGTGTCAATAAAATGTGTTAACATAAATAAAATGTGTCATTAAAATGTGTTAACATAAATAAAATGTGTCATTAAAATGTGTTAACATAAATAAAAAGTGTCATTAAAATGTGTTAACATAAATAAAATGTGTCATTAAATTGTGTTAACATAAATAAAATGTGTCAATAAAATGTGTTAACATAAATAAAATGTGTCATTAAAATGTGTTAACATAAATAAAATGTGTCATTAAAATGTGTTAACATAAAGAAAATGTGTCAATAAAAAGTGTCATTAAAATGTGTTAACATAAATAAAGTGTGTCATTAAAATGTGTTAACATAAATAAAATGTGTCAATAAAATGTGTTTACATAAATAAAATGTGTTAACATAAATAAAATGTGTCAAATACGAGTGGAACTGCACTTAGAAATGGGTAACATTTATGAGCATTTCTGTTAAAATCTTTACAATTATTAACACTATTTTCACTGTGTAAATATATAGCTTAGCATACTTGTCAAAGACGTAAAATATCATTATTTTCTAAAAAAATACTTTAGTTTGATCACTTCTAACTGTTTAGTACTAAGTATCTAGTTCTTTTCTATATTTCTTGTTTAAGTAAATGACAGATAGTAGAACCATATTACAGTGTTTGAGGGAAGCCCCATTACGTAGGAGGTTTAAAATAGCAATTGTTATGGTTCAGAAAATAGTAGTTTTTCCAGTGAAAAAAAAATTATGAAAAAAGGTTTGTAATCTACTCAACAAACCATTTCCAACGATATCTTCAAAAGCAACCAACACAACTCCCGTTATTCTCCAAACACCTTCGCTTAATTTTTTAAAACATTTCTAGCTTTGGTCAAATTTCGTGTAAATTTCAATTCTGTGTCTTATTTTGTTTAGAAATTAGAAGCCTCTGATTGACGAACGAAAAAAACAAATTGTGTTGCTACAACAAAAGAATTCCATTACAAACTGTGTTGCCACAATAATAGGGTTCCATACGGGCCATTTGGGTACATAATCCCAGAAACAAAACGAATGTGAAAAAAGAAACTGCATAATACATCTACAAGCCAGGTGATTGTGTTAGCTTATCCATTTACTTTGTTTATAACAGATAAAAATATAGATACAAGCATTTAGCATAAATATTAATAATACTTAATTAAAATTTCTAATGAAATGCTACTTAGTATCTGGAGTTCTTACAGAGTTTTCAAACAGATGGTTGAAAAATTATCGAATGAAGCCTTCACTAAATAGGATGTTTGACTCCCATATAATGAATTCTAAATAACTGGCCAGTGACGTCATAAGCCAGTCGTGTTTTGTATGGGGCGCTTTCGTGCGAATCGTAGTTCGTCAGTTTTTAAGTCATTATAACTTAGTAATGAAAAGTCCTAGGTACGATATATTTATTTTAACCGCCTTTAATGTTATTACTTATTTTAAAATATATAGTCAATTATAATTTAAAAGATCTATCCAACGATGATTTCCAAGATCGATCCACTTGATGAAACACGCAACAAAAATTCTCTCTATATGTCTATGCAATTATAGATGGGATTCCAATTTTATATTGCTTAGAATATAGAAAATAAACTAGATACTACACTATACACGGTGCCTTGAAATAGATTTCGGACAAAGAAAGACGCCATTCGTTGGCTATAAAGGAATAAATTGTCGTTGGAACAAAATGTAAAAGACGTCCTTTTTTAAATTGAGTGCAAAAAAAATATTACATATAACTCTTTTTTACACACCCCATATTTGCCCGGAGTGCGATGTTTACCCGCAATGGCTTCGCAGCTGTTGCGGGTTACTCCCCCGAGCGGCGCTGAACGATGTGGGCAAGTATCGTGTGTACGAAAAAGAGCAATAAATGAAGGCAAATAATTAAGAAAAAAATTGAAAATAATTTCAATTTTTTAACAAAAATGTCATCTTTTAAATTTCATTTTAACGACAATCAACTATTTTTCAGTCAAGGAATAACGTCTTTCTTTGCGCGACACTTATTCCCAGACACTGTGTACAATTGTCAAGAAACTATTATAATTGTCAAAAAATCAAAGTCGAGATCTTAATGAAAATTTATTTCAAAATATTAATAGAATATCAAAATAACAAAAGTATTGTTTTTATATACTAATAACAGTGTTTCAAAAAACTATGTTAATATTATAAAAAAAAGAGTTTTTTATATATGTTGCACCCGTACACACGTATACGTACCGCACGGTCAAAATGAACCGATTTTAATGAAATTTTCCATAAATAATTTTTTTTATTCTTTCCTACTTTCTAAATTTCGGATACCTATTATATTAAAAAAAAATACTCCCCTTAAATATGGCTCGATAAATACATAATTAGTTATAACGCTTGTATTTTATTTGTGCTTTTTGGGCTGTTTCACTCCGCTCATAAAATGTAATCTCCGTTATTTCTATGAAATTTAAATTAAGCAATCATCATCGTTTAAAAAATCAATCATCCTCGGCAACGAAATCCTCGACAGAAACTATATATCTGTTATGGATATTTATTTCTCTCTTGGTATTTTATTCTTCCTTCTGTTTGCTTTTTACTTTACAATGATTTATCATTTTTGTTGCCCTTTTTTTGAAATTTATCGGTTTTTTTATTTCTAATTTCTTTTTATTTTACAAATATTCATAATTTTTGTTGCCCTTTTCTTGAAACTTATCGGTTTTTTTTATTGCTAATTTCTTCTATAATTACTATTCAGAATTTTTGCTGCTTTTTTATTGAACCAGCAAACTGACATTATATTAAGGAGTTCGCAGACGAATACTTGCCTGGTAATCTGGTACCTACAAGAAATGTATTAGGTGATGTTCCTAATCAACATGGATCAACAACCTAATCAACGCGTAGGCACAAATTGATGAAAAACAATTTCAATATTGTTTAATTGCATAATATACATTGCGCACACCAGATTAAAGCTAAATAAACATTTAAAATCAACTGATTACATTGCGTTTAAGGAAACCCTCTTTACCTTACTTGACTTCGAATATGTATATTATTTGAATGCCATACCTAACTATTCAGTCTCGGGTTTGGTAGCAAATTAAGATCTTGGCCTTGGATCTTGGATCCGTCTATTGCTTGTACCATTCAATCATTTCAAAACGAGTGACTCGAAAACGAGTCAGTCGAAAAAAATTGTCAAAAACGGGTTAGTCGAAAATCATTAGTCAAAAACAAATTAGACGAAAACTATTTAGCCGAAAACGAGTTAGCCGAGTTTGTTCTTAGTTTCTCAATTGGAAGATAAAAACATACTGTCGATCTTAATAGCATGGTCAAAGCGCAATGCTAGATTTCCGAAACGACAAATTCACGAAATGAAGAACAGCTATGTTCAATAAAAAAAGAGTTATGTACGAGTTGGGCTCGTACTACGACATATACAAATTTAAACATTTAAAGATACACAGGTTTAAACTATTTAAAAAAAATTGGTCGCGTGCAATATAAACGTTTCAACATTTAAAGGTACACAGGTTTAAACTATTTAAAAAAAAATTATCACGTGCAATATAAAAGTTTAAACATTTAAAAATACACATGTTTAAACTATTAAAAAAAATTGATCGCGTGCCATATAAAAATTTAAACATTTAAAAGTACTCATGTTTAAACTATTTAAAAAAAATTGATCTCGCATGCAATATAAAAGTTTAAACATTTAAAAGTACCCATGTTTAATCTATTAAAAAAAATTGATCGCGTGCAATATAAAAGTTTAAACATTTAAAAGTACGCAGGTTTCAACTATTGAAAAAAAAAATTGATCGTTTACAATATAAATGTTTAAACATTTAAAAGTACTCATGTTTAAATTATTTGAAAAAAAATTGATCGCGCCCAACTCAGTAGACGTGATAGAAGTGAAACTTCTTTGCCAATCTAAACCTCGATTTGTTAAGTGTATAATAAGTAATAAAATGGTAGAAAGAGAGAGAGAGAGAGAGAGAATAAGAGGAAAATATTCTAAAAGACTTGAAGAAAAATTTGTAAAACTAGAGATATATTAAATAATTTAAGTAATTCAGTTAATCAAAAGATTGACAAATGAGTTAATTTTTTTGTAAAGTAAAATATGTGTCATGTACCTACGAGATAAATGAAGTAGTGAGTCTTTAAGCAAAATAAATAAGCCATTAAAAAAAATAAAAAATAGCCACAACGCTCGTACCAACAAAACACAGCTAAATGTATTGTTCCTGTTGTAAATTAAATTTACTACAACTATATATGCGGGTATTCATATTACTAGTCTTGTAATGGATGAAGTTTATTATTAATTATAAATAGATAAACAGATCGACAAAATTTTGAGAGTTTAATATTAGACGTAACGGACAAAACAGCTGATAACATTAGTGAGCGCCATTTTTGTTTTCGCGCAAGCGTACACTTTTTATTGTTTCGCCTATATCGTCTATCTTTTTCGGTTGTTAAATAAGTACCTATTTTCCTTCCTTGCGATAGATTCGTGACATTCTGACGTCACAAAGTTACAAAAACGCTGCATGAAGGTTGACGTTGCGACCTTCACAGTTACTTCCACCGCGCGCAAAGAAGTTTCATTTCAAATATTAGTATTTAATTTTTACCACTTAAAGAGAATATGGAATAGTCGCTTTAGTTTTCTTGTAAACTTTAGGTATACTTCCAGTAACATGGAGTTTTGTTTTAAATTGTAACTTGACAGTATCACAGGATGGGAAGAACACGTTTTTGTAGACATTTTCAGCCATATCAAAAAAATTATCTTCAATAAAAATCGAATAGTTTCAGTAGCTCTACATATACTCGCTCTTATAACTAATATCCCACATGACTGAATGAAAACCTTTTTTTATTAAAAACTTGCTCCATTATATAAATTTTCAAAAAAATATAAGAATAGTTTCAGTAGCTCTATATATAACTCGCCCTATTAATTAATATTTCACATGACTGAATGCAAAACTTTTTCATTAAAAATTTGCTCCATTATTTAAACTTTAAAAATATAAGAATACTTTCAGTAGCTCTATATATAACTCGCTCATTTAATTAATATCTCACATGACTGAATGCAAAACCTTTTTTATTAAAAACTTGCTCCATTATTTAAACTTTAAAAATCTAAGAATAGTTTCAGTAGCTCTATATATAACTCGCTCTTTTAATTAATATCCCACATGACTGAATGAAAATCTTTTTTTATTAAATACTTGCTCCATTATTTAAACTTTAAAAAACTAAGAATAGTTTCAGTAGCTCTATATATAACTCGCTCTTTTAATTAATATCTCACATGACTGAATGCAAACCTTTTTTTATTCAAAACTTGCTCCAATATTTAAACTTTCCCATGTAAAAAAGTTTCTGAGAAATAGGGTTACAATACAAGGAGATAATCAGAAGCTTTTAAGGTAAAAGAAAACTAAAAATTTAATTGTGATTCTATACAATTCACAATGATTACCTCCCTAACTTTCATACATTTTATTTAAGTAGAATGTTAATTTTCTATCTTTGATAATTTACTTGATAATTCCCCATATATATAGACAGACCAAAAACGAACGAGAACAAATTGAGTTCCTTTGAAACCTAATAACCGGTAATAATTGATTAGCCCTTTTACGGTCATTACACATTTCTAAATCTTCTAACTTTCACCCCATGGGATAATGGGATGCACCCAGTGGGTGCCTACCCTATAGGCCGTTGATACCGTAGTTAATGATGACTAAATATAAATTCGTTATTAAATTAAAAAGTTGTTAAATTAAACAAAATGACGGTGTGTTATTTCACCACTTTGAAAGTAGGTGATAGAATAAGTTAAATACAAAACATTTCTTCTCGGTACATTGTATCTCTTTATTATTTTCTTTACAATACAAACAGGATAGATCATCAAAATCTCTACGGAACTAATCTTTCCGACTAGTGCGTGCAATCTGTTTTATTTGATTATATGAACATAACCGCAAGTTCCCTTGGGAAATAACATCCAGTTCTGTGATCTGCACAAAATTAAGGATTAGGGGAAATTAAAATCTTCAATGTACACCAATTTTCCAAGATTCCATACACCAGCTGGCATCATCCTTTAGGGTTTGAATATATCCTTCCTAGTCGTCTTAATATGCAAATATGATGACCTTTACTCATTCTCCGTTACTGCACATGCTAATAAATCATAAAACAAAGTGAATTCTGGTTTCCATATCACATTACTTTGTTATCGCCGTGGTGTGTTGTATTTATCAAAAGGTTCACGGCCTTAGACGGCTCGGGGCACCGTGGGCACCCGCTTTCGATTCCCGGCCATTCGTCAAACGAGGCTGGACTGAAATTCCTGTTGGCTGTAAAAGATTGCTCTCATAGCAATAAGTCCGCCATATATATAATTTGTATACATTAAAGTATGTAAATAAATAAATTATTTTGCCTAACTTGATAGGTGTACGGGCCTTAGACGGCTCGGGGCACCGCGGGAACCCGGTTTCGATTCCCGGCCATTCGACGAACGGGGTGGACTGGTATTCTGGTTGCTTATAAAAAAATGCTCTCATAGCAATAAGTCCGCCATGTGTATGATTTGTATAAATTAAAGTATGTAAACACATAAATTATTTTGCCTAACTTGATATACCATCACTTACGTTCTGTTTACTTTCCCGTTCTATTCAATTCCATTTCCTAATTCTTGACAGTATACAAATAAAACTTTCACATTGTTACATTTATTATATTTTCAATTGTTTAAATTTTTTAATCCATTACATTTTTTTTTTAAATTTTCAATCCACCGCATAGTTCCATCATCTATTCGTTGTTTTAAAAAAACCGATTCATTTAACAAATAACCGAATTCATTTAACAAATTAGTTACAAGAGTCGAATCATAACCTTGATAATTTCTAGTGCAGATGTTGAACAAGTCTCTATTCCTTTTAGGGTTCCTTAATCAAACCAGCAGCACTTATAGTATAACTATTTCCGTCTGTCCGTCTGTATAATGTATATTAGTGTCACAAAGTTGAAATTTACGCATACAAAATTATAAAAATAAAATCTTTCAAAAAAAGTTTTTAGGGTAGATACCTCCCCTACAAATAACGTGGGGGAGAATTTTTATTTTCGAACACCCCATTGCACCGAAAATCGTTAATTAAGTCTATCAAAAATATTGAGGGTGTGTTATAAACAATTGTCTATGCAGAGATCCGTTTATAAAATACTAAGATTTAAATTGGTAATTTTTGTTATTTACATGTTCCGACCAGAGATCAGTTTATAAAATACTAAGATTTAAATAGGTAATTTTTGTTAGTAACGTATCCCGACTAGAGATCCGTTTATAAAATAATAAGATTTAAATTGGTAATTTTTGTTAGTTACATGTCCCGACCAGAGATCCATTTATAAAATACTAAGATTTAAATTGGTAATTTTTGTTTATAAAATACTAAGATTTAAATTGGTAACTTTTGTTAGTTACATGTCCCGACCAGAGATCCGTTTATAAAATACTAAAATTTAAATTGGTAATTTTTGTTAGTTACGTGTTCCAACTAGAGATCCGTTTATAAAATACTAAGATTTAAATTGGTAACTTTTGTTAGTTACATGTCTTGACTAGAGATCCATTTATAAAATACTAAGATTTAAATTGGTAATTTTTGTTAGTAACGTATCCCGACTAGAGATCCATTTATAAAATACTAAGATTTAAATTGGTAATTTTTGTTAGTAACGTATACCGACTAGAGATCCGTTTATAAAATAATAATATTTAAATTGGTAATTTTGTTAGTTACGTGTCCCGACCCCTACCAGCTAAACGTTTATATTTGAATATCTAAAAAATATTCGCAATAATAACACACGTAATTAAATTAAAAAGGAAAATTATCATATAATCATATAATAAATGGCTCTACTTTACGAGTAATAGTCGACCGATTTATGACACGTAGTTGGGTTTGTAAAACGTTCATAGAAACTACATCCAAGTGACTAAGATGAATTGCGAAAATAACTTTGTATTTTTAAATGTTTATTTACAATGGTTGTGAAATATGTTCTAGGCAATATATTACTTAGAAATTACCATGTTTTTACGCCTCTGGAAGTTACCTACTATGGCAATAAAAATAATCGTTGAGAGAAACTAAAATTTACTAATGCTCGCGCAGTGGTCAAAATTCGACAGTAATTCATTTAATTTTCAAGCCTGAACGTAATTCGTTTACGTGAAACGTCAAACTGACATTTTAAAATTCTTTGCGCGACAATCTCTACTCTGTGCGAATGTTTGACCACAGACTAGTATGTGTTTGCCATTGACAGTATGAACGTAAACAATGCATCTCTTATTGTTGAACATAAACAGTGAATCTTTTAATGTATTTGTAATATATAATTTAATATATTTGTAACACAATATATATATATATATATATATATATATATATATATATATATATATATATATATATATTTAATATATATAATTTTATCTATGCCAAGTCTCACAATCCTCCGTGCGCACAATATCCATAAAAAGGGGTACAAAGTTTTCTCTTCATGTATTAATATACAGATAAATAGTTTAATAGAAATACCACGCGCCCTTAAATGTTTACAAGTTCCTGAATGGGTACCAAATCCAGTAATGCGAGTTCTACTGCGTACTTTACAGGTGTTTTATTATTACATCTACAAATCACTGACAACGCACAATATCATCTCTTCAAGCAAATAAATGAGTTGTAAATCCAACAGCCCACCGATCCGACTCGACATCCGACAACCGGCCCTCCGAACAAAAGACCATCTCGCGCAAATCCCCCCTACCTCCTCTCTCGGTCGAGATAAGACGGCGCGGCTGGCGTCAGGCGGCGCGGCCCCGGCGGGCGGCGATTAGCATGAAACAGGCATAAAACTCACATCCGCCAGCCGCCGATCAAATATTGAGTGCGCCCCCGCGCATTACGAATAAATGTATCTGGTCCTCCGAGCCGGATGACAACTGTGTAGTACCGCCGGCACGTGACACGCGAGCGGGGAATAGTAATGCAAACTACCCGCAGCGGCGCCGCTCGCTGTCTACCCGCACGCCCCGGCTGCGGGTAGGAGCACTTTTATTTCGCTGCGAACGCGCGCTTTTTACGTCCGCCCGCCTCGCCGCATACGATATGTGCCGGAGCGCTCGGGAAGTCTCTAAAGAAAAAACTATCCCCTTTATTTATTGAATAGACAACGGCGACAGGAGGCGAAATCTGCCGATCCCGCTTCTAAATAACGAGTCTAGACTTCGCGGTCACAATTTTTATATTTGAGGGTAGAACTCAGTTTTTACTCGGTTGCATAGGAGAACGTATCTACGTATCCAAAAAAAAGTTGTTAAAAAAGGATTTTCTTGAATAACGATTGTTTCAGAATTTAAATAACACATTCACTGACTCTAAATCAGCCATTGCTGCTAATTTTATACCAGTAATAATTCGCGTATCACGTTTTTCATGAACGATTTCGGTCCCAGTCGAAATAGACAATAGACCTGGAACTTTAAAAGTTATATGTATTTATTTCACTCGAAATAATAAATTGTAATCCAACATTAAATAAGATTGGGGACTACTTTATAAAATAATTGTAGAAAATTAAAAATGTTTCTTACCTGAACGAATGGGGTAGTCTTACTTAAATTATGTAATTAAGCAGACTATTTTTCTATTTACATTTAATTAAGCAGATTATTTTTCTATTAATTTTACATTTAATTAAGCAGATTATTTTACATTTAATTAAGCAGATTATTTAATTAAGCAGATTTTTTAATTAAGCAGATTATTTTTCTATTTACATTTAATTAACGCTAAGGGGATATGCACTTTGTTCGCATGAAAACAATTTTAGATTTTAAAAAGAGCTAATAATGGTAAGATAAGAGACTTTTAATATATGTTTTAATAAGATTTCATTAAATAGTAAATGATAGTTTTCCGTCTTTGATGAAGGGCAGCTGACTAAATAAACTGTGTAAACCGATGATATAAGAACATGTTAAAAAGTCCAGAAATTAAAACAAAAATTGAAAATAAAAAAACAATCCTTTTTATATTCTATAAATATGTCCATAGAAAATCAACCAGAGTGAAATTGATATAAATAACGTTCGATGAGTTATGACAACTGAAAAAAAAATTCGAACGTCATTAGACTAATATGTGTTTTTTCATGTCACTGTAATTTTAAGTAGCAACCTCCTTAAAATTACAGTGACAGAAGCGATACAGTAGATACTTTTTGTTACTATATTTTGAGTATCTTTTTTAGAAATTCTTAAATAGGAGCTGTTTTTTCATGCCAACAAAGTAGCAACCTCCTTAAAATTACAGTGACAGAAGCGATACAGTAGATACTTTTTGTTACTATATTTTGAGTATCTTTTTTAAAAATACTTAAATAGGAGCTGTTTTTTCATGCCAACAAAGTAGCAACCTCCTTAAAATTACAGTGACAGAAGCGATACAGTAGATACTTTTTGTTACTATATTTTGAGTATCTTTTTTAAAAATACTTAAATAGGAGCTGTTTTTTCATGCCAACAAAGTAGCAACCTCCTTAAAATTACAGTGACAGAAGCGATACAGTAGATACTTTTTGTTACTATATTTTGAGTATCTTTTTTAAAAATTCTTAAATAGGAGCTGTTTTTTCATGCCAACAAAGTAGCAACCTCCTTAAAATTACAGTGACAGAAGCGATACAGTAGATACTTTTTGTTACTATATTTTGAGTTTGTTTTTTAAAAATTCTTAAATAGGAGCTGTTTTTTCATGCCAACAAAGTAGCAACCTCCTTAAAATTACAGTGACAGAAGCGATACAGTAGATACTTTTTGTTACTATATTTTGAGTTTGTTTTTTAAAAATTCTTAAATAGGAGCTGTTTTTTCATGCCAACAAAGTAGCAACCTCCTTAAAATTACAGTGACAGAAGCGATACAGTAGATACTTTTTGTTACTATATTTTGAGTTTGTTTTTTAAAAATTCTTAAATAGGAGCTGTTTTTTCATGCCAACAAAGTAGCAACCTCCTTAAAATTACAGTGACAGAAGCGATACAGTAGATACTTTTTGTTACTATATTTTGAGTTTGTTTTTTAAAAATTCTTAAATAGGAGCTGTTTTTTCATGCCAACAAAGTAGCAACCTCCTTAAAATTACAGTGACAGAAGCGATACAGTAGATACTTTTTGTTACTATATTTTGAGTATCTTTTTTAAAAATTCTTAAATAGGAGCTGTTTTTTCATGCCAACAAAGTAGCAACCTCCTTAAAATTACAGTGACAGAAGCGATACAGTAGATACTTTTTGTTACTATATTTTGAGTTTGTTTTTTAAAAATTCTTAAATAGGAGCTGTTTTTTCATGCCAACAAAGTAGCAACCTCCTTAAAATTACAGTGACAGAAGCGATACAGTAGATACTTTTTGTTACTATATTTTGAGTTTGTTTTTTAAAAATTCTTAAATAGGAGCTGTTTTTTCATGCCAACAAAGTAGCAACCTCCTTAAAATTACAGTGACAGAAGCGATACAGTAGATACTTTTTGTTACTATATTTTGAGTTTTTTTTTAAAAATTCTTAAATAGGAGCTGTTTTTTCATGCCAACAAAGTAGCAACCTCCTTAAAATTACAGTGACAGAAGCGATACAGTAGATACTTTTTGTTACTATATTTTGAGTATCTTTTTTAAAAATTCTTAAATAGGAGCTGTTTTTTCATGCCAACAAAGTAGCAACCTCCTTAAAATTACAGTGACAGAAGCGATACAGTAGATACCTTTTGTTACTATATTTTGAGTTTGTTTTTTAAAAATTCTTAAATAGGAGCTGTTTTTTCATGCCAACAAAGTAGCAACCTCCTTAAAATTACAGTGACAGAAGCGATACAGTAGATACTTTTTGTTACTATATTTTGAGTTTGTTTTTTAAAAATTCTTAAATAGGAGCTGTTTTTTCATGCCAACAAAGTAGCAACCTCCTTAAAATTACAGTGACAGAAGCGATAAAGTAGATACTTTTTGTTACTATATTTTGAGTATCTTTTTTAAAAATTCCTAAATAGGAGCTGTTTTTTCATGCCAACAAAGTAGCAACCTCCTTAAAATTACAGTGACAGAAGCGATACAGTAGATACTTTTTGTTACTATATTTTGAGTTTGTTTTTTAAAAATTCTTAAATAGGAGCTGTTTTTTCATGCCAACAAAGTAGCAACCTCCTTAAAATTACAGTGACAGAAGCGATACAGTAGATACTTTTTGTTACTATATTTTGAGTTTGTTTTTTAAAAATTCTTAAATAGGAGCTGTTTTTTCATGCCAACAAAGTAGCAACCTCCTTAAAATTACAGTGACAGAAGCGATACAGTAGATACTTTTTGTTACTATATTTTGAGTTTGTTTTTTAAAAATTCTTAAATAGGAGCTGTTTTTTCATGCCAACAAAGTAGCAACCTCCTTAAAATTACAGTGACAGAAGCGATACAGTAGATACTTTTTGTTACTATATTTTGAGTTTGTTTTTTAAAAATTCTTAAATAGGAGCTGTTTTTTCATGCCAACAAAGTAGCAACCTCCTTAAAATTACAGTGACAGAAGCGATACAGTAGATACTTCTTGTTACTATATTTTGAGTTTGTTTTTTAAAAATTCTTAAATAGGAGCTGTTTTTTCATGCCAACAAAGTAGCAACATCCTTAAAATTACAGTGACAGAAGCGATAAAGTAGATACTTTTTGTTACTATATTTTGAGTACCTTTTTTACAAATTCTTAAATAGGAGCTGTTTTTTCATGCCAACAAAGTAGCAACCTCCTTAAAATTACAGTGACAGAAGCGATACAGTAGATACTTTTTGTTACTATATTTTGAGTATCTTTTTTAAAAATACTTAAATAGGAGCTGTTTTTTCATGCCAACAAAGTAGCAACCTCCTTAAAATTACAGTGACAGAAGCGATACAGTAGATACTTTTTGTTACTATATTTTGAGTATCTTTTTTAAAAATTCTTAAATAGGAGCTGTTTTTTCATGCCAACAAAGTAGCAACCTCCTTAAAATTACAGTGACAGAAGCGATACAGTAGATACTTTTTGTTACTATATTTTGAGTATCTTTTTTAAAAATTCTTAAATAGGAGCTGTTTTTTCATGCCAACAAAGTAGCAACCTCCTTAAAATTACAGTGACAGAAGCGATACAGTAGATACTTTTTGTTACTATATTTTGAGTTTGTTTTTTAAAAATTCTTAAATAGGAGCTGTTTTTTCATGCCAACAAAGTAGCAACCTCCTTAAAATTACAGTGACAGAAGCGATACAGTAGATACTTTTTGTTACTATATTTTGAGTATCTTTTTTAAAAATTCTTAAATAGGAGCTGTTTTTTCATGCCAACAAAGTAGCAACCTCCTTAAAATTACAGTGACAGAAGCGATAAAGTAGATACTTTTTGTTACTATATTTTGAGTATCTTTTTTAAAAATTCTTAAATAGGAGCTGTTTTTTCATGCCAACAAAGTAGCAACCTCCTTAAAATTACAGTGACAGAAGCGATACAGAAGATACTTTTTGTTACTATATTTTGAGTTTGTTTTTTAAAAATTCTTAAATAGGAGCTGTTTTTTCATGCCAACAAAGTAGCAACCTCCTTAAAATTACAGTGACAGAAGCGATACAGTAGATGCTTTTTGTTACTATATTTTGAGTATCTTTTTTAAAAATTCTTAAATAGGAGCTGTTTTTTCATGCCAACAAAGTAGCAACCTCCTTAAAATTACAGTGACAGAAGCGATACAGTAGATACTTTTTGTTACTATATTTTGAGTATCTTTTTTAAAAATTCTTAAACAGGTTTTTTTTTCATGCCAACAAAGTAGCAAACTCCTTAAAATTACAGTGACAGAAGCGATACAGTAGATACTTTTTGTTACTATATTTTGAGTATCTTTTTTAAAAATTCTTAAATAGGAGCTGTTTTTTCAAGCCAATAAAGTATCAACTTCCTTAAAATTACAGTGACAGAAGCGATAAAGTAGATAATTTTTGTTACTTGGTAAATTTGCGAAAGCACTGTAACTTGCAATTGCTAAAAAACCACCAAGTCCATAGATACTGAAAAAGCAAATGACAAAACATAATCAAATGTATTTCAAGTATTTTGTGAAATACAATAGCTTTGACACTCGCGTCATCTCTGGTTTCGTTGGTTACGCTTAGATAGCACTTATGACTATAGAGTCATAAGTGACATTAAACCACAATAGAACTTCATCTTAAGATGTCGGATATCTACAATTTCCCCAAAGTTACGAGATACAATAGAACCAAAAGATATTCTTCACACAAAATCAAGAAACGTAACTAGGAATAAAGTGACGTTTTTCTTCCAAAATTTAATGCACAAACCAAACTTACATTTTATAGAGTCATAAGTGACATTAAACTACAATAGAACGATATCTTAAAATGTCGGATATCTACAATTTCCACAAATTTACGAGATACAATAGAACCAAAAGATATTCCTAACAAGGTATAAGGTGATGTTCTTCTCGAAAAATGTAATGCACAAACCAATCTTACATTTAATAAGATTCCTGATACAATATACGCTTTTTCAATTACCCATAGCTAAATATAGTTTCGTTGGTATACACTTAGCTATAGAGTCATAAGTGGCATTAAACTACAATAGAACCACATCTTAAAATGTCTGATATCTACAATTTCCCCAAAGTTACGAGATACAATAGAACCAAAAGATATTCTTCACACGAAATTAAGTAACGTAACGAGGAATATGGTGACGTTTTTCTCGGAAAATTTAATGCACAAACCAAACTTACATTTAATAAGGTTCCTTCCATATTAACGTAACGAGGAATAAGCTGACGTTTTTCTAGGAAAATTTAATGCACAACCATACTTACATTTAATAAGATTCCTGATACTGTGTACCCATGGCTAAACATACCATTACAAAATAAATCGTAGTATGTTTTCCCTAAATGTTCATGCTATAACATTATTAAACCTCGGCCGTTATCACGCTGTAGAGCAAAAAATATATTTAAACAGTGTATGTACATTACAGTATTTGTATAATTCTAGATAAAGCATTAATCTATAAAAAACCGACCCTGTATCATAATCCTCCTTTATCACGGATAGATTTACTTACGTATCATTTATTAGCTGATTGCCTTGAAACTCGCTGTATTTTTATTTTTCGATATTTATTTACAGCAAAAATTACATAAATACCTCAATCAATGTATTTTTATCCTAAAAATTAAACCTTTTCTCCTCCTCTCTGGCAGGGATTGAATTCCACGATGGAAAAAATGCCCTGTCTTTTAAGCCAATCTATTGAGCACCACACTTTTCAACTTCTTCTAATTTTGGAAATGCCTATCTTCCAAAGCGTGTTGCGTCGATCGGAATAAATGGTAACCCCTTTAGGACCCGAGAATATGCAGTGCTGGAGAAGTTCCCATACGAACTCCATCAGTGATTTTTCCATGGCTTGGGCAAAAGTAGTATTGTTAAGAAGAATCATTTTAAGGCGATTTGATACGATTAATATTTTCAACGAGTATAACATTAACTACAAGGAGTCTCAGAGTAACTTCAATACAGCTATAGTTCCTGAAACCATGGAAAGTAATGCGACTTTTTTGTTAAGTCGGTACACTCACTAAACGGGGTCTCTCTGATTACCTTTAAAACTAAACGAACGATATATAATATTCTTCAAAATGCCTTTCTGGCTAATTACAACACTGGTATTTATGTCAGTGTAATTAGCTACCACCAGAAAATATTTATAACAATTCATTTATAAGTACATACAAATAATATTTAATTTAACTACTATATTACTTTTCGATTTGCCTACAAGGCAAAGTGAGATAACAACAGCCAAATAGCAATATATAGTTATCCTTGTCACGCTTGCATTGTATCAGCAAGTGTGACAAGACAAAACGAATTCTGTCGTTTTAGGTTTATCCCGCTCTTACCTAGGGCAAAAAGTGTGACAAGACAAAACGAATTCTGCTGTTTTAGGTTTATCCCGCTCTTACATAGGGCAAAAAATGTGACAAGACAAAACGAATTCTGTCGTTTTAGGTTTATCCCGCTCTTACCTAGGGCAATGGACTAATCGGATTGCCGTATTGATTTGCTATGCCATTCACACTTATATCGTAAATATATAATTGATTCGGATACAAACTGATTTTTGACTGGGTCCTCAAGCGTACCTTATGAGACAAGGCGATTATTACGATGAAAATATAGAAGGACGTAGAAATACAACAAACTTCAGACACTTACAGGAAGTGCAAACAGTGACGCACATGTAGGTCGGAAGTTTGTGGGGTATTATTGGAAGATATTTTTTAAATGTCAACATTATTTTAAAAGACGCCGGTAATATGCAAGAAATGAGCGCTGTTTTCAAGAGAATAAACAACAAATCCTTTAGGAATAAACAACAAATCCTTTAGGTTTAAATCCTATGCTATAGAATTTCTAGGTTGAGCACTTGGAGCTGGAAGAATCAAGCTTCGAAATTCTCTTGAGCAAAGATTGCAGAAAACACGATACAAAATACATGATGATGTGATCTTGCGGATGGTTTAGGTGTTTTAGGAGGCATGTATGGTTGCATCCCGAATAAGTTTCGTGGCAGACTACTGAATCCAATATCATATCTTAGAAAATATGAAAACAATACTGGGGATATTCGTGGTTCATAAACCCGCAGATAGGCTTTGATTCAACAGTATAGCCAAACAGATACGTTATACCCTTATAACACGAAAGAAAAATGAGTTCCAACTAGTGAGTACACAAATACTACGAAATTTTATCTGCACATTCAAACATTAAATAACACAATACAATGAGATATCGAGTCGAAAAAGCACATATAAAGCTGACCGCACATTGGCTACTATCGCGTGAGAGATTGTTGTTTAAGCCACCGCTCTGTCGCTTAATCTACCGAGCGGTTTGTATACGCCGCTTTTGTTTTTCTTAGAGCAGTTATTCCTTAAAGTTCTAATTATTTAATTTCTCCATTATATAAATAGCGCTCACCTTTTATCAACGTCTGCTTTTCTAGATGAGTTTTACAACACTAATTTCTTTCGATAAGTCTTTTGCTGAAGCGACAAGATTCGATCGCACACGCCTCTGGACAGACGCTTAAGCTACAGCATAGAAGCCGAGCAGCTATTGAGATGCGACCGCTGGTCGGGTTTAAAGCTACTTAATCGCGCAAACTACCAATTGGTCGAGCGATAGTGGCCAATGTGTGGTCAGCCTAAAAGTGGCAGTTATAATTAAGAACCAAACAAATACGTCATCAGTGTGAATGGCATAGCAAATCGATAAGGCAATCCGATTAGTACATTCCCCTAGGTAATAGCGGGATAATCCTAAAACGGCAGAATTCGTTTTGTCTTGTCACACTTGCTGATCAGCGTAACAACAATAACTATATATTGCTATTTGGCTATTGTTATTCCACTTTGGCTTATAGACAATTCTTCGAAATAAATCGAAAAATAACACAGTAATCAAATTAAATATTATTTGTACATACTTATAAATGAATTGTTATATTTTCTGGTGGTAGCTAATTACACTGACATAAATACCAGAGCTGTAATTAGCCAGAAAGACATTTTGAGGAATATTATAGTAACATAAGGCAATGACAAAACACAACCAAACACTATCAGTCGTACTAATGACAGTTAAATAAGTTTAGAATAGGTTATCTTATTTTTTGAAGAGTACTTTTAGGGCATAATGACATGTCTTCTTCTTTCTCCTGGCTATGGTCCCATAATTCGGGGTCAGCTCTCCTCGTACGTTTTCGTCACAACAGTCTAATTTGTGTTTGTCATTAATTCTATGTCAATAGATTTGAGACCTTTTTCAATAGTGTTTTTCCAGATGGCAGTCGATCAGCTTCGGTCTCTCTTCCCTTTTTCTATTTTTATCACTGCTCAAGTCACATAGTCTTCGTTGCGCCTAATAACATGTCTGTACCAATGTAAGCGATTTTGGCTTGTCCTCAATCTTTGCGACTTAATGACTCACCATAACAACATGTCTATATAATATAAACTATATGGTTACTGACTATTGCCAGTTTATTTGCATCTACACCGCAACCCACTATTTTTCGCAGAACCAACTCGTAAGTTTCTTTGGAGTAAATGGTACAAACTTCAGATTCATTATCTTGAACCTTCAACTGATTTCTCGACGTGTGTTTTTAGTAGGTATACGTGATAAACTCAGAGTCTAGGTATGACAGATTATGCCTACCATGAACACTGCTGTTATATACATTGGCATATCTATTCCCTTCTATACCCTAAATGAGACAAACCTAAACGTATTCTGTTTTAGTTGCAATCTATCTATTTTTTGACCTTTTCTTCAAAACAGATTGTATACACCCGTCCTTCCACCTAGTTGGAATCCTACCCAAAAACGTGGCAATTCAAAGAGATGGACAGCTGCTGTACTGGATTAAAATGGGCATCTTCCTTTTTATGATCATTACTAGAATGCTGTCTAAATTTGTGGTTATTTTCAAGTGCAAGCTATACTTTCCATATTAGTGTTCTGTGCCATCAGCCTCACCCTTAAACCAGTTAATAGTTCATTGTATTGCTGTGCAGAAAATAAATAACTTAATTGTTTTTAAAGACTAATCGCGTTGGAATTTTCCAATCCTGATCATTTTCGTTTAATCTATATTTAATTCCCAATGACCACGATTTTTCAAATTTTTCTGAGCGATCCCTCTGGTACAAAGGGTCGAGACAGCAATTTGAAAGCATTTTCCCAAAAAAATGTTTGAAAGAGTTCATAAAAAATATATTCCCTATATATGATTGAATTTGTACATCAATAAACTTTCACTCTACATGACAGCCTTGAAAAAATTTTGTTTATTTCCCATTTTACCTATAAAATTAAACCCAGAAACAAAATTCACCTTTTTCGACTTCACCTCTGTAATTGGACCACCATACTCTATCCCTGTGCTAAATTTCAAACGTTTACGTCAATAGTTTTCGCCTGTGACGGATAGAAGGACTTCGAAATGATTCCATTTGCGTCTTGTTTTGAATGTTTTGAAAAATTTTGTCACTGAATACTAAAAATCTTAGAAAATCAATGTCATCTGTTTTCAATTTGATTGGCTTCATTAAAGGAGTGAAGTAGCGAGGATACACTTGTATGCACGACCGCCCAACCTCCCCTCACTCGGAGCCCACTTTAATTGTTTTGTTAATCTGCTTTAGAAAATTGCATCTAAGACGTATAACATAAAGATTTACATAACAACAGAAAAACAAACAAACAAAACAAACATTTATTTTAACTCGGTCTCGACATTTCGATTAATTTCCCTTGTTCCTACGTGTTATTTATTTCAATACTTTTTTTTATTTAATGAGCGTTCTATATTGTTTTATTAATTGGGAGCAATTGACTTTACCATTCCTTTTAAAGATGATGAGATCCTTAAAATCTAAGGAGTTTTAACTGTAAAAAAATTACCGTAACACTTCAATCAACCGAAGTTCGAAGCACTTTAGGGAATAATTGCTCTACGAAAAACAAAAGCAGCGTATACAACCGCTCGGTAGATTAAGCGACAGCGCGGTAGCTTAAACAACAATCGCTCACGCGATAGTAGCCAATGTGCAATCAGCTTTATATGTGTTTTTTCGACTCGATATCCGATACGTGCCCCGCCTTTATTACAAAAATGTTGTAACAAACGAGTTACACTCAACAGTTTATTATCGTTTTTGAAAATTAAAAATGAATTTTTCATTTAACATTTCAGATATTATAGCTAGAAAACAAAGAATAACAATTGTCTATAGTTTTCTTATAATTGCTAAAAGTCGACTTGATGTTTTATTCACAATTTTATTCACCGTATTCCAGAATACTTTCAAAAATGTTGGTCACATAGTTTTGACAATGGAGAAAGATACAAAGAGAAATGGGGACATTCAATAATCGATGAAACTTTCACAGCTGTATTGAAGAGACACGAAGGGGCACTGTATTGCAGAGGCACGAATGGGCGCTGTATTTCAGAAACAAGAAGAGACACTATACTGCAGAGTTATGAAGAGATACTGTATTACAGAGGGAAGAAGAGGCGTTGTATTGTAGATGCTCTAAGATGCACTATATTGCAAAAGCATGAAGAAGCACTGTATTATAAATGCTCAAAGAGGCACTGTATTGCAGAGGCACGCAGATGCACTGTATTGCAAAAGCATGAAGAAACACTTTATTATAGATGCTCAAAGAGGCACTGTATTGCAGAGGCACGCAGAAGCACTGTATTGCAGAGGCGCGAAGAAGTACTGTATTGAAGAGGCACGAATGGGCACTGTATTGAAGAGGCGTGAATGGGCACTGTATTTCAGAAACACGAAGAGGCACTATACGGCAGAGTTATGAAGTGATACTGTATTACAGAGGGATGAAGAGTAATACAGTGCTATTGTAGAGGTACAAAGAGGCACTGATGATGGAATGGAATAACAAAAGTACGCATAACAGGCCTAAACATTACTCTAATACATTATAATAAACAAGAATGCTGTAAGAGGAGAATTGGATGAAAATTCAAGTTTAAACAGATTCACAGATTCTATATTAACTGAAATGTAGATTAAATCTGTTTTTATTCACAATATAAAGTACAAAAGTGTGTTCATTATCCATTAAATTGGCTGAAAGAGATTTTCTGGGTAGGTAATATTAAAAATAATAATGGCTTATAGAGTACCAAATATTCCTTTTTTGTCATCAGGTTTCTTTGCAGGATGTCATTTCTATTAATATGCTTAAAACTCAGGTGCTGAGTTAAAAACTCATTTTGAAGGTCAGGCACGTGGAAATGATTTGCTAGTCTTACATTATTTATAAAATTACAAATCTTAGGATGAATAAAGCAATTTAATGTCGCCGTAACTTTATTCTCATAGCGAATTCAAATCAACTGCCACAATGACTGCTTTAGTACGCTGAAATAGCTTTCTAATGATGTGTGGTCCTTATTGTTTCCTAGATCAGATTCCATACATTTTTGCCTATTCTTTTTCATGACTAATTTTTGCTAAAATTTGCACAACATACATGTTGAAAAATGTTAATTGTTACATTCCAAACAACTAATGACAGTTTGCAAACATCTAACAAATTAATTACTACAATAATATTTTTTAACGCAAATCTGAATATATAAATAGAAAAATTATTAAAAGAAAAAAACAAAACCCAAAGTAAACTACGCACAAAACTGAAATAAATTTCACAGACAAGATCAAACGAACTCGGTGTAAATACAACGTGAGAAGACGCGGGTCGTTATTTAACAAAGACGCGCTCGACTGACGCCGCGCGCCGGTATGAACTCGCCTTTTACCAGCACGTGACCGCGAATACGGCGTTATTTACAACGTCGCATATTGGCAGTCTCATCATGCGCGCTTCTTATGTTGGACGGATAACAGAACCTACTACAACGTTACTTTCTTTACTTGCAAAATAGTACCGTCCGCACGGAATTAGCAATGGACGATTAAACATTTATCGCAGTAAACGGAAATAGGGCGAGTATTTATTTAGGGACGTTGAATCAATCACAGTTTAAACAACTGTCAACAAATCTCGGTTTCCAATTAATCTGCCGATTACGTTCAAATGCTAATTTCAATAATACAATAAACTTCGTTTAGCTAAACTTAGTCAACTGTATTTGCAAAATAGTACCGCCCGCACGGAATTAGCAATGGACGATTAAACATTTATCGCAGTAAACGAGAATAGGTCAAGTATTGATTTAGGGGCGTTACATCAATCACAGTTTAAACAACTGTCAACAAATCTCGGTTTAGAATTAATCTGTCGATTACGTTCAAATGCTAATTTCAATATTACAATAAATTCCGTTTAGCAAAACTTAGTCAACTTTACTTGCAAAATAGTACCGTCCGCCCGGAATTAGCAATGGACGATTAAACATTTATCGTAGTAAACGAGAATAGGGTCAGTATTGATTTAGGGACGTTACATAAATCACAGTTTAAACAACTGTCAACAAATCTCGGTTTAGAATTAATCTGTCGATTACGTTCAAATGCTAATTTCAATAATACAATAAACTACGTTTAGCTAAACTTAGTCAACTTTATTTTGCACAATAGTACCGTCCGCCCGGAATTAGCAATGGACGATTAAACATTTATCGTAGTAAACGAGAATAGGGTCAGTATTGATTTAGGGACGTTACATAAATCACAGTTTAAACAACTGTCAACAAATCTCGGTTTAGAATTAATCTGTCGATTACGTTCAAATGCTAATTTCAATAATACAATAAACTACGTTTAGCTAAACTTAGTCAACTTTATTTTGCACAATAGTACCGTCCGCCCGGAATTAGCAATGGACGATTAAACATTTATCGTAGTAAACGAGAATAGGGTCAGTATTGATTTAGGGACGTTACATAAATCACAGTTTAAACAACTGTCAACAAATCTCGGTTTAGAATTAATCTGTCGATTACGTTCAAATGCTAATTTCAATAATACAATAAACTACGTTTAGCTAAACTTAGTCAACTTTATTTTGCACAATAGTACCGTCCGCCCGGAATTAGCAATGGACGATTAAACATTTATCGTAGTAAACGAGAATAGGGTCAGTATTGATTTAGGGACGTTACATAAATCACAGTTTAAACAACTGTCAACAAATCTCGGTTTAGAATTAATCTGTCGATTACGTTCAAATGCTAATTTCAATAATACAATAAACTACGTTTAGCTAAACTTAGTCAACTTTATTTTGCACAATAGTACCGTCCGCCCGGAATTAGCAATGGACGATTAAACATTTATCGTAGTAAACGAGAATAGGGTCAGTATTGATTTAGGGACGTTACATAAATCACAGTTTAAACAACTGTCAACAAATCTCGGTTTAGAATTAATCTGTCGATTACGTTCAAATGCTAATTTCAATAATACAATAAACTACGTTTAGCTAAACTTAGTCAACTTTATTTTGCACAATAGTACCGTCCGCCCGGAATTAGCAATGGACGATTAAACATTTATCGTAGTAAACGAGAATAGGGTCAGTATTGATTTAGGAACGTTACATAAATCACAGTTTAAACAACTGTCAACAAATCTCGGTTTAGAATTAATCTGTCGATTACGTTCAAATGCTAATTTCAATAATACAATAAACTACGTTTAGCTAAACTTAGTCAACTTTATTTTGCACAATAGTACCGTCCGCCCGGAATTAGCAATGGACAATTAAACATTTATCGCAGTAAAGGAAAATAGAGCAACTATTTATTTAGGGACGTTACACCAATCACAGTTTAAACAACTGTCAACAAATCTCGGTTGAGAATTAATCTGTCGATTACGTTCAAATGCTAATTTCAATAATACAATGAACTCCGTTTAGCTAAACTTAGTCAACTTTATTTTGCACAATAGTACCGTCCGCACGGAATTAGCAATGGACGATTAACCATTTATCGCTGCAAACGAAAATAGGGCAAGTATTTATTTAGGGACGTCAAATCAATAACAGTTTAAAATACTGTCAACAAATCTCGGTTTAGAATTAATCTGTCGATTACGTTCAAATTCAAATTTCAATAAAACAATAAACTCCGTTTAGCTAAACTTAGTCAACTTTACAAGAGCACTGAAGATTTTTATTGGAACACAGCTAATAGATGCCAAAATGTTAATAATCTGTGAATATTTGATTAGCGAATGCATCTTCTTTACTATTATAACTGTCTTAACTTTGTTTAGGCGGTATTAAATAACAACTCTGGAGAATGGCATAAATCAGTTGATAGCCGGGCGGCCATATTTCCGCGGTTAATCTGCGAAGAGAAGTTTAAACCAAACAATAACCTAGAGTTTAAAGAAAGGGACAGAGCTATATCGTCAACGATGACATTGCTGGTAATAAATAATAATATAACTCTATCAATATAATAACCTATTAATACTGTACATATTTTTCTAAACAACGACTGAAATAACATGGCTACTAAAGGACATTTCTGCAGAATGACATAAACCTAAACAGCTGATATCCCAGCGGCCATATTCCCGCGGTTAAACTACGAAGAGAAGTTTAAACCAACCACTCCATACAGTAAAATAATCTAGAGTTTAAACTTTCAACAAAGTTAAACCGTCACAGATCTTCGAAATTACGAGTATACCATAATTTCAACCCTGTTGATAGTTTAAAATATTTTTTTTTTGATTTTACAGGTCGTAATGAAATCTAAATGAGATGAAAGACAAAGAGTTTGAGTCTACGAGACAAAGCCGACAGACGAAAATTAATATAAACAGCCCTCACTTTTCACAATTTTTATATTTTCACTTTTTCAGAATTTTTATCTACATTTAGCCTCCATTTCCTCTCACGTCCTGTTCGCTTTATCCAGCCCTTAACAGCCACCTGCATCGGTTAATGTTAATTCCGTGGCTGAAATTAAAATTATCCGACTTAATCTTAGCATTAATTTTGCTCCTCGGCTAATGATCCAAATACGTAATTTAATAAATAGATTTCGGATATTACGCGGTTAATCTCTGACCTAACCAGAAGCTAAAAATATTTAAGATTTAACATTTAAGATTTTTAAGCCAGTTCAGATTTTATATTGAGCATGAAAACAAACTTTTCTAAATAAAAATGTTCATTGCAAAATTTAAGATTTTTAAGCCAGTTCAGATTTTATATTGAGCATGAAAACAAACTTTTCTAAATAAAAATTTTCATTGCAAAATTTAAGATTTTTAAGCCAGTTCAGATTTTATATTGAGCATGAAAACAAACTTTTCTAAATAAAAATTTTCATTTCAAAATTTAAGATTTTTAAGCCAGTTCAGATTTTATATTCAGCATGAAATTAAACTTTTCTAAATAAAAATTTTCATTGCAAAATTTAAGATTTTTAAGCCAGTTCAGATTTTATATTGAGCATGAAAACAAACTTTTCTAAATAAAAATTTTCATTTCAAAATTTAAGATTTTTAAGCCAGTTCAGATTTTATATTCAGCATGAAATTAAACTTTTCTAAATAAAAATTTTCATTGCAATACTGGATTCGATTGCGTTTACGCCACCGATAGGAGTATATCCAGTTTCCTCCTCGCTAGGCATTCAAAATTTGTCCGAGCGACCTATTCCGTGTCTCGGAGTTGTGGCTCGATGTTGCTTTTTCAGTATTATGTACTAGTACGAATACACAATACTGAAACTTGCCTTCCTTTAGATCAGGAGTTCCCAACCAGGGGGGCGCGCCTCCCAAGGGGGGCATAGAGGGATGTCAAGGGGGGCGGAAAGCGTTTGCATTTTAGAAAGAAAAAACAAAAAAATATACAAATAACATTAACAAATAACATTACAATGTAATGTTTAATTTACATGCATAAAATTAATGAAATTAAATATCATATTCACTATTATTACCACAAACTTGCGAAAAATTTGCCGTTTTGGCGTACATTTTTTGTTGAGAAATCAGTTTGAGTGTGTAAAATTATTGTACCTCATTGTTAAAAGGTAAGTTTGTGTATTTACAAACTTCAGCTACCATTTTTATTTAATTTACTAAATCAAAGGGGGGGCATGAAAAACTAAAGGGGGGGGGGGGCATGAAAATATAATTTATAGTCCGGGGAGCCTCAACAAAAAAAAGGTTGGAAAACCCTGCTTTAGATAATCAGCCCTATGTCGTATCATTTACTTTATGTAACGTATACGTTAAACTATCGCACGACAATAACGGTCGCTTTAAATTTTGCTTTAAAAATCGGCATCTATCGCACTCACGTTATCCTTGCCTTTACATTTCGGTGGTTCGGTGGCTTCAGAGAAAATAATAGTATCGTGCAATTTTATGAGCAAAAAGGACGGAGCTATTTCGTCGACAATGACAGCTCTGTTCTTTATCCATAGAAGACAAGAGATGCATTTTTATAGGTTATATTGTTTTGTTGAGTTTTTTTTGTAATTTACGTTTTAATTTTGTTATTTATTTTCGAAAGTATTTTGCGAAAGTAATATTTGGTAAGTAAATGGAACAGATATCCTCAATTCTCGAATACGAATTGTTACAAGCGTTTCTGCAAATGGAAAATACTTTTTATGAGTTGAAGTATATAATGACGTTTCTTTGTATCTAATTTAATATATTACATAATTTTTACACAGTAACTATACAAATTAGACGTCTTACCTTTCAGTTTGTTCAATTAATTAAGGCTAAATTTACTTTGAAAGAAATATTTAAATAACCTATAAAGTCAGCTGTAACGTCATCTGTTTAGCTACCTTTACGTAAAGTGAAATAAGGCGCCATTCTAAAATATTTAGCTGTCAAAATAGAGATTTCATGATAATACAACATACCTGATAATACAACCATACTTGATTAGAACCATATGAGATTTCATGATAATACAGACACCTGTTCAAAAAAGCAACATGATACAACATTGGGCTGAATATAGTATCTCGCTTGACGCGATTTTTTTACTAATTTTCAGGTTACAAACATATTTGCTATATTTCTCGTCAACACTTTCACAGCGCGAATGTGGCTGATTGGTTCGTGTCATGGTATGGCTATATAACACAACCACGAGTGACAAAATAGTATTTGCAATGTCGGCTATTTTGTTGGAATGGAGCTATCCATTGAATGGGAACTCGCCTAGATAGAACACGCATAACGGTGGTGGAACAGTCAAAAATTGATTCTGGGCTGAATTTGGAGATCTCTTTATTGATGGAAATTCACCTAAATAAAGAACCGCCTGTATAATGGTGGGGTAGTCGAAATTGTGCTTTGTTCCCGCAAATTCTTTCTATCAAAAATTTAGAGAAGGTGAGCTAAAAAAGTTTTCACTTCAAAAACCCTTACAAGACTACTACTAAAATCCATCTGTCACAGCTATTTTTCTAACCTAAAATCACCGAGCAAAAAAGAAGAACGCACAGGTAAAGAACAGTCTGTATAATAGAGGGGTAGTCGAAATTGTGCTCTGTTCCTGCAAAGTCTTTCCATCAAAAATTTAGACAAGGTGAGCTAAAAAAGTTTTCACTTCAAAAACCCTTACAAGACTAATACTAACGTCCATCTGTCACAGCTATTTTTCTATCCTAAAATCGCCGAGCAAAAAAGAAGAACGCACAGGTAATACTCCAATATACGCACTGGAAGCATTTGTATACAATGTCCACAAAACGCTATAAAACCAAACCAACATACATCGCTTTACATTCAAACTGTTTATCCGCGTTGCATTTCAAATATCCCAGCAACGACACTACATATGCGAATAGCCGCAGTGGAAAACGCGACCAGACTGCCTTACAAAATGGACAGGAAAGGGAAAATCTGCGGTCTAGTTTTCCTTTCCTTACTTGTCAACATATTCATTTTATTAGTAACCGTTAATAATATACTTAAAATTGACTGCATATTGATTAAAATTGTATTACGTAAGCAATGTATGAAAACGAAAAGGCACAGGTCGTGCCCTACATACATTTAATCAGCGCGGTCATTCATCTCATTCTATTGCAGTTATAATGAGTAGCACTCGTCGACGCTCTCTCGCTTTCCCTCTTGCACATACTATAATCTGCATATGTAACAAGGACAAAATAAAGGTATACTTTTATACACGTATTAGTAGTCCACACAACGCAGATATGTAATGATTACTTTTCTATGTATGGGGAGGGGGGAGGGGTTCACATTTTAGGTGTAGCTAATCTAAAAACCCTTATAGTTTAACCATGTCCGTCTGTATGTCACCACCATTTTACTTGCAGACTATTTGTGTTATAGGTATAAATTTTGACGTGGTTATACATATTTTTAACTCTTGGAAAATTATGAAATAAAATCTTTAAAAAAAATTATAATAAAACACCTAGATGTAAAGTGGAATGATTTTTTTATTCAAATACCCAATTGGGTATTTGACTAACTTTTTTATTTCATTAATCATAATTTCAAGGTACAAGCTGATGAAGAGTGAATTTTTTTTTAATAATCTAAGAAATTTACCGAGTTATAAAGTTTAAATTTAACCTTTAGAGAAGGACGGCAATACTGTGTTGTGAGGTCATTTTTAATATTGCACATTATATTCTACGAGAGGAAAAGAGACAGGGATATACCCAACTCAATCCGTATCTTCAAATTTAGAAGCCTACAACTGGCTTATTTTTCAATCAATTTTTTAATTTTTTTCAAGACTGGTTTTTAATTAACTTATATTTCACAATATTGTACGAAAAATACCAAAATTTAGAATGAATCAACTACCGTATTATGTAGAGTATGGTTGAATAGGTCTTTTAAAAGTATTGGAGGTCTTTTAAACATATTGTCAAGGGCACGTTTTCGTTACAGGGAAACGTTAACGAAATATGAATGTTTAAAGTGGTTATTTCTGTTAGAGTTACGTGTCTCCAGCCCTTTACAGTTAAATCACATTTTTTAGTATCGAAAAAGTATTCATAATAGCAGAATATTTAAAGAAATTCGAAGAAAAATTATCACAGCTAAGCAGGCTCTACTTGTTTACGAGTAACATTCGACCAGATATATAGCACGTAGCTGGGTCTGTAAACAGTTCATAGAGACCCCATATAAATGGCTTAAATCAACTGCAAGAATAACTGTGTATTTTACAATGTATAATTATTAAGCATGTGAATGATATACCAGACAAACTATATTTATATATTTACATGATAAAAAATTATATTATATGTATAAATAGTTTAACAAACATATTATTTACGCTCAAATGTTTATATACGCCTAACGCCCATATGCACCACACACGGTCAGGACTGTCAGTCAGTCTTACTGACAGCTAAAACGTATTTCGGTTTCTCATTCACTGTCAGTCGAGTCGGAACAAGAGACTACTTTACCGTCCATGCCCTATTACACGGTCCAATCGGTAAATTATCCATACAAAATAGGTTCTTAACTGTCAGTAAATCCGACTGAGAGTCCTGACTGTGTGTCGTGCATACAGGCGTAATTGTGTACGTAACCTCGTAGAACGGAATATACTTGTACTTAACAGGTTTAGTCAACTTTGATTATGCACACTGAATACGTATAACATAGAGCAGAGCTCCCCAAACTTTTTATCGGTTTGGATAGACATGCCGCTGACTTTTTTTTGGAACTTTTTGCTGAAATTATTCTATTTATGTAATTTTTTTGTCTCGTAGACCACTTGTCGTGTTTTCCGGTTTTGCGTAAACCACCTGACCTTTTTTTAGACATTTGCTGAGATTATTTCATTATGGAAAGCCAAAATTAATTGAAATCCATCATCGTGGACCCTCATTTACATCTCATGGACGCCCAATTTTTTTTGCTGACAATGACCTCTGCCAGATCGTAATCGACCCCTGGGAGTCGATATAGGCCACTTTAGGAATCTACGATATAGGCCACTTTAGGAATGACCTAGAGGATAGACGAAAAAGTTAGTCGTGCAATCAAAAACATGCCGTCTTTATCGAACAATAGGGTATTTGTCAATATTTTTCATTACCAGAATAGAATAAGTAATAACATTAAAGGCGGTTAAAATAAATATATCGTACCTAGAACTTTTCATTACAAAGTTATAACGACTTAAAAACTGACGAACAACGATACGTGCGAAAATGCCCCATAGAAAACCCGACTGGCTTATGACGTCACTGGCCAGTTATTTAACATTCATTATAAGGGAGTTTAAATATTTTTAGTGTCTCGTTAGATATTGCGTTTAAGTTATATATTATAATTTTCTCATTTTTTGTGTGGAAACTAAATTCATAATAACTTTTTCAATTTAATGAACAAAGAAATTATACTTTTCCTGTTTAGAAGTTTCGATTAATACGGTAGTTGACTCATTCTAAATTTTGATATTTTTTGTAATATTGTGAAATATAAGTTAATTAAAAACCAGTCTTGAAAAAAATTCAAAAATTGATCGAAAAATAAGCCAGTTTTAGGCTTATAAATTTGAAGATACGGATAAAGTTGTGTATATCCCTGTCTCTTTTCCTCTCGTAGAATATAATGTGCAATATTAAAAATGACCTCACAACACAGTATTGCCGTCCTTCTCTAAAGGTTAAATTTAAACTTTTATAACCCAGTCAATTTTTAAGATTATTAAAAAAAAATCACTCTTCATCAGCTTGTACCTTGAAATTACGATTAATGAAATAAAAAAAATTTAGTCAAATACCCAATTGTTTGTTATATGTGTTAATTTTTCATCACAAAGTTTTTTTAAACCTACTCCACAGTTATAAAATTTATTAAAAATATCGACGTCAGTCAAGTACCCTATAGCCAGGAATCCCACACTTTAGCTGGAACTTCTAAAATTAAAACACGACCTCCCCCACGATCGTAAAATACGATTGTAACAAATTCGAATTTCCTAAAAGACGATGATGCCATAAACAAATAAATCCGTCAAGTGCAAGCTATACTTGCACAATTAATGCTCCGTATCATCAGCTTAACGTTTAAATATCAATAATAATTCCACTCCGACTATGTGTTTAAAAGGCGCCTATATGCCGCGATACTTGCCGCCGACCGCACCAATGCCGTATCACATCTTGTACGCGCGGACCTGAATGTGGAACCTCCCGACTACGCCAAATTAAAATTTTGAAAAACTTGTAAGGACAAAAGTTTTTCCTTACATCGTGAAAAATATTTTTTGTAGAAAAAGTTTTTCTGTAAAATCAATGGTTCAGAAGTTATAAGGAAATAAACAATTAAATTGATTATAGCAATTAATGCGCTAGAATTTTCCAATCTTGATAGTTTTAGTTCAATCTATATTTACTTCTCAATGTTCATAAATTTTTTTTAGATTTTTCTGAGCGATCCTTTTGATGATATAATGGGGACAGCGATTTTAATGCGTTTTACGTAACCGTTCGTAAACATTTTAAACAAATTCATAAAAAAAACACATAATAATTGTTAAATTCCTGTGTTATTTGACGCCCTACAAGATACCTTCGAAAGATGTTTTTTTAGTTCTGAAATTAATCCCCAGGATCAAAATAGAACTTTTCAAGCTTCAGGTCTATAATTTAAATATTTTACGTCAAATAGTTTCCGACAAAATCGTTTGCGACAGACGGACGGACGGACGGACGCCGAAGTGATTCCATTTGCATTCTGTTTTGGCAATTTTGCCGTGGCTCTAAAAATAGCCAAGCGCGAGTAAAACTCGCACTACGAATATTCTGTACACATTTATGTAATTATAAACATCAAGTGTTCATAGTATCTGTATATTAATGCATGATGAGAAAACTTTGTACCCCTTTTTAAGCAAATTGCGTACATGGAGGAGTGGGGGATTTGATATAGTTATAGTTTATATGGAGTGCAGAAAGTTAACATTTATATAATATGTGTTACAATTACATTAAATTATATATTACAAATACATTAAAAGACTCATTGTTTAAGTTCATACTGTCAATGGCAAACACATAATAGTCTGTGTTCAAATAATCGCACAGAGTAGAGATTTTCGCCAAAGAAATTTAAAATGTCAGTTTGACGTTTCACGTAATCGAATAAACGTTCAAACTCAAAAATTTAACGAATTTCAGTTGAATTTCGACCACTTGTTTTTATTAAATTATTTACAAATATTAATTTTTCTTTAATAGACTATACTATTTATTTTATAGACCCAAAAACGTGGGGCATATTTCAAAAGTAATAATACCTATACTCATCGTTATAGTTTTCCTACAACCTTTGTGTAGGCTCCTAAATCCCTGTTTGTTCCTAACGTTACGTTGAATAGTTTCAGAATTAGGGGACAGGGAGATATATTTTGAAGTTATATTTCTTTAGGCGCGTTATGAAAAAATGATGAGAGTGAAATTTTACAATGCGCGTGAACGATGCAACAAAAATCGACAGGATGAAGTTGCTCACTAAACATATATTTAGCTGCATGTAGTGACTGATTCTATATTCATGATAGTTATTGAGGTATTCGCAAAGATACAACACGTGTTTTATATTCATACAAATCTAACTTATATCTGTGCTTTTAAATAATATTTTTAGTAATTTAAATTTAATAGTGGTCCATATAATAAAAAAAACATTTATTTATTTTGAATTTTCGTGATAGAAACAGTGCTTATAAGTTTTTTAAAATATATTGTGTATAAGTGTATTTCTCTAAATCAGATTAAGTTTCGGTATATATTTATTTGCATTATCAATTATTAAAATTTAACTATTTGATTGAATTTATATTTTATCAACCGTGTTTATAATCACGCTCCAGTCCTTCGATTATTTTATTTCCATTAATTATTTGTTGTATAAATAAAGTTATTCCTGTATTATGCCAAAGAACTATAACTAATATATATATTATAACTTCTAATGCGCGTGCATTTACGTTCGTACGTAAACGTATGTTCTAAGGCGCGAAAGGTTTTTTTGTATATTATCTAAAATTACGAAAAAATATTTTTAGACCCTTATTATTAACCCCTTCAAAGGAAACCCCTCAAGATGTGGAGTTGATAAAAAAAATCGAGTACTTAATGTGCCCCATCCTAAATTTTCCATATAAATATTTTTTAATACTAGCTATTGAGCAATGTACAGGTTAACATATTTTATTACAAGGCTAAATTCCATGTTTCTATATGTCAACCGATTTCTGCGAAAAACTGCTGTGACGCTGTGTGCTGTGTAGTACGTGAGTGACCCTATAAGGGTAACAGGTTAATATATTACAATGCTAAATTCCATGTTTCTATATGTCAACCGATTTCTGCGAAAAACTGCTGTGACGCTGTGTGCTGTGTAGTACGTGAGTGACCCTATAAGGGTAACAGGTTAATATATTACAATGCTAAATTCCATGTTTCTATATGTCAACCGATTTCTGAGAAAAACTGCTGTGACGCTGTGTGCTGTGTGGTACGTGAGTGACCCTATAAGGGTAACAGGTTAATATATTACAATGCTAAATTCCATGTTTCTATATGTCAACCGATTTCTGAGAAAAACTGCTGTGACGCTGTGTGCTGTATGGTACGTGAGTGACCCTATAAAGGTAACAGGTTAATATATTACAATGCTAAATTCCATGTTTCTATATGTCAACTCATTTCTGAGAAAAACTGATGTGACGCTGTGTGCTGTATGGTACGTGAGTGACCCTATAAGGGTAACAGGTTAATATATTACAATGCTAAATTCCATGTTTCTATATATCAACCGATTTCTGAGAAAAACTGATGTGACGCCGTGTGCTGTGTGGTACGTGAGTGACCTTATAAGGGTAGTGTTTTTTTTCTTTTGAGGTTTGGAAACCTAAATTAAACAAATATAACAATTCTTCATCGTGAAAAATGATAAATCCTGGTTATATGACGCAGTCACGATTGGAATAGCATCATAGCAATTTTGATTGTGAATTTCTCTATCGAGATCGTCTCCACGCGCCCTAACTTGAACGGAAAAAGATTTAACATTTCATTTCCAATACATCGTAGAGAGACGCGTTGCTAATTGCTATATTTTAATTGCCATATTTTTATTGCTAATTGGTAATAAATTACCTAAGGTTATCACTACACTATTGAACCCCGATGTATAAATACGACTTTTTACAAGAATTCCTTACCTCTGATATCTTTTGACAAAACACCCATATAATCGTTGTCAGATTATGAAGCTCTAAGCCATTATAATCTTACTGAAGATAAGTAAATATAAATAACAAAATTTTCCTTAAAATTTGTGTACATGTCAGTAAATAAAATTATCTTAATAATTATATATTTAGTCCCAGAAAAAATTATTATATTTCAGTATATGCACATATTGCAACTTCAATGGTTTAGTCACAATCTAGGAATGCTGCCGGAAGCGGTACCGTGTTCAAGGTTCAATACCCGTGAAACGTAAGCGCGTAGGACATTATTTTTTTCGTATTTCATTGCTGTGTTTCAGAATTCCGTACCTTAACCGTTAGAGTGCCGACGAGCGCCATCGCATCTCGTGCGCGTACTTACTAAATTTGCCACGAGCGTCATGGCGCTGAAATCAGTTGCTGTTTACCGCGCGGTGGGGGAGGTCGCTCGCACGCATCGCTAATTTTTTATCTTTTAATGTGTTACATAAAGTTTAAATTATAATATTATTAGTAATTACAATATAAAAAGGATCCAGGAAAAGAAAATGTTTAACCCATAACGTCGGAATACGAAAATAATTCGAGTGAAAATGATCGTTTTTCAAGTTGTGCAGAAAGTAATAGTGGGAGTGACATTGTGGTGTGCTCACAATTTGGCGTAATGCAAATTTTGAGTGATAGTGATAATAGTGACGATAACAATTATTTTCCTGATACGGAGGATGTAACTGTAACCGGACTGCAAAAATACAATGTGACCTTGATTTCAGTTTTTGTTATAACTTTTGTTCACAATATATATTTCCATAATTTGCTTTGTATTTTATTATCCTTGTACAAGTTTTTATTAAGAAAACACCGAAAAAATTATTAAAATTGGTTAATTTTGGAAGAGATACGGTTTTTTTCGAGACAAGGGTAAATGACATCAAAAACAAAAGATGTCTGGCATTTTTTAAGTATAAATGAGTAAAAAACTATGGCACCAAAAGGGTTAAAAGGAGAAATAGAACCCATATAAGGTCATCCACGTGTTTGTCCATCTGTCACACCCGATTCTAACGAATAAATTAATATATCATATTAATCCGCATATTTTACAGTAGCTGTCACTTTAAAATATATGTTCATTTTAGAATGAGCAAATTAAGGACTTGAAATTTCTTTTTTTTATTTTATACGTCTGAGGTGTCGTTTCAAATTACAAGCAGCTCAAAAATATTGATTCTGAATCTTAAGTGGCGTAGCCTCGAGAAGATGCACCAAAATATATTAAAGTGCATTCCCCGCTTTATTTCCGAAACCGTTAAATCAAAAATCATGAAAAAATAGGTTGGTACAATCTGACTAGAAGATTAGAGGGAAACGCCATTATCCTAAGTGTATAGCGACTATACTAGGTTTATAGCGATTATCCTAGGATTGTAGCGACTATCCCAGGTTTAAAGTGATTATACTAGGTTTATAGCGATTATCCCAGGTTTATAGCGATTATCCAAGTTTACAGCGATTATCCTAAATTTATAGCGATTATCTCAAGTTTATAGCCATTATCCCAAGGGTGTCTGGCCCCATCTAGGTGTATAGCGATTATCCTACATTTGTAGCGATTATTCTAGGTTTATAGCGATTACCCTAGATTTATAACTTTTATTTATAGCAATTATCTTAGGTTTACAGAAGAGGTGCAAAGTATATAAGTGAAAAGAAAAGAGTGATACACATCATTTGATAGGAAAATATTTATCACTCATTTATATGTATAGCTCAGTACACATTGCACTATTGTTTGGACATAAAAATAAATTCTACAAGAGTATCCACTTGATTTTGCTTAATACTCTCCAAATATTGAATATATTTGGCGTTAATTATGTAGAAATTCATTATTCACAATTAAATGAAACTACGTGATGTAGTATTATTTCTACTTTCTTTGATTTCTTTACCACGATCTAGGTTTCATTGTATTACAACATCTTCAAGTAGGCTGTTAGCAAAGATTCTATATCTTTGCTAACAGCCCACCTGAAGATGTTGTAATACAACGAAACCTAGGACGCGGTAAAGAAATTAAAGAAAGTAGAAATAATACTACATCACGTAGTTTCTTTTAATTGTGAATAATACTTTGCAGTTTTAAAATTTAGGACTGTCAAATTATTAATAACTTTAATGGCAATTAAATAAATTGGAATAGATTGGCGTATTTATATAATTTTAAATTAGAATTTTGAAATGAAACAAAAAAAGTGTTTGTTTACGCAAATATTTTGACTGAACTAAAGTATACTTTATCTCTAGTGAACTAAAGTATTCTTTATCGAAGCGTTCACATTCGATCGCGAGTAGCTATGTCATCTACGTAGATCAAGTTGCATATTTGACTAAACAGTTCGATCGTTTTCTTTCTCTGTCATATAACGTCAAAACGTATACATCTATCGTCACGCGAGGAGTGAGTGAAATCATAGATTGGTGAAACGAAAAAGACGCCGATCACTCCCGAGCTAGTGATATACTGATACATTTTGATTTCAAGTGAGCGAGTACTAGATATGATCGTAACATATTAGCAATATCTTTTATATCTCCCATTTATGAGTTACACATCTCTAGTTTACAGCGCTTATCCTAAGTTTACAGCGATTACCGTAAACTTATATCGATTATCGTAGGTTTATATCGATTATCGTAGGTTTATAACGATTATCCTAAGTTTATAGCTATTACCTTAGGTTTATATCGATTATCATAGGTTTATAACGATTATCCTAAGTTTATAGCGATTACCTTAGGTTTATAGCGATTATCCTAAGTTTATAACGATTATCCTAGGTTTTTAGCGATTACCTTAGGTGTATAGCGATTATCCTAGTTTTATAACGATTATCCTAGGTTTTTAGCGATTACCTTAGGTGTATAGCGATTATCCTAGTTTTATAACGATTATCCTAGGTTTATAGCGATTACCTTAGGTTTATAGCGATTATCCTGAGTTTATAGCTATTATATAAAGTTTTATTGTTTTTTAGGAGTTCCCTATATCGTCACGCCTCTGAAAGTTATACTAAGCAATATATTAGGTCTGTGGACAATAACATTAGCATTTATTAACAATTTAATAGAAATACTTTAACCCTTCGATGTTTAAACTTCTATATGTACCCATATACTTACGGAATCCTTGCATTACGAGTTCTACTCGTACTTGACAGGTTTTTATTTTAATAATTTAATTGTGACACAACGAGATCCTTGAAAATGTGAGGCGCGTTAACTAATCGGTGCACGTCGGACCGAGTAATGTGGGCAGGATCGATTCTGTGGACCAGTCCATGCAGTACTCCTACATTTGCCATCGTAGTGGTAACCGATTCAACGAGTTAAATAGTTAACGTGACCTAAATTATTTCAGAGGATTTATAAGCTTACGTATTCAGAACACAGAGCTACACAGTTTGCAAATTTGCTCTCGATACTTATTCCAAAAGTTTACTTGTTAATAAATTGTGGAAGGAACGTGGATGACTCCTGATCATTTTAATAATTGTATCTTGGACAAATAACGGCCACAATAACTAAATATGACAGACTGGAAAAGGAAGTGTGGTCATATAGTCACGGATTATAAACGCTCTATCATAGACAATAAGGATTGCACAGAAAGGGCCGACGTTTATATATGATGAATATAAAGCTACGATTTCAATATCAAACGTGTAAAAAGAAAAGATTTTGCCTATAGTTAATTACGTTTTGTTACTTACGGATAGGCTTAGCATGTAAAAGTCTTTTGTTACTTACGAACAGACTTAGCATGTAAAAGTCTTTTGTTACTTACGAACAGACTTAGCATGTAAAAGTCTTTTGTTACTTACGAACAGACTTAGCATGTAAAAGTCTTTTGTTACTTACGAACAGACTTAGCATGTAAAAATCTTTAGTTACTTACGGACAGACTTAGCATGTAAAAATCTTTTGTTACTCACGGACAGACTTAGCATGTAAAAGTCTTTTGTTACTTACGAACAGACTTAGCACGTAAAAATCTTTAGTTACTTACGGACAGACTTAGCATGTAAAAATCTTTTGTTACTCACGGACAGACTTAGCATGTAAAAGTCTTTTGTTACTTACGAACAGACTTAGCATGTAAAAATCTTTAGTTACTTACGGACAGACTTAGCATGTAAAAATCTTTTGTTACTCACGGACAGACTTAGCATGTAAAAGTCTTTTGTTACTCACGGACAGACTTAGCATGTAAAAATCTTTTGTTACTTACGAACAGACTTAGCATGTAAAAGTCTTTTGTTACTTACGAACAGACTTAGCATGTAAAAATCGTTGTTTTTAATACATTAATTTTATTTAACTTAACAAGTGGTTTTAGGGTTCCGAAGGCAAATGGCGAAAACGGAACTTTTATAATTTCAGCCTGTCTGTCTGTCTGTCTGTCCGTATGTCACAGCCATTTTACTCGGAGACTACTGGCACTATATAGACGAAATTTGGATGGTAGGTGTCTTCTATGAACCGCAATACAATGAAATAGTGGAATTATGAAAAAAACATCTAGTGCATATAGGCATGTTCTAGTACATATAGGAATGTGGGGTATCGTTAGATAGGTTTTAAAAATGTTATAATGAAGTTTCAAAATAACTATTTTAAGTAAATAGTTGGTCAGATATGCGCTTCTAAAGTCTTAAAAAGTGTGCATCCATTCCCCTCCCCTCTAACTTTTCAACTAACGTGTGTAAATTTTGAAATAAATTAAGGCGGTAGAACTTAAAATACACTTTCAAGGAAAATTGATTCGAATTAGATACGTCGTGTAGTCTTTGAGATATTGAACATTTTCGGTACCGACCGCAGCAATACTTATTTTTTCACAGTGTCTTAGAAATACAAACTTATAAGTTAAATATTGTTTGGTGCTATGAAACCCTTCGTACACGAGTCCGACTTGACTCGTTTTTATCTTTGTAACACCTAGACCCAATACTGTTCTCGACTTACATTTTCATACAAAGCGCCCTACGCTTTTTTTTTAAATGAAGTTTGTTTTTATTGTCAATCTATGTTTATTGTAAGATTATCTATAAAAATTAAGTTATACCGAGTCGTGAGACATCATACATATATCATATATTTAAAGATTATTTTTTATTTTTTAGTTCGTATTGCTACAAACCCATGTTTTATTTAGTGTTTTCAAACTATAATTTTATTTTTTGTTACTTTATTATTAACTTCCCATATTTTGGTACCCGTTCGTGGGTACCCGTGGCACAAAACCCATAGATTAAATTTAAAAAAGTCATAGATAATGGAAGATGCGTACGAATAGACAAGAGGAAATATCGAGTATATGTTTTATTTTCATTGAAACGATTACAGTCGGCCAAGAAGCGCGTAACGGCCAACAACTTGTAACAAAAGCAGCTACGTTTGCTATGAAATGTTCGAATGATCTAACTTCAGCCTAAATCTTTGGCGCCATCTATTGTCAAATTGTGTAATTATTAAGGACTAGTTTTTGCCCGCTATTTCGCTTCTCATGATACAAGAAAGCATTAAACATTTTTTTCCCAGGAACAGCTATAGATTTCAACCAGGTCGGTCACGTAGTTAAGAAGTAAGCACTATATGGAATATATTTGCCAGATCTGATTTTAACCTTTGCTGTGGTGATGTGCAGCTCTTACCGTGCAAGTTATGCAGTGCTAATTTGGATTAAAATCACTTTCAATAATTAACACATGAATTTGACATATTAAATGTAGTTTTTTTTTAATATTCATGTTCACTAATCTGATCCTCTAAATGATAGCCTAATTGTACACGGTGTCCGGGAATAAGTGTGGGAGAAAAAAAGGCGCTATTCGCTGGCTGTAAAGGAATAATTACCGTTGAAATAAAACGTAAAATATGCCCTTTTTCTAATTGAATGTAAAAAATATTACACATAACTCTTTCTAACACACCCAATATTTGCCCGGAGTTTACCCGCAGTGGCGATCTGTTCGCGGGTTACTCCCGCGAGTGGCGCTGAACAATGTACGCAAGTATCGTATGTACGAAAAAGATGACAAAAAATTATGAATATTATTTTCAATTTTCTGAATAAAAAGTCATCTTTTAAATTTTATTTTAACTATTTTTCAGTCAAGGAATAACATCTTCCTTTGTCCGACACTTTTTCCCGGACACCGTGTATGTGGCTTATATTTTAATGTGGGATGTATTTTACCTATATGCAAAGTTTCATTGAAGTCCGATGGGTTGTTTAAGCGTGAAAGAAAAACAAATTTCTATATAGTAAACGTAATAAGTGTAATCATACATAACCTATATTTTAATATGAGATGTGTATAAGTTATATGCAAAACTTTGTAGAAATTAGTCGGGCCGTTCAAACGGGAATGAAAGACAAACAAATAAACAGACAACTTTTCATTTGTATTTTACCGATAAATATAATGAAACTAGTCGACGAATAATCTACAGGAAGCATCGACTGGTCGGCTTTGAAAAGGCAGTGAATATTTTTAGTTACATATAGTTTCGCCATGTTCTTCTGTCTGTCACACTCCTTTTACTAGGATGCTATTAGCGTTATAAAGCTGAAACATGTTTGTTATAAATATTTATAAAATCTACAACGAAACAAAAACTAAATAAAAGAAGTTTATTTGGATACCTCTACCTACATTTAAACTAGGTTTGCGGTTTACCGTTGAATAGGTCTCGAAAATATATCAAGGTATGTTATGAACGCTTTTTCAATTCATGGATCTGTTTATGAAATATTAATTTTTGTCCAACCCCTATCAGCTAAACAACCATTTTTGGATATTTAAAAGTATTAATAATAGTAGTTGTGTATACAACGAATTTAAAAGGAAAATGATCACAGCTTAGTAAGGTAAACTAATTTACGAGTAATACTCGACCGATTTATTTTACATGAATCAATCAGGTTGTAAAAATTCATAGAAATTTCATACAAATGATTTAAAATGTATATTTACTTTTTAATCTAAATACGATAGTGCACCATACATTATGCTAATTATAAAATAGCGGCCAAGTGCGAGTCGGACTCGCACACGAAGTGTTCCGTATCACTTCACGACCAAACTAAGTTTGATGCCTGCATGTGACGTAGGAGCAGAAACGTCAAAACTCTCCTCCCTCCCTCCCTCCCTCCCCGTTGGGATCTGACTTATTGACTTATTATTAGAAGTAATAGAGACCATTGTAATAGGTATTCTATGAAAATATATAGTATAAGTGTCTACCTATTATGGTACAAAAGACTTACATTACAGTACTATTCCCGATCCGAACCCCGGTTTGTCTCAGGGCCCCTCCTGGGACCCGTAACGACGACATTACCTACATCGAAATTTTCAACTTTTTTTTTTCAACTTCAAAATACTAGGAAATTCATTTGCATGATGAAAAATTGTCGCCAAATGACAAAACCAGAATATCCGTCTATATGTCCGTCTCCGTGTCTGTATGTCGGTCTGCCTAACCGTATGTTACAGCCATTTCACTCAGAGACTATTGGCACTTTGTAGATTAAATTTGTATGGTAAGTGTTTTCTATCAGCCGCTATACAATGTAATAGTGGAATTATAACAAAAATAATATTAAGCGTGGCTCTCCCCACATGGAACTGAAAAATCAAGTGCACATAGGCGTGTGCAATGCTGTTAGATAGGCCTTAAAAACGATATAGAGGTTCCAAAATACCTTCGCGAGTTCGGCTGGCTCTTGGCCGGTTTTTATCCTTGTAACACCTGGCTCCAATACTGTATGGACTCTTGTCCGTCTCCTTGATGAGTAAACTATAGCGAAGATTCTAGATCTCATAGTCATCGGTTAATTCACGATATTTTTACACATGTGAAAGATATATTTGGCAATATATTTTATGTTTAAATTTGTATATTTACCCGTGTTCAAGTTCTATTCCTATTTAGCAAATTTTTTAGGGTTCCGTACCGAAAAAGGAACCCTTATATAATCACTTCGTTATCCGTCTATCTGCCTGTCTGCCAATACCGTTTTCCACAGGACCGCGTGGAGGTATCAAGTTGAAATTAATACCAAATACTTGGGTCTATGATCCATAGGAGCTGTAAAAAATCAAGCTTCTATGTCGCAAATAGATCAAAACCTATAGGGTATTTCCCGTTGGCCTAGAATCATGAACTTTTGCAAAAAGCAAGGTTTCACAGCACAAGTAAAGGAATAACACCAAAAATCGTTAATTTGTAGTTATATCACATAATTTTTTTTAAAATATGCGTCTGTGTAAGATATCTTTCACAGACTCATATTTACAATATATTTTTGTTCTAAAAAAATATAATTTTGTAAATAATTTGTTTGGAATATTATATGCCATTAAATGTTTATAAACGTCTAAGTGTACGGAATCCTCGTAGTGCGAGTTCCACTTATGCTTGACAGGTTGTTTCTTGTGACACGCCTAAAGAAGTTACACTTCAACAAAAAAACCGCAACACAAACAAATCACAACGCATAAGTTATGCAAGCGCGCTTCATACGCCCCACGAGATGGGCGGAACGGCGCGCGGGCGGTCGTAAGTTAGACAGAAAGACCCACACAACACTTTGTTAATTATTCAGAATTAATTTGCAGTCCGCGCGCGTTATTCGCTTCCCGACGTTCGAAGGAGGAGGTCGTGTACTGTGCTCGACCGAATGTGTTGCGAGTCCTTTGCGGGCAGACCATTTCCTTTTTAAATTTTTGACATCACATACATATATTTCATTATGTTTTCCAATACAATAATGAAAACTAAATCTTTTATTCCAATACCCGTACTTACATTTTTTTTTTCAAAGAATACAACTGTGAAATATCCATCAAAATCGACCTTGTAAGTTTTATGCATTTTCAAACTACCGACATATAGAAAACGAATGATCTAGAGTAAAACCAGACAAAACTGTTGTCAAAATAAGTCAATGCGTTAAAGTAATTAATAAAAGTATAAATACAGCCACATTTTAATACTAAATCGATCAGCTTTGCATTGTGTCAAACATGTTTCAACGAGTGGCAGTCTTACGCAATTTTTGGCGGAAAAAAATAACCTCTACAAGCTGAGCTGTCAAACATCAGCCCTGTTAGGAAAAGTCTGGTTTAGCAAAAATGCGAATTTTCCTTTTTTTGGTTTAAAAGAAAGTAAAAAATAAAGTTCCTGCAAATGTTAGGACTCGGTCGCGACTATTTTATTAAAAAAGATTTTCCGAGGAAATAAGTTATAAGTTTCCGACCTAATTGCCATTCTTAGTAAGATTATACACTGAATTTGCACATACGTTGCCATTCTTAGTAAGATTATACGCTGAATTTGCACATACGTTGCCATTCTTAGTAAGATTATACGCTGAATTTGCACATACATTGCAATTCTTAGTAAGATTATACACTAAATTTGCACATACGTTGCCATTCTTAGTAAGATTATACATTGAATTTGCACATACATTGCTATTCTTAGTAAAACTAAACATTGAATTTGCACATACATTGCTATTCTTAGGAAGACTAAACATTGAATTTGCATATACATTGCTATTCTTAGTAAGACTTGCTATTCTTAATTTGACAACCAACCGACAGGCGTTTCTCCATAGGAAGTGTATATTTAAAATCAATTTTTGATGAAAATGAAATAATTAATTCCGAGCTCAATTTGTTTTTTAATTACGCCGTTTTTAGAAAAAGTATTTTTAAAGAATATACATTCGTTCAATTAAAACAAAAAAACGAGAAATTTGCATTTTTGCTAAACTAGACTATACCTATGTTCACATTATTTTATGAATAACGTAAACGTTAAGGAGTTATTAGCCTTTAAGCAGACGTCTGCATGTTTTACGACCTTTAAGAGATATGTACGTTAAAATGGCGTTTTATTTAATTTTACGTAAAAGTATCTGAAACAATGGACATTAGGGCTGACTTCCGAGGTTATTTAAACATTTTTTTTTAGAACTTGTCGAACTGAAAAGTAAAACGACTAATTTTTATAGATACTTCATAAAAATTGTGTTATCTGTTAAATTAGATACCAACAAACATCGTTATATTTTCCATCTCGTAAAAATATATTACATTTACAGAAACGCCATTAAAATCCATATTGGACAACTGATGAATGTCTCAAATCTATATACGTTAACAAATAATAATTTCTAAAATACTTTCGACTATCTAAAAAAAATAACAAAATTTTTATTGACACGACGAATAAACGTTGCTTGACGCGCAACAAAACAAAATAACCTACAAAAACGCGTCTCCTATCATATGTAGATAAAGTACAGAACTGTCATCGTCGACGAGATAGCTTTTCCCTTTTCTTTCTGCTTGTAAAATTATATAATGCTATTCTTTTCTCTCAAGCCAACGAAAAATGGCGTAACTTTAACGAACAATAAAGGTTAGAATAAAGGCAGTGCGATACAGCATGCCGATTTTGTAAATCTAACGTTAAGACAACCGTTATTGTCGTGCGTTAGCTAATGTTTAAATTAAATAAAGTGGATAATACAATATAGCGCTGAATATAGCCGTAGCAGCGACATTAACGCGGCTGACATATTTCTCTCTCTACTGACAGCTGCGCAGTATGCTATTAACTTTTTAGTGTATGGAAAAAATATATTAAGTTTTTTTTCCTTTACCTCCGGCAATACTTTTTCCATTACAATCAAATACAATAGGTACCATCTATGGAATACAAATAGCCTGCAATTGGTCCGGTGCCAATATAATTGGGTATTTGACAAATTTTTTTTATTTCATTAATCATAATTTCAAGGTACAAGCTGATGAAGAGTGAAAAATTTTTTAAATAATTAAAAGTTAAAATTTAACCTTTAGAGAAGGACGGCAATACTGTGTTGTGAGGTCATTTTTAATATTGCACATTATATTCTACACGAGGAAAAGAGACAGGGATAACCAACTCTATCCGTATCTTCAAATTTAGAAGCCTATAACTAGCTTATTTTTCAATCAATTTTTGAATTTTTTTCAAGACTGGTTTTTAATTAACTTATTTTTCACAATATTGTACGAAAAATATCAAAATTTGGAATGAGTCAACTACCGGATTAGTTTTTGATTAGTTTTTGTAGGAAATAGGTGTAATATTTCCGGGAGCATAACTCAAGGGTGGGACGGCTTTCAGAGTCAATCGGTTGCTCCCCTCAGACTTTACATGCCTTTGAAAGCGCTCAAACTTACGTACATACATACAAACAGATCCCGATGCAATTAATGTTTATTTATTATTATACGACGGTTGTGCGAGTTGTACAATAAAGAGATGTTGTCACTCGACATTCTTACAAGTTGACGCCCCCAGTTTCGATCAGATGTGAAGAATTGACTCCGTAAAATTCATGAACAGCAGATGAATCAGTAATTTTGCTTTTAATTCTATTTTATTCATTATTTTTCCAAATTAGTTAACTAGAGCGTCGTACATAGATAACTATAACCATAATTGCAGCTTTAGTTAATTGATAAGTTAATTACAAGTGTTTTCCGTATTAATTTTATGTCTCATTCAAACATAATATTATTTCGTTCGCATTTAAATTAACAATGTCACATTTATAATCGTATTTAATTGGATATTTAATAAATGTATTTTTTCTTTGTTCTTTGTGGAAATGTTAGAACACAAGCTTATTTCGTGGAAATGTTAGAGAACAAGCTTATTTCGAAATGTTAGAGCACAAGCTTATTTCGGATAGAATATTTCAAAAATTTTATGTTTGTTTTTTCCCTTCATATAAATAATTAAAAAAAATTAACTTCCTCCCTCTCGTCATCTCTTATCCGTAGCGTTTTTGGGCACTTTAAAAAACTTTGAAATTGTTTTTAATTTTTTATTACGCTTCAAATGTATATAATCTAAGGACAAACAAATATGTAATACCCATTTGCCTGAATAAAAGGTGAAACAATAGGTACATTTGGTCGTTATAATCGCACAGAAAACAATGAAAATTATTTGTACTAGAGTCGCATTTATTATGCACAAATTGATTTGTTGCATATATTAATTTTTCACTTTAATGCATACAAATTGATCTACTGGTTGCGCTAAATAGGAAAATAGTTCCTACTTCGTAATTAGTTTGTAATAAACTGTCGCTACAACCCTGTCAACCACTATCGACAGCTCTATAACATGCAAACAGTCAAAAGAGTCTCCGTTTTACCTATCGTGCGATTGGTAAGCCCGGAAAAGTACATAGTGAAAACTATATAGTAATATGACCTACAAGCTAGGAAAACTTTCCCCAAAATATTTTTATAGCAGATTGTGGATCGAAGCTGCAATCTGCAGACGTTTTATTTTTTTTTCACGGCTTTTACCATTTTCGATTTATAATTTTCTTCAACGAACATCTTTACTATGACTGTGAAATTATAAAAAACATGTCCGTTTGATGCCGTCGTTACTTTCTATAGTCTATAGATATAAACAAATAGTAAGACAGTCAATTGTGTACACCAAAAAGTACTTCAAACAGCGATTGATTCTGCGTTTAGATTGATAATAGTAGAAAGAAAATAAGTTTTTGCATTTTTTGTCTGTCTGTCTGTCTGTCTCTCTGTTAATTTGTTCTTCATTCACGCGAAATGTATCGGGCGGATTTTGATGAAATTTGGTATGATAATAGTTAATACCCTCGATCAACACATAGGATATATTTTATCAGGATATCAGATTTACAAAAAATACCCCGACTTATAAGTAAATATACGATATTGGTACTGCTAACGCCATTGATTGGCATTTTCAGTAAACTTTATGCCCATAGATATATTACGATATTTATCAACGCCATCTATTGGCGTTTTAGTTAACTATATGCCCATAGAATTGCGAGGAAACAAAAAAAACACAAAAAAATGTCGAATAACTTGTCTTATTCATAATATACGATATTGGTACTGCTAACGCCATCTATTGGCTTTTTCAGTAAACTTTATGCCCATAGATATATTAGGATATTTACTAACGCCATATATTGGCATAATTAGTAAACTTTATGCCCATAGAATTGCGAGGAAACCAAAGAAACAAAAAAAATCCTAATAACTTGTCTTATTCCGAATCTACAATATTGGTACTGCTAACGCCATCTATTGGCATTTTCAATAAACTTTATGCCCATAGATATATTACTATATTTACCAACGCCATCTATTGGCGGTTTTAGTAAACTTTATGCCCATAGAATTGCGAGAAAACAAAAAAAAACACAAAGAAACTCCTAATAACTTGTCTTGTACCGAATTCCACGTGAACGAAGTCGCGGGTTAGTTTATATATAATTTCATAACAATTAGCCTTTTATGGTTTAACTTAGTCTGGTACCGTGAACTCTATACATAACTTAAATACATTATTTACTTGAATATATTATAAACAGAAAAAACATTTTAGGTTCACAAAGAGCGTCTTGTCTATAGTGGAATCGCGCAAAAAATCCGCGATGCCCAGTAGTCAGTCCGTGATGGTGGCGCTTTTGCGTCATCGCGTGACGTCAACACGAAACTACGTACGCGCAGTGAAATAACACCAGTCGAAAGGTGAATTTCGACTCGAACGCACGTACGCACAGCGAAATAATAGACTTCTATCTAGTAATATCTAGTAGCAACGTTTCGAAATATAGATTAGCGGTTAAGGCACTATGAATCAAAAATTACTTTTAAAAAATGAATTAAAAACAATTTTTTTTTGTTTTCCAAACTGTTAATATAACATCATTTTAACAATTTGTAAAAAAAACAGTTTTTGCTTTTTTTTTTTAAATAAAGTATGGTGAAATACCTCCTTTACCCGTAATGTTAATTGTACAATTTTTGAGAGCGATTTTTACCAAAACTAAAAGGCAAATTTTTTTTAAGATGTTAATATACATTAACTTAGTTTCTATACTAATCGCTCGATGCGTTTTAAAAAAAATTAAGTGTGGTGAAATTACTAAACGGTAAATAATTTTTTTAAATGTTAATATAATATCATTTTTTACACTGGCTTAATTTTTAGACTGATCGCTCGATACGTTTTTAAAATAAAATTAAAAGTACTTTTCCTGTAATATTAATTGTACAATTTTTGAGATAGAGTAAATAATTTTTCAATTTTAAAACAAGTTAGATATTTATAGTTTGACTAATATATCAAAAAAACGAGTGTGCTTCAGACCACATGACTGAAGTAAAACTTCAAATTCACAAAATATGAACTTTAAAATGAATTTACAATTTTATTCACTTTAAACGTAGAATATTTAATGTATTGAACAAAATAATCATTTCTAAAATTGTTCAAGAACGAAATGAAATTACAAAATAATAAAAAATCACCATTCGCGTAACGCTAGCAAACTCGCGCATATATATATATATATATAATACATACATATATATATATATATATATATATATATATATATATATATATATATATATATACATATATATAATACATATATATGTATATTTCATGCACTGGCTATGAGAGGAAGAGAGAAAGAAAGTGTGCGCTCGCACCTCTCTCTCTTGTCCCTACAGTAATATACGAAACGTAACTCTATCTTTCTGTTTCACTAACTTATATCTCCCTCCCAACTTCCGTTCGCCTCGCCCGATCACACTTTTCGTAACGCTCTCGTCACGCATTCACCAGCTTACTCCCCAAGTCAAGCGTGCGTAAAGAAGTTTTACTTCAAAATTCATCGAGTTTCGTCGACAACGCCTTTTACACGACACCGCCTTAATTATCTTGTACGATGTTATACTATATAACGTGCCAATATTCAAGAGACAAAATAATCATTTATTAATAACTGATTAACTAATTAGCAAGATTTTAATTTATAAATACACTTAAAATGTAGAAACTTACGTACCACTCCTGATAGAAATATCATATTTACCAAAATTAAACGACATTTTATGTGAACGCTTTTTACGATCGAATAAGTAAAAGATAACACCTTACTCGCGTACCAAGCGTAGCGAACGTAACGTAGGCAAGCGAGATTGAAATATCCTGGGATGTTCGTATTTTTCCAATAAGTAATAAAAAAACTTTGTAGACAAAAGTATATAAAAGTATAATATTTAAAAGGTTTTTTTTAATAACGTATCATCCATATAATGTAGTTGCGAGAAGCATTTTTACATTCTTTTACGTCTTTCAACTGCCACCATTTTAAAACTAGATACTAATTTGAGTATTTAACCTATTTCCCCATATTAAACCTTAGATTTTAAGCTATTTTGTTGCTGAGTTACATCTCGACCTACTTTATAAACAAAGGTATATAAAAGTATAACATTTAAAAGGTTCTTTTTTAATAACGTATCATCCATATAATGTAGTTGCGAGAAGCATTTTAATTTTTTTTTACATCTTCCAACTGCTACCATTTTTAAACTAGACAGAAATTTGAGTATTTAATCCATTTCCCCATATTAAACCTTAGGTTTTAAGCTATTTTGTTGCCGAGTTTCATCTCGACCTACTTTCTAGACAAAAGTATAATATTTAAAAGGTCCTTTTTTAATAACATGTCATTCATATAATGTTGTTGCGAGAAGCATTTTTACATCTTTCAACTGCCAACATTTTTAAACTAGACACTAATTTGAGTATTTAACCCATTTCCCCATATTAAACCTTAGATTTTAAACTATTTTGTTGCCGAGTTTCATCTCGATCTACTTTCTAGAGATAAATATATAAAAGTATAATATTTAAAAGGTTCTTTTTTTATAATGTATCATTCATATAATGTAGTTGCCGGAAGCATTTTTACATTATTTTACATCTTTCAACTGTCACCATTTTTAAACTAGACACTAATTTGAGTATTTAATCCATGTCCCCATATTAAACCTTAGATTTTAAGCTATTTTGTTGCCGAGTTTCATCTCGACCTACTTTCTAGACAAAAGTATAATATTTAAAAGGTCCTTTTTTAATAACATGTCATTCATATAATGTTGTTGCGAGAAGCATTTTTATATCTTTCAACTATCAACATTTTTAAACTAGACACTAATTTGAGTATTTAATCCATGTCCCCATATTAAACCTTAGATTTTAAGCTATTTTGTTTCCGAGTTTCATCTCGACCTAACAATGAATTTGGCCTCAAGAATATAGTGATCACAAGACGACCTTTGATTCGATTTTTAACGGCCATGATCGATGACAACATTGTAAAATCACCACAAAATTCAAGTGGAGATCTCAGCAATAAACATATGTCTGCGAAAACCTTCCTCTGTCCTCATAATTGAAGGCAGCCTACAGCAAAGGTTTTACGGCTAAATTGTCTTAAACACAAAGTCCAATTGTTTTAGTCCTACTAAATAATACTGCTTTGCCTATTAAAAAAAATAAACACCAAGCAAAAGAACAATTGAAATTAACTCGCAATCAGATATTTTCAACTAGCTACATCGCAACAAAACTGGGCGGACACATTTCATCTATTCCGCAAACAATGCCGGAGAGCCTCCCCCCCCCCCCCCCCAATTAGATAACCTACCTCACTCTTTCTCCCATCACTATAAACCTTACGCTTCAATCGTCCGCCGACGGCGCCAGTTAGCAGAGATTAAAAAGTCCTCCAGGACCAGGCTGGCGCGATATACGAGCGTAGCGCCTGGAGCGGCAGTACCAAAGCCACTTCCCTTACGCAGCCTCCGATCTTCCTTATACCGGCGAAAGTCGACAACGCTACGGGGTGTTCCAATAATAAAACCGGATGTCTGTTTGTTTCACAGTTTTTATTTTCTTTTATCTTCAGGAAATAAGGAATTAATCATTAAAGTTATTTTCTTTTTCTAAGCCTGTTTCATATTAGTATGTATTAAATAATTATGTGGAAAATTGTATAATTTGAATATGACAACAAATTAGTGGTAAAGAACATTAGTTTACAATATAAAATGTGTTGAAATGTAATTAAAAAAATTAAAATTCAGAGTTCTTAAATTGCATTAGGCTAAAGTATAAGTCATTTTTAGGATTGTGTACCTCAAAAGGGAGAAATGAACCCTTATACGACCACTTCTTCTTTTTCTCAGGAAAGCGTGGTATCAAATTGAAATTAGTATCAAAGGTATCGAATTGAAATTAGTATTAAATACTTGGGTCTACGGACCCTTGGAGCTGTAAAAAAAATCAAGCTTCTAAGCTCACGCAATAAAAAATCCCCTAATAATACGGCCATCTATACCGCTTATTTTGACACTCGCAAATAAATCAAAATCTATACAGTAGGTACTTCCTTTTGACGTAGAACCATGAAATTTGGCAAGAAACGAAGTTCCACAGCACAAGTAATGGAAAATCGTTAATTTGTCATTTTATCACAAAAAAAAACACTTTTTTTTAATATATGGCCGTAAAAGTAATATATTTTTGTTTATAAAATATATTTTTGTTTTAAAAAATTAAAATTGTATAAATAGTTTGACAGGAATATTACGCACCATTAAATGTTTATAAATACCTAAATATATATGAAACCCTCGTAGTGCGAGTTCCACTCGTGCTGGACAGGTTTTTACAGTGTTGTTTAAGGACGAGGCGTCCTGAGTAATTAAAAACCTACGCATTGTTGTGGAAATTTTAAAGCGAAATATTTTATGAACCGTCGATACTACAACAACAATTAAACAACTTTTTTTTGTAAAACACTGAGTTCTTTACATTCATTCCTGGACCTATTTTCGTACTACCTACCGTTTACGAGTTAAAATATAAAAATATACATTTTTTTGCCACACGTACATTCCAACGTTAAATAAACCCACCCCCACCGCCCATCAGATATTTAACTCCAAAAATTTTGCAAGATTCGCAGATTTTTTGCCGATTTGATAAAACAACTCAGACCTCTCAGACCGCGACAACTTAACAATCACTCAGGATGTAAAAATACTGTCCGTACTGTCTAAAAAGCTTGATAACACTATCCAAAAATCTTGACAGTACTGTCTATAAAATGGGTTACAACTTACTACCGCTTACTGTCTAAAAATTTACTTGGACAAAGCAGACAAGTTTTCGTAAAAATCATCGCAAATTTTTTGCCAATTTGATAAAAAAAACTCAGATTTTTCAGACTGCGACAACTTAGAAAATTACTCAGGATGTGATAATACAGTGAGGACTGCCTAAAAACCCTTGATATCACTATCTAAAAGTCTTGACAGTACTTCTAAAAATGATTTACAAGTTACTACCGCTTACTGTCTAAAAACTTACTTAGACAAAGTTGACAGAATTTTCGCAAAATCGCAATTTTTTTGCCGATTTGATAAAAAAACTCAGACGTCTCAGATTGCAACTCAGACTTGACACCTATGTCTATTCCTTATCAAAAGAGTTCAGAAACACATGCTGGAACATGAGCTATTCTATAAGAGTTCCGATCTTATAATAGTTCCGTTTTTTTTCATTCTGAAGTATGAACTCATAAAAACGCATAGTTTGTTTAGCAGAATATCCATGTCAATGTGATCTTAGCAGCTCCTATTGGGTGGCCATTAGTTAAATAAATGACCACACGAACATACCTTGTTATTCACAACTCTCTTACTTTCATAGAAATCTCACTTTATTTTAACGTGATCTCTGTTCACGATTTTTTTTCTTTTATATATATTTATTTCTTTAATATAAAGTCTAAAAAATACGAAAAAGTCCTTTTACATAGACTTATGTACAACCGCAGCTTTATGACCGTGTAAAAAATCCGGTTAAAAAACTAATATACCTAATTAGCTTTCATTACTCTAATTTCAAATATTTAAACCATGCACACGTACCCGGAACCGTGGTCAGAGATAACACATATCCAACGGAACATTGCACTTCCGGCGACGCTACAGACCTATGTTGCGGGTACTTTGAACCGTAGGTGTCTATGCGGACGTACGGTGAATACACATTGTATTGCCACAAAAAAACAGAATATTAAATCACAAAACAATTTCGAATACTAAAATCATTTAAGTATTCGAACCATAAAATCATGATTAAGTTATAATCAACATTAAAAATGATTCAGATGTATGGCTTGTCCATATAAATATTTCAAAAATCTGGCAAGAGACGCATTTTTTAAATTTCGAATTTTTATGTCGATTCAAACTTTTAAATAATTGTCTATGATTTAATGTCAGAATCGGTTTAATAACTTGTGTTGTTTGATATACCATTCGAGAAAAAGACATTAACAAACATTCAATGGTACTTAATATTTCAATTACTATATATATATATATATATATATATATATATATATATATATATATATATATATGTGTGTGTATATCTTTCACAGGCGCATATTTCAAAAATATATATAATTGGAAATCATAAATTTTAGGATTTTCCCTCTATTTGTGCTATAATACCAACCCATCCAGGTTGACCTATAAACCTGTATGTCAACAGGGTTAAAGTCGACCGGAAGTACCCTATAGATTATGATGACGTTATAAATAACAAAAAATAGACTTTAAAGGACCATATTAAAAGATATGGCCTTACATTAACCAAAATACTTGAAATTTTTACAGCAATGTAAGGCCAAAGGCTTCAATGCACGATAATAATTTCAACTTGATATCTCAAACCGTTTCTGAAAAAATGGCTATGACAGACAGGCGGACAACAAAGTAATCCCATAAGAGTTGTTTTTTTTTCATTCTGAGTAATGGATCCTAAAAATTCAAATCTGCGGCTCCGTTTCGTTTTTAAAAAGGTGATTTTTTAAATATTTTCTACGTTTCTAGAGTTCCGTAGTAAAACAAAAGAACACTTATAATGTCGTCACATCCATCCGTCCGTCTGTCGCGGATTTAAAGTTTCTTTAGCTTTAAACCTGTGAATGAAATTCTGCAAATAGACGCCTTGGATCAAGATCTCAATTGATAGGTAAATAGGTTAAAACTAAGGGATTTACTAATCCCACATGGGGGCAAGAAATTTTGTATTGCACAATCAACGATATCATTGGAACGGACTATCAAAAAACCTTCCATTACCATATTCCGTTTTAAGCACCATTTTGCGAAATAGTAAATTTCAAATAGTCCCCTCCAACTTTTCAACAGTCGATTGAAAAATCTAGAAAACTCTTGGAATGCTAGTAACATTTGATCACAATTTTCCATTAAAATGTATCAATTAAATACACAACAACAAACTCCTTCTTCCCGCGTTTTCAAACACGCGTATGTCAGACTTTTCAGTCACTATTTTATATTTTACGTACAAAATTTCGGCTTAATCGGTTAATTAGTAAAAAATTCTGTAAAGTTTAATAAACTATGAGAAATTTACATTTTTTTTTCAAATTACTCTAAAAAGTACATATTATAACACAGGTAGTCACCAATACATTTGCAAATACCCAAATATTCACAATCATTCATTCATAGCGGGTAATTATAAAGTCATTCACCATTGCTACCGCCAAACAAGCTCAGACCAAATAAAAAATATATTTCAATATTTTAATGGTTAACTAATACTACACTACACTCGATAATAATTTAAAGTCCCCAATGTACCGTATTGTCAAATAAAATACAATACCCATGGAACCTAAAAAAAAACAATAAAATACAGAAAGTATGCCTCGAGATGTCAAAAAACGACTTAATTAGTAATAAAGACAAATGTTGCTCTCATACGAAACTGCCAAAAAATACAAAAAAAACATTTACATATTATGTAAATTTTAATAAATGCAAATTAAAAATTAACTGTAAATAACGGAGTGCTTACGGAAGCAAATTACGAGCACTTAAAAATAAGTTGAAACAACACTTAAAAATAAGTTGAAACAAACAGTACTGAGCCAAAACAGATTTGTAACGTAAAATGCGTGCAAATGATTTGCGTAGAAACGTTTATAAAACGAGGCTAAGCGACGAAATGCAATTATGTAAAAAAAGGCATGACGCGTTTGTCCGTTCGCAGCGCGAGAAAAACAAAAGAAGAAGAAAAAAACGAAATAAAACACAACTCGCTATTTTATTTTCCTAGGCCTAGCCATTAGAGGCAAGTGAATATAGGAGATGCTTCAGCGCGTACGAGAAATATTACTAAAGGCCGCAAGAATAATCAGAGTTTAAACCATCGACGGAGTTTAAACGACGGTTTAGTCAAAATTTCGTAAGATCAATGTCGATTTAACTTCGTTCAAAGTTTAAACTGTAGATTTACTGGGGAGACTGGAAGGTTTAAACTCCACTTCGTAGATTATGCACGGCAATATTGCCGCCCAGCTACTAACTGTTTAAATTTCAGTCGTTCTACTGAACTGTCAGTCAGTAGTCATATTATTTCAGTCTTTTTAATTTTTTACAATATTAATAGTTTATATATAATATTAATAGCATTTCTTTATATTTAGTACGTTTATGTTATTATTCAAATAATATAAAATTAAAATAGCAAGTGGCGATTTTGATGAAGAGATGTACTATTGTTGAACAGTCTTAACAACTATTTCCAACGCCAGTTCATCGTTAGAGCTTGGATTTATCATGTTTAATTATGGAATTACGAATTTATTCACTGTATTCCAATATTATTATATTGGTTAAAGAAATCTTCAGTTATAATTTATAGTATAGGAATATTTAATCAATAGAAATCTTCAGTATTGCAAGTTACAAGTAAATTAAGTTTAGCTAAACGGTGGTTTTTGTAATATTGAAATTACCATTTGGACATAATCGACAGATTAATTACAAAACCAGATTTATTGGCAGTTGGTTTAACTGTGATTGATCTTACGGCCTAAGTCAAACTTTGCAGCGAAGACGATCTTTACATTCCGATTATAATCTTCCTTACTTTTTACATATTACACATATTCATCAACAGGTTAACGTTTTAATGAACTTTCTAACATTTTCGAATGCCATCTTGTTAGCGGTCGGCCGGTTCCACCGCTGGTCGGATGCGTTCGAACCGTTACATAATTTTCACGTGACAGAATGACTCAGATGTAGATCTAAAGAATTAATAAGAAACTCAAAAACTTTAAAAAACGTGCAATAAAATGAACATATTCATAAGAGAATGGCAATAACTAAGACCAATTGTCGAATTGATGAAATTAGTACAGTGGGTACAATGGTCTATGATATTTTTCTGAAAAAATAATACTTACAAAATTATAATAGAAATATAGCATTATAGACTTTCAAACTTTATTTTGTAGAGAAAATATTTTCTATTGCTCTCGTATGTGAGCTTGAACATAGACCAAAATGAAAAAAACACACGCACACAAAAAGTCCTTCACCGAAAAAGAACTCGGTTAAAAACAGGCGATTATTTCAAGAATTAACAGGAGAGAAGCACTTTTACTGTAAACTCAAAAACTTTCCCCTAATTTTGACGTGATGATGTCGGTACTTAGATAATACTTTTCTGAAAAGATACTTTAAATTATGAGTCTGGAATGGCAATTAAGTCTGTTATTCGGTAACTCTGTAATTTCTGAAGCGATCTACACGAAATTTGGCATGCAAATAAATTATAACCTGGATTAAGATATTTTATTCTGAAATCTGATATAGTGCGTGAAGGATGTTCATTAAGTTCCTACATAGCATTGCATATAAGAAAAATCTGTAAGTTTGATTTTTGACTGTAGCATAATTTGGCTTCTACCGAGTACTCCGAATCCCGAAGCCTAATTTTAGTTCCCATGGTGGATAGCATAATCAATGTTCTCCCTTTTATAACTCAGTCATGATTTCACGACTGGATTTTGGAAATATCAGAGATCAATCATAGCCTCACTGTAGTGTCCACATGAACGAATTGGGGGTAGAACATATAAATAAGTGACCAAAAGACACGAGGTCAATCTCTGAGGATAAAATAATACTTTATACTAATTATAAAAAGGATGAACGGCCACCGCGAACGTTGGAAGTTAAAAGTCTTTGAATATCATTATTTTGACGGAAAGAGAATTCAAGAAAGAAGTAAAAATTTCTTAACATAATTCCTCAACATTTTCCTGAAAATTGCTTTTAAATCTATATTAAACTGAAAAAAACTATCATTATTTTACATTAATTAAAAAAAGTATGAACGGTCACCGCAGGCGCTGAAAGTTAGAATTCTTTATATATCATTACTTTGAAAGAAAGAGAATTCAATGTGTGAGGTGTTCCAAAATTTTAGAAAAAGTTATCTTCATTTAATTTCTTAACATAATTCCTCAACATATCCCTGTGAATTTCTTCTCAATCTGTATTAAACTGAAAGAACTATGATGCTGTGACATATATACGGGCAGATTGACGTGACTGAAATTATAAGGGTCACCGTTTTTACTATTTTCTAGAGTAACTAAAAATATAACTGAAAAGTCATAATCATCGTAAGTAATTAACCCTACGAAAACTTTGCCAATCGCCTTCATTCTATGTAACCTTGCTTCGAAGACACCAAAAAGACAATATGCCTAACCGCCCTGAAAAAATTCAAAAATCTCCTCCTAATCTTTTGGTTACAAAAACTTATTCGTCTAGTAAAACCACATGCTGAATTTAGCCGCATCGGCCGGCACATCCCGTAGACGGCGCCGCGCCCCCGCCCGCGGCCATTACTCGCAAGCGGCGCACGGCGCGCCCCAATAATTGCATCCCGGCAGAGTTATGAAGCCAGATTTAATAACGAGCATCGCGACGCAGGCCAAAAAACTACCCGCCAGCGGTTATCCACGAGCCGCTTCGTGGTCTCGGCCTTCGCGCGCGCTTAGGTCCTCTCTATAGCGACTCTGTCACCGAGTCAGTCTAGCCTAATTTTATCAACTATCAATATACGTACTTATTTAAAACTGTTAATTAATTTGGCGATTAATCATAGTATTTTAATGGAATTTGTATAATTATTTGACGTAGAACGACGTCTTATCGGCGTTAGATGAAGAAAGATCACTTTGAGAATACGATACAACCAAAACATGTCACATTTTGAATGTTAACATATCTAAATTATCGTATAACCACAAAAATATGCTAACCGATAAAATAAACATATAACACAATTTATCCTAATCCTAACTAATATTATAAACGCGAAAGTATGTTTGTTTGTCCTTCCTTCTTTTGTAGCAACGAAACGACGGATCGACGTGGTTTGAGTTGCGGAATAGATAGGGGACGAAGCGAGACACAGCGTAGGCTTCTTTTTATCCTGGGAAATTTCATTTCTTTGGGAAAATTCTACGGATCGAGACATGGCGAAGGCTACTTTTTATCCTGGGAAATTCCATTTCACTGGGAAAATTCTTGTTTGAAAGTGAACGAAAATACAGACTTAATATTTAAATTCTCTTAATCATTCCAGATGGCACTACATGTTTTCATTTTTCTCCATAAATATGTAAGTAAAGCGCGCGCTGCCACGTAAAAATCTAGCAATAAAATATTAGGTTGCCCTTCGTCCCTTTTCCCTGGACCCTTTTCGAAAACGCCTACGGCCGTCCGGGGAGGTTTTTTTGGAAGTTTTCTTTTAATGAACGAGTTTAAAGAACGCGACTCTCTATTATTAACACATTACTTTAATCAATATACAAATAAAAGAAATAAGTTATGGCTAAATATAATTTTATAAATTTAAGGTCTTAAAGAGAGTGCCAAGAATTTTAAGTGTCTTAAAGAGAGTGCCAGGAATTTTAAGTGTCTTAAAGAGAGTGCCAGGAATTTTAAGTGTCTTAAAGAGAGTGCCAGGAATTTTAAGTGTCTTAAAGAGAGTGCCAGGAATTTTAAGTGTCTTAAAGAGAGTGAACACTTTTTATAACCCTATGATAATATGCCAAGATTGTGTACAACCAAAATTTATATCGACTGTTGGCTTAATTTTGAAAGTTACCTGTTATAAAATGAGTTGATTCAATATTTATGTTAAATTAAGGATGTAGAATGAAATTTAAGCAATGAATAAAACATTATAATTATTTTGTACATGACCATATATAATATTTTTTGTTTATGATTAGTTAGGTAAGACTTGATTAAGAAAAATAATTATGTTTACTTTTATATCAATAATTTAAATTAAACCCATCACTAATGAATTTGGAATAGGATGTTTTACCTGGGATAAATAGAGAATAGATAAAAAGGCTACTAATCAACTCAATTAATAAGAAGCTAGGGATGCCGAAAGTGCCAAAAAGTATCGATATATTTTAAAAGTATCGATATCGGTTTTGATATAACGAAAAAAAATCGATTTATCGGTACGATTTAAAGATAATACTGGCGTTCTAAAAAAATTTTATGTATTTGGCCTAGTTTAGCTCAATACAATCTCAGGTTAATAAATAAATACTAATCAATGAACATTATTTCTTATAAATGTATTTTGTATTTTTGAGATGACTTTTGTATTTGTATTTTGTATTTTTGAAAAACGCATGGCGATACTTATTTTTTTAAATGTGCTGCTAAATTTGTTGTATTACCTCTTGTTTTGTAGATTTTGCGGCACAGATTACACAATACGTTTTCTTTGTTTATTTATTTGAAAAAGTTCCATACAGCCGTAGACATGATATATAAACACTTAAATTCACTTCACTCACTGCGATATAATTGAATGTAATCATAAATTACTTGGAATAACTTGAGTGCAGAGTGAGCATTCAGCTTGAGGCTTTGAGGTTATGTTTTCTTATACTCACACTCACAAGTAAAGAAAGTCATAGACAAACACGAGTTTTTCTTCATTCGCTCCGTTCTGGTAAAGCTATACATTTCAGCAGCTTTTAATCGGTTGCGACAGGACATCAGTAATTTAGTGTCGCCATTGGAAAAAATATCGATTTTCATACGTTTTCGATACTTGATATTTTATTCGATACATAGATATATCGACCTAATATCGCCGAAAAATATCGATATAGCCAATAAAAAATATCGATATATCGACATTTTTTCAACAAGCCTGTGACAAGCTCGTCATAACTTCATCAGTCAAACACTATTCCGACGTCGACCTAAGTTTAACTTTGGTATAACTTAAAAAAGTTGACGTTTTGCCGAGCCCATATGACAGCACATCAGTTGTTGCAATCCGATCGTGTTTATATTTTTTTAAACGGCTTTATTTAATTCAATTCGTACAATCGAAACTATCTCAAGGAGACTTATTATTTAATTTATTGGGTGTAGCTGCACCAAGAGCAATATTTGCTGATGACAATTTTTAAATTAAATACAATTCAAGTAATATCACCAAATAGTATTGCTAAATTTTAAGTTAAGCATTGCTTGTTCATGCTGTTCTAAAGACATTTTCATACTTGCTCATGCTCTTTTCAACGTCTCATCTCTATAATAACTGGAAAAAAAAATCGACAAAAACGAAAAGAAGCAAAGAACAATACAAACTTTAATGATGCACCAACGACGCCATCTGATGTGACAGACGCAATCATAAACACAATCTTATATATTACTTATTTGTCTACGAAATGCGACGTTGCCACATTGCATTTTTAAATGACTACAGAACAGTTATTCTATGGTTTTACAGTTTATTAATACCTTCGTTATACGAACCTCAGGAATTGTATAAGTATTCTCATAATAAGAGTAATATAACTTAAGTTTAAGCATTTTTATTAGTAACAGTGTTACTGTTTTATTTTAATTAAATATAAGCGTTTACTTTACTAAATTATGTGTTTACAAATTGGCTTACGAACGTAATGTCCGAGATTTCAAGCTTGTTATTTGTAGTTTTCTAAAATTTAATATGGTTACACTAGTTGGACCGTGCGAATAATTCACAAATCACCGAATGGTAACACAAGTTAGTTAAACAGAATGTCAATAGATAGCGCTGTTTATAACATAAATAATTACTTTTGAACGACTGCCGTGCATGTTAGTTAAACAGATTGTAGATGGCGCTGTTTACAATATAAACATCTTTGAGAAATAATACATGGAGAAATAAAAACATTTAATTAAAAAATTAATTTTGAAATGCTCGTCATTAGGGGTGAAGGTAATCATCAAAATTATAGCTCAATCATTGTTTTTGATGACGTATTAAGGGTGATATGGGATATTCATGAAAAACCCCTTTGTGAAATAATACATAGAGATATAGTGTATCACGAGACTCGCTTTGAAAGTACAATGTGATAAAATATGTCCACTTTGCACCCTTATATCTCCGAAACTAATTATCGTAGAACGATGTTACCAGATTGAGCGTAGAGTTCAAGTATGTCCTCCTTCTACACTTTTCAAGTGTATCCTTCTTCTACACTTTTTAACGCTTGAATAGAGCAATATTACAACATTTCCTTAATTTTACGACTGATAATAAACGATTTTGTATGCTACTAATACATATATTCTCCTATAGAAGAAAAAAACTGAGTCCTAAAAAACAATACCATTTACCCGACGTTTTATTGTAAAAAAAACCTAAATGATATTACGTGATGTAGTATTATTTCTACTTTATTTAAATTCTTTACCACGACTTAGGTTTCGTTGTATTACAACATCTTCAGGTGGACTATTTGTAAAGATATATCTTCACAAATAGCCCACCTGAAGATGTTGTAATACAACGAACCCTAAGTCGTGGTAAAGAATTTAAATAAAGTAAAAATAATACTACATCACGTAATATCATTTAGGTTTTTTTTACAATAAAACGTCGGGTACATCACGTAATTTCATTTAGTTGTAAAAATTAAATTGAAATCAATTTCTACAAAACTAATGTTAAAAATACATTCAATATGTAAAAAACTTGTTAAGTCGTACCTACTACGGAGTTCAGTTCTCATTTAGACACAAATATTAAACAGTACATAGTGTTGCTATTGAGGTATTTACAAAAAATAAATATTATTTTTCACTATAGGTATAAACAACTTAATTACTTATATTTTCAACAGGGGGAAGCATATTGTCCACAGTTTCGTATAGATGTTAAGAATAGCATCTATACGAAACTTTAGATAACTTTTAATTTTTTTTTTTTTTTTTTTTTTTTTTTTATATCCTGCTACTTAGCGATCTGTTTGTTTCAAACAATAATCTAATGTGTTGTCAGATTTTCATCAGCTAAATTATTCTTAGCAAAGACATGCACCCAACGGTGCAATCCTCATATTTTGTCCGCGAATCTTGTCGCAAGTTCAGATACGCTATTCCTCTTAAGGCGGGAGAATCTTAGACTGCCCTCTCCTTGAAGTTCAGCAGCTAGTTCGTTCATATGTTGGTCCAGTCTGAGTTGATATTTCTTGCTGTTTATTTCAATTTCGTCCTTCACAGTTCTCAGATTTAAATCTAGGTTCACATATTTGTTGCTTATGTGGGATGGTATATTAAACATGGCTCTCATTGTTTTACTTTGGAACCTTTCAAGTATTTCGATGTTACTATGGCTGGCTGTGCCCCAAAGCTGAATGCCGTAAGTCCATATGGGCTTCAGTATCGTTTTATAGATAGCCATTTTACTGGAATCTGTCAATTGTGATTTACGGCCGATTAGCCAGTACATGCTGCGGAGTTTGCTGTCTAGTTGCTTCCTTTTAGTCCATATATGTTTACGCCAAGTGAGTCGACGGTCGAGGTGCATACCCAAGTATTTGGCGTCATCTGATTGTGGGATCGCTGTATCAAAAAGTTTTACAGGTGGGCAGGTTTTTCTTCTAAGTGTGAAAGTTACTTGGGCTGACTTATCTGTGTTGACTTTAATACGCCACTGCTGGCACCATGCTTGGATGAGAGAGATATGGGATTGGAGGCTTTCAGATGCGGAATCGGGATTATCATGTGACGAAAGAAGTGCGGTATCATCTGCGTATGTCGCTGTGGTAGTGTTGGCATAAGTAGGTAGATCTGCTGTAAATATCAAATAGAGTACTGGTCCCAGTATACTACCCTGTGGAACTCCTGACTTAATTGGGTGCATTTCTGATGTTTCGGAGTTATATTTCACTTCGTAGCATCTTTTTCCAAGATACGATTTAATCAACGGAAAAAAGGAGTGCGGTAACATTTTTTTAATTTTAAAGAGAAGCCCAGTATGCCATACCTTATCAAATGCTTGGCTAATGTCTAAGAAGACTGCGGAGCAATATTGTTTATTTTCCAATGCTCTACTTATGACATCAACCAGCCTATGCACTTGCTCGATAGTTCCGTGGCCCTCTCTAAATCCAAACTGATGTGTTGGTATTATATTTGCTAAGTGTTCCCTCATTCTGTTAAGTATTATCGTTTCCAGTAATTTTCCAATTACCGGAAGGAGACTGATAGGTCTATAAGATGACACTTCTTGAGCAGGTTTACCTGGTTTCAGTATCATTATTACCTGTGCTATTTTCCACTGGCTTGGGTAGTAGGACTGTCTTAAACATGCGTTGAAAATAGCGAGTATGAACAGTATTCCTTTTTTTGGGAGGTGTTTCAAAAGTGTCGCGTCGATAAGGTCATAGCCAGGGCATTTGCCTTCCTGGAGTTTTAGGATTTCCCGCCTCAGTTCATTTGGTGTCACATGCTTAAGTGGTAAGCACATTTGAATAGGTGTCTTTAAGTACTCCTCTATTTCATTGTCCAGATATTGATTACTGCTGGGAAACGGTTCAAAAACTTCATGTAGGTGATCAGCATATCTGTTAGCTTTTTCACTATCAGAGCGAGCCCAGGATCCCGTTTTTGTTCTTAGCGGTGTGACTTGTTGTTTGGGACGCTTTAGGTTTTTGGTAGCTTTCCATAACGAGTAGTTTGTGTCACTAGTATGTGTCAGTTTTGTGAGATATGATTGTAGATTCTCATTTGCCAATTCTTTGATTAGAGTTTTAAGATGTTGTGTGGCTTTATTTAAGGCAGTCTTGTCTCTAGGATAGTGAGTGTTTTGCCATACTCTGCGGAGTCTACGTCTTTCGTTTATACAATCCTTGATGAATTCAGGGTACACATGCTCTATAGCAGTTCCCGTTTTGTGATGGGATGTAGCCCTGTTTGCAGCGTCATGAATCAGTTTGTTTAGTCCTTCTATAGCCCGTTCTATTTGGTCAGACGTTTTCAGTGAGATCCTGAGCTGTATTTCCGTTGTGATGATATCCTGATATTTTTTCCAGTTAGTATTCTTATTGTAGATTTTAAGTGGTACTTCTGTTAGTAATATCTTACTATATACCCTTAGAACAATAGCAGAGTGGTCTGAGATAAGGTCAAAGTCAGGTTCTGTTTTAGTGTTATTTATTGCAATGTTTCTAGATATGAAAAACTTTTAATAACACTGTTTTTTTTCATATTTTTGACATTAGCAATTTCAGAGAAAGCGTGAAGGGGACAGGTTTTAGGGAAAGTTTTCAGCGACATACCTAGAACTAACGATTTTTCCAAATATTTTGGAAAAATCCTTTGGAATCTTTATAACTCTTCCAAATGACCCAACACACGAAATTCATTTGTCCCCTCAAAATTTTTCTGAATGTTAACACTATTAAGAAATTTGTGATTTAATTCAAGTTTCAAGATAATTTCAAGTTTCTACATCAAACCGTTTCTGAAAGAAAACTTGTGTCGTACTTGACATAGTGATTTGGAGCGGTTCCGCTTTTTTTCCTCTTGAGATACGGAACTCTAAAACACAAACAATATTGTAAAAGATAAACGCCATCTGTTCCTACCTTGATGAACTTTATCAAAAAGGATGCTGTAGCGACGCCTTTCTATGTTGAAAGTTACGGCACGTTTGCTACTGTGTTTTTTAACTTTTTTTTTAAATTGAATTTAAATGAAGTCATAAAAATGCGCAAAATTAACGTTATTAAATTTATCTATATAACCAACTGTACAACCTGTAGTCAATGACGGTTCAGTATTCTAACACGCTACGCAAGGAAACCGTAGTAACATCCAACCTATCTCACATCTACGAGATGGACATAGGTTAAGCATCATTACGCCGAACTTTCCGTGGTAGATTAGATAAAGTCATGCGACCCTTTTCGAGCGAAACGTGTATGAGTGAACGAAAAGTGTAAATACACTTTACCACACATGGACGAGTACATATCGAGTATAAATAAAAGAAACGCGTACGTAAAAATACATTTCTTAAATCCGTATGATTTTTTTTTAAATATTGCGAATAATCCTTTTATTGCAGATTATAACCTACCCAGTTAAATTAATATCCTATTCTGAGAAAATCATCCTCAGAACATTTCAGAAATGCTTTTCCTAAGTTTACCTCTTCAATACAAACAGTCAAACGTTATATGTTATATTCAATAACCAAAAGTATTCTTTTTTTTCGAAATCGCTTTCGCTAAAACGACACCTTTAACCCCTCGGGCGTCCCTGACCCACACCTGGGTTGTTTACGACTAGTATCACTCAAACGTAAATAACCGGTCAGGTTAATGCGAAATAAACACATATACAATTGTATATCATTGGAAAGAGCAATAACGAAACCAACTGAAAATGACGAAACGAACTGAAAATAACGAAACGAATGGTAATACAGCCATAGCGTGCAGTCGCCATTTTTAAATAGTGTGCGATTCTTTGTTTTTTTTAATTTCGTAATTGTAATTATGAAACGAATGTAAATGTATATCTTATTATTTGATTCGTTATTATTATTATTGTTATATACATTTTCATTTATTGTTTTATTTTTGTAATAAACATTTTTTTTTCTAAAGCTGACAAAACATATAATAGGTCACTTTTATTTAACAACAAAACAAAAAAACGTCACTTTTATTTACGGAAATATTAGTAACATTATTTAATTGTGTATATTTGAATAAAAAATTCATTATGAAAATTGAAAAATTATTTATTGTTTGCGACAATAATAAATCTACATTTTTGTATTTTCATTTTGACGTACTCAGAATTCAACGTATTATTTGCAACGTATGTATTTTCATTCATAAATAAGCAAAACGCGTAATTTTAAAATCTAAGCTATTGCATTTGAAAGCTTTTAAATCATTTCAAATGTCACGGTGTTATTTTTTTTGTCCCTATTTGCACAAAAGGCTCAGACATGTTATGAAAGTAATTCCATTACTTTTTAGCATTGCAATTGGATCCAATGACGTCTTTCGTTTGTCGCTTCCAATTGTCGTATTTTCTGGACAGCCCCGAGATGGTTCACTAAAAATATAACGGTAACATAATTTTTTTATTAGAACGAGTCATTTCTTATTTACGTTTGCGTTTAATTACTGTTTACATTTATTTATGGCAATAATGAAAAGTGCAAATCTAAGACTTTTTAGAAACGATTACAAAAAATAATCAATATCGATCGCTTTTTAAATGTATAGCTCATAGCCCGCAGAAATTAAAAATAAACTGTTATTTAGGTAACATTGACATTCAATCTGTGTTGTTGTCAAAACGAAAATCTTTCGTCTTTTCCGAGTTTACGTGGCGTTTTACGTCCAGCCCTGATCCTGTCGGGTTAGCGCGTTTCGCGGTTTAAAAACACATCTGTCTAGATGATAGAATGAGACACAATATGCACTCTGTTTCTATAGCACTTACAGAAAAACGCATTTAACATGGTTTTTCGACGCGAGGAAATATCCACTGGAAATTTCTGCCCCCTGGTCAGACAGTGACTGGCGCCTTCTACAAAGGTGTTACAGCGTCTGTTGGATCGCATTCGTCGAGTGCGAATGGAAATGTGGGACTCAGGTAATTGGTGTTTGCTGCATGACAATGTGCCAGCACATTCTCCTCTCATTGTTAAGTAGTTTTTAGCCGAAAAACTGTCATGGACCACCCTCCATATTCGTCTGATCTCTCCCCTGCGGACTTCATGCTGTTTCCTAAACTGAAAGCAGCATTAAAAGGTGAACGTTTCGAAGATGTCGTATCAATCCAGCAGAATGTGACGCCAATTTTGAACGTTATTCCTACAAACGACTTCGAACAAGTATTCCGAACGTTGTACCACGTAAGTAGAGAGGGAGGGGATGTATGAAGAAAATTAAATTAGTAAAAATCGTTTGGTAATTTTTTATTAATGTAGTCCCGGAACTTTTTGAATGCACTGTGGACACTGTATCAAATGTTAATCTGCAAGTAACCCGACTTACGTAATTTTCGACTTACATTATGCTCCCCAATTTCGTCTATAACGCAACTACAGGGTATTATTTTATATACGACTAACAGTTTGAAACGTATCACGAAGGTGTAAAACGGGCATATAAACGAGTTTGTTTATCTATAAAGGTTCACTTGTTTATCTTTAAAAATGGATAATTATAAAAAGAAAAGTTATCAAATAACCACGTAAATAACTATCAAATAGCCGTACACAACTCCAGGTAACTATCTCGGTGATTAGACATGAAATTACTTTTAAACAACCCACACGAGGCTTAAAATCTCAACCATGTGCGTCCATTAGTAACCGCGATAAAGCGGTGACTAATGGTCCGTACGAAACACGTAGTTATTTTTTCACAGGACACACGCTCTAGACGTTTTACGTCACAGATAAACAGTCGTAATGTTGCAGCCCTGATGACGTAGCAACTAGTAATCACATCGAAGTACCCGCATAATAAAAGTAATAGAGGCGTCCTGAATACTGAGTATTTATCTAAAGAGTATTTATCGCTTCTAACCGGTATTTAAAAAAAAATTAAACGAATTTATGGAGAATTTAGACGATAACTTATAGGTAAATGTATAGTACACTCTTTCGTATTTTGTTGCACAAACGAACTGCTATGAATAAGTAAACACGACGAAAACAAAATGTCGATAGATATCATAACAAATTAAATAAAAAAGATTAAAGTCAAAGCGTGATTTCATACTGATGCAAGATGCTAAAACTGTAGCGAAACAAGAACATAATTTATGGAGATTACAATTTCAAAAGGACATAAACACGAAGCGCATGTACTGTTTAGCTTATGTAGTATTGATAACGTAGAAACTTTGATTACAATGATCGAACTCGTTTTTGAGAAAATTGATTTTAAACTGTGTTTCTGTGTATAAAGTACCCCTACGTTTTCACCCAAATACGCTCTTTGAAACGGCTACGATTTCCTTCACAATAACTACAGCGTCTCAATCAGCTTCAAAATTGTCTTCCGATTCAAACCAAAGTACACATTTATCAAACTCTACTTTTGTCTATGTCCTAGATTATGGAGACGTGTGTTATTCTAATTTAAATAAACATTTACTCAATAAATTGGAACGACCTCAAAACCTGTGTATTCGATATATTTTTGGCCATATACAAGCATCAGTCACGACTTAAATGGAAAGGCATTCGTGACCGGCGGAACCTCCATTTTCAATGTTTTTATACAACACCCTCAATAATCCTGTTACATCTCCTTATCTCCGATCCAGTTTCCAATACCTGTCAGTCTACGTCCTTGAATTATATTTTAAAAACAAGTACACTCCTAATACCTTATCACAGAGATGATTCTATGGAAAATTCATTACCCAATGTTCTACTTCACTCCATTCCAGAATGTTTGTAACAAACCAATAAAATATGCTTGGCACAAATATATATTCAATCAGTGGACGATTAATCACAAAACTTATTGTATTTAAATTAACAGCTATGGTAAATGTTTAAAGTAACGGCTATGGTAAATGTTTAAATTAACAGCTATGATAAATGTTTAAATTAACGGCTATGGTAAATGTTTAAATTAACGGCTATTGTAACTTACATTAATTTCATTTTTTCTTTATATTGTGTTCCTAAATAGGTATTAATAATTCCTTTGTTATTTTTGTCGAAGAAAAGTAAGTATTATTAGTGTTTTCGATAAACTCATGTTAAGTTACATTAGATTGTTTACCTTGTTATTTATTGTAAAATATCTAAATAAATACTTTTATTAACGAAAAAAATTTTAGTTTCCAATTCAATATTGGATATCTATAAAATTATATTTTGCTGTTTCTTGAAGTATTTTTACAATTTACCACACAATAACTATCGTGACAAATTTTTAAAATTTACTTTGAATGCATAGAAAGTGAGGTATGAGTTCAGTACAGCAAAAATGCTAATTTTAGTGATTTTTGAAGCTAAAGAATGTACATAAAATTACGTATTTAAAAAGAACAGGACTCAATCGTATATTGACTATTTTAATGTAAAAATTTATTTTAAAAAATCTTTTCTTTTTTATTGATGAAGTATTTTTCATTATTTTCACTTTAAATTTATAATTACATGCTACATACTCAATAAATATATAAACAGAAATATTAATAATAAAAACAAGAAAAAAATAAACATTTACAAGGTATTGGAAATGTAAATAATTATGGTGTTTAAATATTTAGTTTCATGGATCCCCTCTTTACTTTTCATGGATTTCCCTCTTTACTTTAAGTTTCATATTTTTAGGATTGATAAACAGTTGCATTTTCATTGTTGCTTTAATGGATTTGTACCCAATTATTAATTTATAATAAAAAAAATCATGAACTAAAGAATTAATAATACATTTTTAAGGTTGGTGGAATTGAATATTTTTGTTAATATTAAGTAAGATAAACTTTATTTAGTGAGATATACTTTTTTTGTAAGTTTTTATTAACATTTTATTAAACTTTTTCTCGCATTATTACCATTCATATTTATATATTGATATGTAGTATCTATTGTAAATTTAAAGTGAAAATAGTGAAAAAGTTTGCAATACAGAAAATGGAGGTGTTAAGAGTAATTTTAAACCAGGAATCGCATCCTAACTAATACGTATTATAAATACGAAAGTGTGTGTGTTTCTTTCTTTCACGTTGCAACGGAGCAATGGATCGAGGTGATTTTTGCGCAGCGGTAGTTGTGCGGACCGGAAAAATGATATAAGCTTCCAGCTACTTGTTATCCCAGGAATCGCTTCCTAACAAATACGTATTATAAATACGAAAGTGTATTTATTTGTCTTTCATTCACCTCGCAACGCAGCAACGGACTGAAGTGATTTGTTTGCGCAGAGGTAGCTATGTGGGCCGGAAAATGACAAAAGCTACTTGTTATCCCAGGAATCGCATCCTAATTAATACGTATTATAAATACGAAAGTGTATATGTGTTTCTTTCTTTCACGTCGTAATGGAGCAATGGATCGAGGTGATTTTTGCGCAGAGGTAGCTCTGCGGACCGGGAAATGACATAAGCTACTTGTTATCCCAGGAACCCCATCCTAACAAATACGTATTATAAATACGAAAGTGCGTTTGTTTGTCCTTCATTCACCTCGCAACGCAGCAACGGACTGAGGTGATTTTTTGCGCAGAGGTAGCTACGCGGGCCGGAAAATGACAAAAGCTACTTGTTATCCCAGGAATCGTATCGTATCGTCAGGGGCGACATCAAAACAATTTAAATCTTATTTTAACTTGTATATATTCACATAATTTAATGTCATCTTCCTGTAAAATCTCACCTCATTCGATCCCAAAACAGATGCTGTAACGTGCGTAACGTCTACCGTCGACAGACAGATGTACGACGTACACGACTATAAATATAAGGCCTACTTCTCCCATTTGGCCTCGGAACCCTAAAAAGCAGAGTCCAACTCTTAAAGATTGAATATGTGACTTATCGTTGAAAGATCTTTTTTTCTTGCCCAGTTCATTTACAAAAAACCTGTCAAGTACGAGTAGAACTCGCACTACGAGGATACCATACATATTTAAGCACTTATAAACATTTAAGGGTCCATGTACCCTCAAATGTTTTTTATCATTTAAGGGTCGATTATATCCTTAAATATAATTTCACATTAAAAAATATGAATTGTTTACAACGTAAATATAATAGCCAACTATATCTTTCACAAACGTAAAAACAAACCAATTTTAAAAATGTTTAATTCCGTATAAAATTATAAAACATTTATTTTTGATTTTACCTTTACTTCTGTAAGCCCTCCAATTATGACGACTTTCAAGATCGTAGGTCGACCGGAAGTACCCTATAGATTTTGAATTTACAAAGAACGAAGAGCCCTATAGGTTTTGATGATCAATAAGACTAAGACTAATATTGTATGAATAAACAAAACAATACGTTTTAAAGGACCATAACTTTTTGTTGCGTAAATAAAAAAAAATTCAGCAGGTGTGTTTCAAGCCGTTTCTGAGAAAAGGGTCTTCGTCAGACAGACGCACAGGGGGATTACCACGTGATCCTATAAAAGTTCCGTTTTTTTTTCATTTCAAAGGACGGAACCCTAAAAAAGCGACCAAGTGATAATTCGGACTCGTGCACCAAACAATATTAAACATATATAAAATACAAACTTTATTTCTAAGACACAGTGAAAAACAAATTTATTGCTGCGTTCGGTACCGAAAATATCCCATATCTCAAAAACTACACAACATATCTCATTCAAATCAATTTTTCTTAAAAGTTTATTTTCAGTTTCCACCTTAATTTTTTTTTAAGAATTTTACAAAGGTTAGTTAAAAACAGAAATAATATAATTAATAAATAAAGTTAGAGGGGATGGGGCACATTTTAAGATTTAAAAGTGTTTATCTAGCCAACTATTTACTTAAATAAAAAAGTTATTTTGGAACCTCCATATAATTTTTAAGACCTATCTAACGATACCCCACACGCCTATGTGCACTTGATTTTTCTTTCATCCCTCAGTTACATGCATGGAGTGCCACCCCTAATATTATTTTTTTATAATTCCACTATTTCATTCATTCATCTATATAGCGCCGACAGTCTCCCGAGTAAGACAGCAGTGACATACGGACAGACAGACGGACATGACGAAATTATAAGGATTTCGTTTTTGCTATTTGGCTATGGAACGCTAAAAAGGAGGAACCAAAACACAATGTATAATTGATCAACTGCGTACTGGATTATTACGCGTATCGCGGTGTCGTATCTAAACGATTATCTAAATCTTAAACACGATATTGATAAAAACTTACAATTATCACTCGCATGTAACCTCCCAAGTGTCACTGCGATTGTAACTTATCGGTCGTACGTCACGTGTGAGGTGACACAGAGGAACAAAACAAAAGGTGCCAACTGTCGAGTGTGAGTGTACTTGATTTTAAGTTTGATTCTTAACACGGCAACAGTCGGAATGTACAGTAATGTTTTAATGGCTACTTTACAAGTTTTGATATATTTTGGTCCCTAAAAAATGAATAAAGTAAAACCTGTCAAGCACAAGTAAAACTCGCCCTACGAGAGTTCCGTACACATTTATACACAAACTTTTAAGAATAGTATTTCTATTAAACTATTTTTAAAAAATTCAATTTTTCACGACGTAAATAATATATTTTAACCCCTAAAAAAACTAATAAAGTAACACCTGTCAAGCACAAATAAAACTCGCCCTACGAGAGTTCCGTACACATTGATACACTTATAAACATTTAAAAGTACATAGTATTTCTATTAAATACATTGCCTACTATATCTTCCACAGGCGTAAAAGCACAACGTACATTTTAAAAATTTTAAGACCTAGAATAATCGCTAAGTTTTCCTGTAATCTTTTAGGCAGATTTTACCAGCCCTTTTATTTCATCACGTTCGGTCCCCTAATTTCGGAAATAGGGGAGGGGGGAGTAATTTATATTTTCATATTTCTTGAAATATCTTTTTAAATATGCATTTTTTAAAATTTTTCTATTCCTCATAACAAGCCTTTTGAAATGATACCCCACAGAATAAACAAAATTGAAAAAAAAATTTAAACATTCATTTTCTTTAATATGGACGTCCATATCCATATCTTAATATGATTTTTTAAGAAGTTAATGGGCTATTAAGATGTATTACTGTGTCGAATTTCATGGATTAATAAGACGTATTACTAGTGCAATATATGCGAGTTGATAAGATGTATTACTGTATCGAATTTCATGGATTAATAAAACGTATTACTAGAGCAAAATATGCGAGTTGATAAGATGTATTACTGTGTCGAATTTCATGGATTAATAAGACGTATTACTATTGCAAAATATGCGAGTTGATAAGATGTATTACTGTGTCGAATTTCATGGATTAATAAGATGTATTACTAGTGCAAAATATGCGAGTTGATAAGATGTATTACTGTGTCGAATTTCATGGATTAATAAGACGTATTACTATTGCAAAATATGCGAGTTGATAAGAAGTATTACTGTGTCGAATTTCATGGATTAATAAGACGTATTACTAGTGCAAAATATGGGAGTTGATAACATAAATGAAAAATATGCAAGAAATACAACCACCCTCTCCCCTTATTTTCGAAACTGTTAAACAATATTATAGGCGGTCTAGAAACCCAGGCAAAGATTGTAGGATAACTACAACGACAATTGTAAGTGTTTTAGTTTTTGAAATATTTACAACAATATATTGTGGCGGTCTAGAAACCGACGCAAAGATTCCAGGATATCTACAACGACAATTGTAAACGTTTTAGTTTTTTAAATAATTACAACAATATATTGTGGCGGTCTAGAAACCGACGCAAACATTTTAATATAACTACAACGACAATTGTAAATATTTTAGTTTTTGAAATATTTACAACAATATATAGTGTCGATCTAGAAACCGACGCAAAGATTGTAGGATAGCTACAACGACAATTGTAAATGTTTTACTTTTTGAAATAGTTACAACAATATATTGTGGCAGACTACTTAACTATATCAGGTATTATAAAACATTTATTGCGCTAAATTTATATTACTGATATCTTTGATAAATAAAGTAATTTCACTTCAAACTAGAAACGTAACTCTCGATAAGCAAACCATACTCACACTTAGCCGGTTTTTATTTTGCCGGGCAAAGCCGGAACGGACAGCTAGTAGACATGGTTTCCCAAAAGCACACTTACTTCTTACACTGAATATATGTCAAATCTTCAATAACACTTTTATAATAATCGCCTGTCATTTCTATGTGCTCACCCATATGCAGCCTTCATATTGAACGCAAATAACCTATTCGTAATGGTGAAAATATATTCAACAAGTCACATATTCTATTTAAGGAAAAGCGTAAGTATTTAGTCGTAGTAAATAACCATGATAATAAGTTTATATTATAATGAGATTATACTAAGATAATCAAATACTTATGATAAGAGATAACTCTGCCTATAAAAAGTAACAGTCAAAAAGGTTTCAACTGAGCTGTTAGGAATAATTACAGACTTTCAAGTTACCATTTTATATTCTAAAATTTCGTTTCTATCACGTCAATCACGATTAATTGAAATGCAGTATTTTTACAGTTACTTTTTCCTAATTTTGGAACGAAGTTCTTTTAAGCGGCTTACAGTAAGAGCGAAGTGGCAGAAATCGTCACGCAAGGAAAAAGCGTTATGCCCCCTCCAGGCGACCTTTCTTCTCTTTCTCTCTCTCTTTCTATTATATACGGTTGTAATTGTTGTGTGTCTAGACGTTATTTTTTCCGACGTTAAAATAGCACCATGCACACAACTTTCAAAATAAACATTTTATTAACAAATAGTTTCACGATCTGCATATTGTAAATCAATGTATTGAAGTTTTGATTATATTTTTAAAATTTACTTTAAAAGTAGTGAAACATATTCCACTAACACAATATTCATCATAAGCATTTTAATAACAAACAGTTTCACGCCCTGCACATTGTAAGTCAATCTAGTGAAGTTCTGATTATCTTTTTTAATCTACTTTAAAAGTAGTGAAACATATTCCACTAACACTATATTCACAATAAGCATTTTAATAATAAATAGTTTTACGATCTGCATATTGTAAATCAATGTATTGAAGTTTTGATTATCTTTTTTAATCTACTTTAAAGGTGATAAAACTATTCCAATAACACAATAAACATTTTAATAACAGTTTCACGCCCTGCACATTGTAAGTCAATCTAGTGAAGTTCTGATTATCTTTTTTAATCTACTTTAAAGTAGTGAAACATATTCCACTAACACAATATTCATAATAAACATTTTAATAATAAATAGATTCACGCCCTGCACATTGTAAATAAATGTATTGAAGTACTGATTATCTTTTTTAATCTCTTTTAAAGTAGTGAAACTATTCCAATAACACAATTTTCACAATAAGCATTTTAATAATAGTTTCATGCTCTGCACATTGTAAATGAATGTATTGAAGTTCTGATTATCTTTTTTAATCTCTTTTAATGTAGTGAAACATATTCCACTAACACTATATTCACAATAAGCATTTTAATAACAAATAGTTTCACGATCTGCGCATTGTAAATCAGTATAGTGGTTTTGATTATCTTTTTTAATCTACTTTAAAAGTTTATTATGATTTGTTTATGATGAGTGGTAGTAAATTTGTCGAAATGTGTCATCGTTGTCTTTTGTAGTTGTACAAATTATAGTCTGCAAATATGAAACTTATTATGTTCCTATAGACTTTTTTTCTCTCTTACTTTTTAGTTACCTGATTTTTGGGTTTTGTACCTCAAAAGGAAAAATGCAACCTTTATAAAAATCATTCGCGCGTGTCTGTTTTTCACAGGCTTTTTTCTGTGTCCGTTTGTCACAGGCTTTTTTCTGACAGACGGACATGCGAATATAGTATGCAGACTATAATTTACAGATTCTGAAAAAAACTGATAAAGCCCTAGTCGAACTCGAATGTCCATTATTGACTATTTTTTTTAATAATTATGGCCTACGCGCGTCATACATTTTTTCGCTATTTTTTTCTTGCTGTGTAAATAAAATTGTTTTTTTTATTTTTTTTCAACATTTCATTCAACCGAGTTTTTATTACAAAAATAATCGTTTATTTTGAGTTTACTTGCGTTCTGATCGATTTAGCGTATAGAATGATAATAGAAGCCGGAAAACCATTTTTTAGACTTTTTATCTGTCTGTCTGTATGTTAATTGGTGAGTCAATCGTGCAGAATCTACTGGACAAATTTTGATGACATTTGGTATGGCAATAGTTTTTAATCAGAGCAACATAAGAGAAAAAAAAATTTCTTATTTCGAATTTCACGCGAGTGAAACCGTGGAGCACAGCTAATAAAGTATATTAACCTGCATATATCTCAATAATCAAAAATAGTTATATAGAAATTGTATAGGGCATATAATTAAATGGGCACTAGAAAAAAATACCAAGTGTGGGGTCTCAAAAATATCTTTTTTTCATAATTAGGTATCACATTTTCAGAGATATATTGAGAAAATGTGCAAAAAATAGGCCCCCGACCTTTGTCAGAGATTACTGAACCTAAAATTATGAACAGACAATTTTTAGGGGCCTGCGCTACGAAAGTAGTAAAACTCTATGGAAATTCTAAATGTAATCTTTTTTAAATGCTTTTACACCTGTGAAAGATACAGCAGGCAAATATATTTACGTTGTAAAAAGTAATATTTTTATATATAATCGTTTACTATTTTTATATATAATCGTTTACTATTTTTATATATAATCGTTTACTAAAAACACTACGTACACTTAAAAATGTTTATAAGTCTATGGTCATGATTAATGAGACTTCCGGTGGCTCCATCCGTGAACAAGTGAGCTTCTGTGTGCGAATTTTCAATGAACATTTCAAAGTAAATGAAGATTTCATTGGATTGCAAGACTGTTGGTACTAAAGCAGAAACGCTTTTTAAGATAGTGAAGGATATTCTAGTACATTTGGTCATATCTATTGAAAAATTGCGGGAAGTCACTTGGACATCTCTCTTGAAAAATTGCTGGGACAACCATTTGGACAATCTCTTGAAAAATTGCGGGACAGTCATATGGACATCTTTCTTGATAAATAGCGGGGGCAGTCATTCGGACACCTCTCTTGAAAAATTGCGGGGACAGTTGTTTGGACGTCTCTCTTGATAAATTGCAGGACAGTCATTTGGAAATCTGTCTTGAAAAATTGTGGGGACAGTCATTTGGACATATATGTTGAAAAATTGAGGGGACAGTCATTTGGACATCACTGTTGAAAAATTGCTGGACAGTTATTTGGAAATCTGTCTTGAAAAATTGTGGGGGCAGTCGTTTGGACATATATGTTGAAAAATTGAGGGGACAGTCATTTGGACATCTGTCTTGAAAAATTGCGGGGACAGTTATTTGGACATCTCTCTTGATAAATTGCAGGATAGTCATTTGAAAATCTGTCTTGAAAAATTGTGGGGACAGTCATTTGGACATATATGTTGAAAAATTGAGGGGACAGTCATTTGGACATCTCTGTTGAAAAATTTCTGGATAGTCATTTGGAAATCTGTCTTGAAAAATTGTGGGAACAGTCATTTGGACATATATGTTGAAAAATTGAGGGGACAGTCATTTGGACATCTGTCTTGAAAAACTGCGGGGCAGTCATTTGGACATCTCTGTTGAAAAATTTCTGGATAGTTATTTGGAAATCTGTCTTGAAAAATTGTGGGGACAGTCATTTGGACATATATGTTGAAAAATTGAGGGGACAGTCATTTGGACATCTGTCTTGAAAAATTGCGGGGACAGTCATTTGGACATCTCTCTTGAAAAATTGCAGGAACAATCATTTGCACATCTCTCCTGAAAAATTGCGGGGACAGTCATTTCACATTTCTTTTTATTTATTACGAGGAACAGTACAAAATGTAATGTAGATATATTATCATAAAATGGAGACTTCCTTAAATAATATTAGCTCAAGATATGGAACATCGCCACGGATTCTCATCTGTTGGTTTGTACGGTGCACGGTCGTCATAAGTACCGTAAAACAATTTTCGATTAGCAATTTCTAACCGATTTAAGTAATTTATATTTTTTTTGGTCTCTTGTGGGAACAGAAACCTATTGCATTTAAATAAAATAAATATTGTACTATCACTGCAATAAGCAATTATATTTCCTAGAACCCAATCTTGTTGATTGAAAAAACACTTAAAAAAATTAAGTGTTTTTTTAACGAACTGTTTTAATATTATTATTATTAAGCCTTTAAGAAAGTAGTGAACATCCTCCATCCACGGAGTCCCCTTCAGTAGAGGTGCGCAAAATGTATCAGTGAAAAGAAAAGAGTGATATATATATTTGATTGGAAAGATATATATCACTCGTTTATATCTCTAGCTCAGTAGCTCAGGATCTCAGTATTCCGAGTTATTAACGACTTTATTTATTACGCATACGTTGAACAATGGTCATAAAACATGGTGATAAAAAGTAATGACTAAAAATTACGCACTATTGTTCGAAAATAAAAATAAATTCTACAAGAGTATCAACTTTGCTTAATAGTTTGCAGGTTTAGGATTTAGGACTGTCAACCTAGATTCAAATTAAACATAAAATAAATTTAATGACAATTAAATAAATTGGAATAGATTGGCGTATTTATACAATTATATATTAGAATTTTGAAATGAAACAAAAAAGTGTTCGTTTACGCAAATATTTTGATTGAACTAAAGTATATATTATCTCTAACGAACTAAAGTATACTTTATCACAGCGTTCACATTCTATCGCGAGCAGCTACGTCAATCTACGTAGATCAAGTTGCATATTTGACTAAACAGTTCGATCGTTTTCTTTCTCTGTCATATAACGTCAATACGTATACATTTATATCTAACTTCACGACGCGACGAGTGAGTGAAATGATTGAGTTGGTAAAACGAAAAAGACACCGATCACTCCCGAGCTAGTGATATACTGATACATTTTGGTTTCAAGTGAGCGAGTGATAGATATGATAATAACATATGAGCTAGATCTTTTATATCTCTCACTCATGAGTTGCACATCTCTTCAGTGACATGCTGCCAAGTAGCGCGAACGGTCGTTCGTTGCTCCGTCATCTTTGCAAGCTTATTCTTTGCATTTTTTAATTTTTACAATTTGAAAAATGGATGCGATAATATGATTATTTAAAAATATTTCAAAATAAAAAACAAACCTTCAGTTACATTCGTTTGTTTTCAAAATACTATAATTTAAGAAACCTGTCAATTACGAGCAGAACTCGCACTACGAGGGTTACGTAAACATATAGGTACGCATAAAGATTTAAGGGTACATAGGATTTCTAATAAATTATTTACAAATACTAATTATTCACAACGTAAATATATTGCCTAGGATATCTTCCACAGATATTAGTTCATTTAAGTCACTAGTCATCAACTTTTAACAGACCAAACCACATGTCATAAGTTTGTCGACTATTACTCATAAATTATAGTAGAGCTTATATGGCTGTGATAGTTTTACTTTTACTTTCGTTATATGTAATACCATTGTGAATACTATTCAGATATTTAAAAATGGAAGTTTACCTCGTAGCGTAACTGCCATTTTTAAATATCTGAAAATATAATCCATTTAAATATCTTAAAAATGGAAGTTACCTCGTAGCGTAATTGCCATTTTTAAATATCTGAAAATATAATCCATTTAAATATCTTAAAAATGGAAGTTTACCTCGTAGCGTAATTGCCATTTTTAAATATCTGAAAATATAATCCATTTAAATATCTTAAAAACGGAAGTTTACCTCGTAGCGTAATTGCCATTTTAAAATATCTGAAAATATAATCCATTTAAATATCTTAAAAATGGAAGTTAACCTCATCTAACTAAAATTACCAATTTAAAGTTTAAAATTTCGTAAACAAATCCCTGTATCGAAAAAGTGTACATTATATACTCCCGATATTTTGGAAGACCTATTCAACGATACCCTACACAACGGGGTATACAAAAAAAATTCAATCCCACTTGACATGCATGGGAGTGTAACTTAAAAAAAAAATTAAAGTTTATTTCTAAACGGCTGTAACCGACAGACGGACGCGGCAAAACTATATCTATTTCTAGTTTCTTTATAAGGAAACTCTTATAACTTCGTCATATATGTCAGTCCGTCCATCATGTATGAAATTTTACAAGTAAATGCTTCTGATGATGAACTCAATTAATATGTAGAAAAATATTTACGTGTGATCAAATATTGACAAGCCATAGAACAAATAAATCTTTAACTTTATTGCATAATTTCGTAGATGATACCAAACCTAACGGCAGCCATTTTACGACTCCTCTTTTTTAAAACGACTTGTGGTTTTCACGAACGAAAATGTCAACAAAAAAATGATCAATTTAACACATTTTGTGTATGTTAAGGCTAATAAACATTGATTTGCATATGATTTATGTAAATCGAGTTGGATTGATGCTTTTTCAAAAGAAACAAACTTTTGCTAAAATTATAGCAAAAATTTCACATTTAATGACTTAGGGATGTGATGTTAATATCTGAAGGTGTTGCAATTCATCACTACGATCTTTTGTCTAGACTATTACCTTTTCATAAACAAATCTCTAGTTGAATAGAATTCCCTACAGTGATTTTTTTAAAATGTACATTTTTCTTCTAAAAACAGAAAAAAATAAAAATTCAAACAGTAGCAGAAGCTCAGAATATTCACAAAAATCTCTTATTGCAAGCTTGCTACTTCCATAGTAAATTTCATTTGATTTAATGGAATAGTTTTCGAAGAAAAGTGATTTATATGACTGGAGTAAAGATTACAATAAATATAATACAAAAAATCATAACTTCTAAAATATAATTTTTTGTGCAAGAGTACAAAAATCATAACTTTTAAAATATAATTTTTTGTACTCTTGTACAAAAAATTATATTTTGCTCGGGCGAAAAGGAAACATTTTGTTTATGCGCTTTTTTATATAACAATTATATACGGTTAAAGATTTTCCAAAAAGACGTTGTAACAGGTGTTTTTCTCGCTATGAGAGAATCTAAATACTGACCCTCTGAGGGACAACCTAACCTAACCTAACTTTAATTATTTCGAACACCCATTTTCAGACTTTTAAGATGTTAAAAATAATTTCACGGTTGTAGACTCTATAGGTACTTCTGGAACTACCGTGATGAATTTTGATCTCTAATTTTGAATTGTTTTTTTTTAATATCAACTTTTATATAGATATGTTAAACCATTTCCAAAATTCAACATGGCGGATCTAATATGGTCGCCGAAATCGTCATGAAACCGATTGTCAATTTTTTTCTCGTCTAAAAATGCAAAATATATTACAAGTTTTAATTAGTAGTCTCTAAATGCGCTGGGAATATATTTTATAATAACAATTAATGCAAAATTACAAAATGACCCTGTAATACAAAAAAAAATTTATCTCCGTTCGTGCCTTGATTTCGCGACCTCGGCTTGCGCTCTCCAATTCAATTTATCAAGAATTATTATGATGGACATCTTTTTATAGCCTAACTTTTGACGGGTCATACCTCAAATGCTGCGCACATGACCAACTTTATTTTTTTTAGGTTTATGTCTCACTGTAAGGTAGCCTTTAAACCAGTATTCAATTAGTAATTGTTGGACATCCAAACGGTCGAATAAACCCTCCTTTTTGAGATCTCTCAAAAATAAATTATTTTAATGCTCGGTCTAAACACCATCCTACAGTCAAGTACTATTTTATTTTTATTAACAAAATCAACAAAAGCCATATTTTGATTGTACATATATCTGTAAGAACATGTAACTCACTTTATGCGATTTTATAGAGAATTGTGACAATGTTTCCAATTATTATAAAAAACTATTGAATTTACATATTCCCATATCTCAACTATTGACGTTATTAGAAAAAGTTTGCAGATATGACGAGTGTACACGGTCATGCAGGGAAAAAATTAATAGAAAAAGGCTTTGGAACACAAAACAGCCAAACAGTACCACACAATGGTCCTTTACAAGCCCATTGTAAGTACAGTTACAATGCCCTTTCTTGGGAGTTCTGATATAGTTATTTTGTTTTAGCTCAAAAACAACTACAGACTGCTAAATTAGTAAAAATCGTTATTTAGTTCACGAAAATGACAGGACAAACGTCCACAAACGTTAACATGTGAATTAAAAGCTTCAAATATGAAAAATATATATTAATTTGTCATTACAATGGGTGATTTACTATACTCGTAATACACATCATGTCTATATCGTCTCAAATAGTCGCATTTTTGCTTGTATTTTGATATTTAAATCTTTGCACTGTGCTTCAAAAGTAACGTGAAAACAAAGCTTTCCTGGTGTAAAATTAAAATAACTCGGAGCACGATAAATTAAAAGCAAACAATAGCACAATAAAAAAACAATAGACGATTCTACACTCTGTTATCACAACCGTATCGTATTGGCCTTCCGCAACAAATTATATAACAAATAACACACATTACCCGAAAAGATAATTATTACGTACTATTTATACTACAGATGTATAATTATCTGGGAACTGTTTTGCAGCGGGCGTCTAGACATAGCGAGTTACCACGTGGTTTTACAAGGTCGAAAATATGTTTTCAACTTGTCAAGCACAGCGGGCTAATAAATTAATTCTGCCCGCAATAGTAGGATGGTTTTTTTCGGATATTCACCCTTAACGATACGCGGCGCAAGGTTCAAATTGCGACCGCAAACGCTCCCCACGCACATTCACCGTCAAAGCAATATATCTTTGCCTATGTTTCTGTACTTGACAGTACGTAAACAAACCTGGCTCCGACTCGGTGAAATGCTTTTTTCGTCCCAATTTAAGTACATCAATATTGTAATTAAATATAAATATTATATTACATAATTTATGTATAAATATATTATATGACCGAAATAATGGCGTCTGCATAAAGGTTTTTGTTACATTGAACTTACCACATAAACGAAGGTACGTTGAACCATAACTGCATGTTTATCGTCGAAAAATATACATCTTCAACTTCATTACCACTTTTTTAATTCCAAAAACAAACGTCGATATCACTTCGAAGCGGTAGATCGAAAAAGAGGTTAACACACAAAAAACGATTTTTTTTTCACTGACTTCGACGTTTTGTATGAATGCACTTCTTTATTAGCTCCGCTTTAAGGTAAATGTTGTATGTACAAAGTTTATTACGGTATACAAGTACGAGCTTATTATTTAGCGAAACTTATTTTAATGGCCAAAATAATAACAAAATATTTATTTCATAACACCACTATGTCTAGTCTAGCACTTGGAGGCGGCCTGTCTGTCAATATTCGTCAAAACGCAAATGGCGACACCCTTGGTGGCACTGGCTGTGTCACGACTTCACGTACGTTGAATGTAGTTGTCTCGCTCTTTGTAGAGTAATAAAGAAAGTAAGGTATATACATAGACGCGATTTATAATATTATAGTAATTTCGCACCGTACACTGCATGTGGGTATATGAAGACAGATGTGTATATAAAAGTGATTTGAAACGATCGTGAGCGCCATCTATATTTCGATAATTGAATCTCAAATTAAAGTATTTCTTAACAATGGGTACTTTAAAGGGAAATTGTTTAATCAATGTTTATTCTGAAATTTTTATAAGTATATCTATTTATATCTAGCATATTTGGCATACTGCCAAAAAGAATATAAAGGAAGTCATTATACGAATTATTTCGTTTTTCACAAAGAAACTGTCGTTCATTTGCTACGACGGTTACTTTATTATAAATTCAAACCAACGATCCCTTCAATATAATTTTAATATGGATTACTTAACGACATATTATTACAATGACTTACTTATATACAAAAGCATCTGCTTTTTTTAATTAATTTGTAAAATGTTTATAATCTTTAATAACTTGTAATGCTATTTCCTACTCAATGATATTCATCAAACAATTTTTTTCTAATGTTTGTTCTGACATAGAAATTTATTATCCACTAATATCCTAATTTGAGACTAATTGCACTAATCTATAAAAAGAGATCACGTAATAACTATGGAATCTAACCTATACAATTATATCTACTGAATCTAACCTATACAATTTTGATATGTCTAATTTACAACAAATAAAAACTATTTGTAAAAAAATTAGACGAATTCTAATAAGGTTTTAGAATCAACAGATTTTACAGTTAGATATATCTTTGTGTAATTTTATAAATTCGAACAAGTATTTAATAAAATCTTCAGAGGAAAATTGGTTGATATCTCAATTGAGCTGGAAAAAGCTATGAAACTAGTTAAAGTTTTCTAAGTTACCTTGGCGGGATGTTTTTGTACAGAATGGCATTGTAGCCACCTTTGATATTAATGATGATGTGCGGCGGGGAGACTCAAAGTTACTATTCAACCCGACACTAAAATATATTATGCGTCCATTGGACTTTAGAGGGTTTATAAATAATACGTGCTTTTGCTGATGACGTTATAATACTAAGCAAAAATGAAACAGCACTAATTTTTATAACATAACTACTAATAAAGATGGCAGGTGTTTTGTGAACTATGGCTTCGAAGAAAAAAAAATATATACATATATAGCTTTGCTTATGACGGATATAATTAATGATAAGAATTATAATTAATGATAAGAATAATATCTTAGAAAAAGTACACAGAAGAATTTTCATGCTTTTTGATGAAATGCTTTTACATGTTTCAATATATCATTAAGAATAAGTTACTTACTTAAAAATAAAGACGAAAATATATGAAACGATCATTCGACAAAATGTTTTATACGATTGCGAGATTTAGGAAATGTCAACAAAGATAAGTATAGTTTATTTGTGATTCCTCTTCTGACTGGGATATGTAGAAAGACAAAATGAAAACAATAACTCTAATAAAATGAGGATTAAATACTGAAAGTTTAGAGGTACATTATGAAGTAGGCCGCGACTCATAAAGGTTTGTAGTGTGAAAAAAGAATATTCCATTTATTAGATTAGAACAAAAAATATATCTTTAACCTTATTATCATATCCCATTAAAACTGTCCATTGGAAAGAAACAAAAATATGACGATGAAATAAATCATTTTTCTATAATTTATGAATTATTATATGAACATCATAAAAGTCTAATATACTTATCTAGTTTGTAAAACTATGTAAATCTTTAGAAGTATTTATTGAAGAATCGAATTTACTTCGTTTACGTCCCTAACTTTTTAGTCATATTTCCAAACACGAGGGGCGTCGCAATCGTCACTATAAATATCATCGCCACAGAGGCACCCGCTTCTGATATGATATCTCAAACGTGCAATATACTGTTCTCGCTCGCACCTAAGCCAGTAAAGAGAGACAAATACATCTATCGAAGCATTTTTATGTCACAGTAGCCAATTCACATGTCACGCCCTTTCATCGCATAAATATTTTGTGCAATTTTTCACTTTGCAAAATAATTGAATAACAACCGATGATTTATTGAAATACTTTGTTTATATTTAGCAGTTCGTTTTGTTTAGGGTTTAGTTGTAGGAATTATATGTATGTGGGGAGTTAACAGCATTTTAAATTATATTTTGGTTTTGCGCATGTTATCTTAGCCCAACCCACCACTCAATATCTGTCGCAATATGCCGCTTTTTTGTTTTTATTATATTATTCTATCTCCCTCGAATGTCAGCGTACATAATAATATTTAGTGAACCAATCTTTATTCTACCCGTGTGTCCGGCATGCAAAATTATATTCATTCTATTTATTATTCTTGTTTAACGGTTTTATTGGTTTAGAATTACAAATTAATGAAAGGAAAAGTTTTGGGAATATATTTACATAGTATTGGTATTATGTAAATATAATAGGCAATAATAATATTATATCAAAATTCATATAAGTCAGTTAATAAAATTAATATCTATTTATGTAAACACGTAAATCATTTATGCCATTCACTGACTTGCGCGTACTTATGTCAAAATTCCACTTCTATAGGTGTGAAATTGAAGAGGGAAAATTCGAAATAAAAGAAGTTAGGGAGAGGAAATTTATATTTATACTCTGAGATAGAAATAAAGATACATCTATTTCAGCAATTTTGGAAAGTGGCTAATCGTAAATAATTGTTATATAAAAAGTAAACAAAACAAATGAAGTCATGACCCTCTTTTGCCCGTTCATTAAACGTACCCTTCATAACTTAACAATTCACAAATATTATTAAAAAAAAAAATAAAATCAGTCCGAAGCATTGATTTAGCAAAGGGCGGGCTGGCTGGGCAACAAATTTTTGGAGCTGAGCGACAATTTTTTTATAACTCTATTTCTCACGTGAAAACTATGCAAGCAAGAATTTAAGAATTTTTTTCCGATTCTTTTTCAAAATATTAGACGAAAATAACTTTTTTTTATTTTGGCCCTTATTGTACAGAAAACATTTATTTTTCAATAACAAACTATATTTTATTTTCAATATTTTCTCAGCCATAATTACATTTAAACGTTTCGTTATCTCCATGTAAAATAAAGACATGTGTAATTACCAATACAATCCATTTTTTTCCGCGAAATAATATCGCATTCAAGGCCGAAGAAGGTGTTCGCTGTGTCGTATCGTATATAGCTTTGATAATGTCGCACTGAGCCCGGTGTGCGCGCATTGCAGAATGCTATATTCCTTGTTTTAAAGTAAGTAGTATATCTCAAGGACAAGATTGTATTTTATTCTCAATTAAGCAATATAACAACATTTGAAGATACGAATGGCGTTTTTGCTATTTACACTAATCATTCAGCCCTTTGTATAATATCAGGTCTTTATGAATAATGTAAACGTTACAGAATTATTAATCTTGAAGCAGACGTCTGCACGTTTTGTCATCACGAAACCTTTATTTTGAGAGCTATGTATATTAGAATGACGCCTTATTTCAGTTTATTTACAACGAGTTAAAACAGTGGACGTTACGGTTAACTTTATAAGTTATTTATAAATGTTTTTTGATTATTTCGTAAGTTTAACCGTACTAATAGAATCAACATATTGAAAGATAAGAGGGCTTATTTTTATAATTATCAAAAAAAAAATTATATTATATGTTAAATAACATACCTAGAAATATGGTTACCTAATTCATTTCATAAAAAGTATTTTGCATTTGCGGAAACGCCAATAAAATCGTGGAATATTTTTGTGGAATGTTTTCGTCTGTGTAAAGAAATATAAAATTTTCAATCGAGAATTTGCGGCTGACGTTGAAAGTGACATTATTGATTACAAAATTACGCATTATGAATTCTTTAAAAATTTCACAAAATGTTGTTTAAAAAGGCGATTCGAGATTTAAAGCTATGTGTACACATAATGACTATTGTACTTATTAAAAATACTAAATATTTATTTATACTTAGTGAAAAAATATTTAACTTTCGTCCTGTTGAATGATTTTAACTATATTTTTTTATTAATGATTTTTATATAAATATGTGCTCATATTTTTGAGGAAAAATCCGTTGTTTGTAGGTACTTAATGCTTTATATACTGATGACTTTTTATGATCTTTTAAAAGTAAATACTATTCGTAGTCCAATTGTTTTATTTAAATATTATTGAATTCAGATTATAATTTCAATACGTACCTATTTAAGAACTGATTGTCTTCAAATTTACGAAAAAGAAATTATTTATATAACTTTATAATATCATTTATGGAAAATGAATTCAAAATTTGGGTTGAAATTCTTTAGTGATGCGATTACTTCTGACAAGTAAATAACGTTTTTTTCTCAGTGGAGAGAACGAACGACATATAATGAAAGATAAAGATACTTTTGACAAATTATGACATATGTAACGTGAAGCTGTTTATGAAACTTTCAACTCACGAAGGCGATCATCATACATGCATGTGTTAATGTGATTTCTTACATATAACGAAAAAATAAAGTATTGTATTGTAAATACACCCGTCATCATTAACTAATACTCGTTTACATGTCCATTACAAGTGTGTGCATCTCGTTGGCGATCGCCTACATGAGTAAAAAATCTGTAGAATTCAAATTGGCTATAATTGCTAAGGAATACTTCCTGTTACGTATAGATAAAAATCATTTATACAAAATGTTCTATAAGTCTTGGACCAACTGAGAAGATAAAATAGGTGAAGCTGTGACTGGGTTACTGACAAAATTTGATCTTAATAAAAATCTCTCAGTTTTCCAGGTATACCTACACTTGAAAAATTTGTAAAAAATGCTATTGTGGGTCGATGTTTTGTATGCCATGCCTACAAATTAAATCTTATTGTTAATTTTTTTAAAGTCAAGTATAGGTGAGTAGTAACCCTTTTGGATTAATTGAAATATTTTACAGCAACTAGTACGGTCCTCTCAAAAACAATTCAAAAATGCACTTTGTGCGATATTAAAAGCAATAAAAGAAACGTAAGGTTAAAAACAATTTTAATTATGGTTTAAAAATATTCAAAGACTGCGAAAAAAGTTGTTGTCCTTTTTTATTATATTTTTTTTAAATGGCGCCACGTCAGAAGCAAATGTTCGAGTAAGAGGAACGTAATATTCGTGTTATTCCTTTAAGTATAGTTTAAAAATATTTTGAATTTTGTAATTTTTCGAAAAAAGCCAATAAGATCATCTAAAACTTAATTTTTCTAAAATTGAAAATATTTAGGTGGAAATTCTGTCATGGAAAGTCATGAAATCTTTTATTGCTCAAAGTTGTTTTATGGTTCTTGCGTTAAAAGTAGAAAACTAAAATTCAAATGATGGCGAAGTAAAAAAAGGTAGACTACGAAAATTTTGCTTAGGTAGGGGAGACCAAGGAGATTTGTGACAGAGGCGAGTTGTGACAAGTTCGATTTGTCCGAAACTGTGATAGTTAGCGAGCTGTGACGGAGTATGTTTTACAGCATTTTGAATGCGTCACTACATGTAGTACGCGCTAGGATGCGCGAGTTATTATTCATTGGAAAGATATATAACTCTCATTTATATCTCTAGCTCGGTAGCTCAGTATCTCAGTACTCCGAGTTATTAACGAAATTATTTATTACGCATACGTTGAACCGTTGAATAATGGTCATAGAACATGATGATAAATAGTAATGAGTGAATATTACGCACTATTGTTTGAAAATAAAAATAAATTCTACAAGAGTATCCACATTGCTTAATACTTTGCAGGTTTAGGATTTTGGATTGTCAACCTTGATTCAAATTGTACATAAAATGACTAATGCTAATTAAACAAATTGGAATAGATTAGCGTATTTATACATTATAAATTAGAATTTTGAAATGAAACAAAAAGTGTGTGTTTACACAAATATTTTGAGCGAACTAAAGTACACTTTCTCTCTAACGAACTAAAGTATACTTTATCACAGAGTTCACGTTCAATCGCGAGTAGCTGCGTCATCTACGTAGATCCAGTTGCATATTTGACTAAACAGTTCGATCGTGTTCTTTCTGTTTCATGCAACGTCAAAACATATACTTTTATATCTCCCTTCACGACACGACGAGTGAGTGAAATGATTGATTTGGTAAAATGAAATGAAAATCCCGAGCTAGTGTTATACTGATACACTTTGATTTCAAGTGAGCGAGTACTAGATATGATCGTAACATATGAGCTATATCTTTTATATTTCTCACTCATGAGTACATATCTCTAGTACGCGCGGCCGATTTTTTGACGGAAAATTTGATATACTGTATTTTAATAAGTATTATACTATTGTTATTGTGTTATATTTTCTAGTGTGCGTAAATTTTCTAAGTTTTAAACCACTGTATTGTTTTTTTGGCATCATTGAATGTTTGGAGGTTATAAATATTTTTTCGACCTAAGCACGAGATTTTGCTTTTGGGAGAATTGTGACAGTTTGTCACAATCTAAATTTTCAATTTTAATGTTTTATTGTTTCAGAATACCTATATAATGTTTCAGAAAAACCGACAAGGGCATGTCAAGTGTCGAAATATATGAGCTGGCTTTTGAAGAGATCACGTTAAGGGGCCAAAGTGTCAGAAGTGCCCCATCCTCTTACAATTTGAACTAAATATCTCTGCAAAGATATATTAAAAAGAAAAAAGCTTATCGGGATAATCTGACAGACGAGGCCCCATCTGTCGGTTATGCTAAACCGAAGGTTTTTATAGACGACGAGTAAAATATATTACATCTGAAAATGAGACAATCGTGATTGGAGACGACCTGCAAGGAAGGAACCAAGATCAGAGCGAGGCAGCATTCAAAGAACGCGTGATATCTCCAGGAAGTCCACCTATTTTGAACGACAGCGAGTCCACAAATAATGTCCCTGTTGCATCCATATCCACTGCTCGTAGTCCACTTGCCACTACATCGAATGTGTTCTCCACGGAAACACTTAAACTATTACCAAAAGGTCCACCAAGAAAAGGGAACCGATCAAAATGACGCATGATCAAATCTGCTGTGCTAACTGATACACCTGTTGAGGACGAAATTGCTGCCATGGAAGTCCGTAGAAATGAGAAGAGCGTAAAGAAGCGTGCTTTGTAGTAATGCAAATAAGAAGTCTAAGAAGACAAAGAAAGTGAAGAAGACTAAGAAAAATAATGTCAGTGACGAAGAGAACGATGATGCAAAAGATAATTGTTTTTGTTTGTGTTGTCTTGACCTTTTACTGACAGCAAACCAAAGGAGAAGTGGGTAGAGTGCATCGAATGCAAGGGATGGTCACATGAAGCCTGTACTGGAGAAGAGTCCCAATACGTTTATTACAATTGCTTGTCGGACTAGATTTAAGAAGAAACCTAATTTTAATTGATTGATCTCACAAGTGCCATTTATGATTACTACTGTTATAATTTAATTAATATTTTTAAGTTTATAAAAGAGTTGATTATATTTCCAATGATGAACCAAAGATTAATTAAAGTGAATTGATGGTTATTTAACTTTATTTACTAAATTTATATCATTAATTTGTCACTAATAGTATCAGTTGAATTTCTAAATAGAGTATTATATCTCAAAATAGTCGCTAAAAATGTATGTGTCATAACTTACCTGGACCTCAATCACAACTCACATCGATAATAGGAGAATTGTGACAGGAATTGTTTCGGTTTTTGTTGATTTTCTACGAAACCTTAATAATTGTACTTAATTTTGTAATTGTTTCATATAGAGATTAGAATTAGATACGTAGAGTTATAGAACCCATAATCAGGGAACCTATTTTTACTAATGTGTACTAGTTAAAGTAAAATTTGTTACAACTCTGCTCGGTCTCCTATCTCGATTAATATTGTAAAAACTTTTATTCAGTTTATAGGCACAATCTTCTAATGATGTTTTCTCCTAAATTTCTTAGAGCACGGTTATTATTTTTAGTCGAATTTGCTGCAGCATTTAATATCTGACGTGATTCCTGTTCGCTATCGATTTCTTTCTCATACATCATTTCTTTAAAATAATCCTACGGTAAATAATCAACGCGGTTGAGATCTGTCGAATGTGGTGGTTACTGGATGGTTCCTCCTCGTTAGTCTCTACTTTTCTAACCTCCCCGCCAGCCTGGTGAATGGTTTCTCCCCATTACCAGATTTTTCATGACAGAATTTCGGCCTAAACAATTTATAAATAAAAAAAGAGTTTTAGATGATCTTGTCGGCTTTTTTCGAAAAATTGCAAATTTATTGTATTTAATAGTCTCCATTAAAAATATTAAAGAAAGATGTATTTACATAAAAATTCTATACATGTATAGGGTAATTATCTCGTAATTGGTGCTTTACGTGTTAAGCGTGAATATCTTTTTTCTATAGTTGAAGGCAGTAAGATTTTTATTACTATAATTTTTGCATTAAATATGTTAATTTTTAGAATGGTTTGCCAGTTCTGAGCAGTATATTTTTTTCAACACAGTCAAAGTAAAAAAGAAAAAAAAAATTTTTTGGTAGAACCGTATTAGTTGTCATGGAAATGTTTCAATTACTTCTGAAGGGTTATAATACATCTGTACTTAGCTACAAAAATTAACATCCAGATTTAATTTTTAGTTGTGGCTCATAAAAAATGACCAGAGTAGAGATTTCACAAATTTGTATCTCGAAAATCAAGAGATTTTTATTAAAATTCACATCAAAGAAATTAAAAAATTCAAGTCAAATTTTGTTAGTAACCCAGTCACAGGTTGGTCCATCTGCCCTAAAATAAAATGTCTACATCGATTTGAAATATATTTTGATAATATCAGAAAAGTTATTTCAATTACCAAACATTAAGAAAATAATGTTTACTTAACTTCTATTAAAAACATTACTACTTTTCTTTAAAAAAATTTCATTCATTTCATATGACATTACACCTACTGACAGTTATCAATGCAGTTGCGATTACCCATTAAAGAAACGAACTTAGATCGGTTCGAAACCTCTCATGTTGAATTATTGATATTTTCATAGGCCGATCTGTTCACTGTTCTGTGTTCATAGGGAACACTGAACAAGTGTTTACACAGTCGGTAAGGAAAAATAAATAAGAAATGGCGCAAATGAAGGGTGTTGTCAAATGGTCCAAATATTGTTAAAATAACGTTTTATAATATGTCTTTAGTAAAAATGGGCACGCAAAAGCCCGGTGAGTGGGCGAATTCATTAATAGCACGTTTCGAGGAGCAGGTGAATGAATTTTACATAGATTAAAGTTTATTGTAAAAAATGTTTTTGCAATACCTTCCGTGATCAATATAATTTTTACCTATTTAAATTTTCACAGTTGTATGTAACAGCTTGGTATCACTTTCATGTTACAGAGCGACAAATGATATTGAAAGAAAAGCTATATTTAGCGTTTAAAAGGAATATTTTCATTTATAAATCGTTTTTGTAATGCCGGTGTAACAGATGTGAATTAGCGAACTGATTGTTCACGCAGTTGCAACTAAATACAGGAAACGTTACCTTTTCGGATATTAAATAAGAGTTTTCATAATAAAGCCGGATACATTTTATATAATTTTTTTATTATGTAAATTATCAATTAGGAAGTTATATTAACAATATTTCAATAGCCTCAACAAAAATGGCGTTTTCTTAAAATCGTTAATCGTTTGCATAGGAGTATTAATCAATAGGGGAAATTGTAAAATAACTGATAATGTCAAATTAAAGTAGCTTTGTTGTAACGGATCAGATTTATGCAAAGACATCGAATTTAATCATGGATAATATGCCATTTTATCGAACTTTTCCTAACATTCACATTATTTTGTAATATTTAGTTTGCAAAATGTTACAGAATTGTATTTTATTTCAAATTTTCGCTGTATATTTTAAAAGTATAAGAACTTTTAAACAAGTAGAAGATGGTTTATTTATTACAATATTAGATGTGTTTTTATTTCATAACATATTCATAATTTGTTTTAGCTTTCGTATTTTGAAATGCTACTTGAACAGTTTTCACATTTTATGAGATTGCTTTTATATAATTGATAATTTTTGGCACTAAAAATCTGTTGTGCTTCAGATTTTTTAACAATCTTAAATATAGTACTATTACTTACGTGTCTACAAATAAAAAAAACAACTTATAATTTTATATGTTAGCTCTTCGTGTTATCATATTTTTTTTATTCCTTTAGCTTAGAAAACCTGGTTGTTCCTGCAGACACAAACCCAAAAAGTCATAAAGTGAACTTTTTAAAAAAAAATGCAATACATTTTAACAATATACGTAACAAATGTCAATTGTTGTGAATCTGGTTTACTAGATTGGCTACTCAAAAGTTTTCTTAGTCACCAAAATAAATAATATTTTTAATCGTTTTTAACAAAGTGGAATAGAACGGATATGGAATGCGTGTAGGAGCATTGGCAAAGTGCTGGAATGGAGAGTAAATGTGGCTGGTATATATTTGAGGGAAAGATTATGTTTCTTTTATGGTTTTAAAAATAACATTTCGCAAAGTAATTTGTTACTAAGAAATAAAGTTGTACTAAGTCTAAATGGCGCTTTATAATTTCTTATGAATTGGTTATAGAATAGTTTCATTATTTGTTTGTAACATTAGTTAGGATGTTAGTAGAAGTATTGAACATTAGTTTGGAAAAAATACATTTCTATATTCGTAGGTTCTAGTTTGCAGTTCAGGCATCTATTCATCTCAAAGATTCCCTTTAGATTGTATACACTGCTTTCATAGGTCCTGTCACTGCTGAAAACCCTCATTTCTTTTGCATCTTATCTGACTGGTAGTTTTTGCATAATGGCTATTCTTGACTCAAAAGATGTGCCTTTCAGTGGCATTTTCAATTTGGGAAATAATAAAAAATAACAAGGATGAACATTGGGCGGATAGCGAGGATAATTCAAGGAAGGCATCATGTAAAAGACAATAAGTTAGCTGTGTATTGGTCTCTAAAGTCTCCAAGAAGTTTGCGGTTTTTTACCGATTGTCCATGACAAGTATTACAAAGACACCAATAATATTTTATATGGTCAATAAGAACTACACCTTTACATATGTATGATATGATCTTAGAAGAGGTCTTCGATACTGTATAGCAGAATATCAAAGTTTAGCATGAGTACAAATGAGAGAATGACAAATAACCAATTGCAAATAGCGTGAACTTTTTATAGTATGTTCTGCAAAAACACTGCAATCCACTGGCACCTTAGGCTATAAGTAGCATGTCTCTTATAAATCATTTACTTGCGTTATCTATATTTTGCTTTCCAATTCCATCACTATGTCTCTTTTTGTCATTAGTTTTGTTTATACATTCTGCAACCAATTTGTTCTTATGTGCAACTTTTTTTTAATAGTTTGTGCTAAGGGTTTGAATCTTTGCGTCAAAGTTTGCGCGCTAAGATATTCATGTGTTTTGCTCAATATGCTGTATTCAATATGCTCGATTTTGCTTGATAAGTAATTGATTGAGCGTAACCGAATTAATTTGTCTCTTTTTTATCAATATGTGTTCTCCATGTTTGTCTTCTATCTAACCACGTACTGAAGTATCTTACTGTGTTTTTGTATGGTAATATTTCCGTACCTAGCTTGACATTTGGACAGTTACCTTTAGTATCCAGAGTAAATGTAATGTGTGTTGATTTAACCGTATTAGTCTTATCTTCCATTTTCTGATCCATTGATGAGAAGTTGCTGTAAATGATTGGATGCAGGTGTCGCTGCTTAGTAATGCTATGCCATCAGCAAATGTTTCGGCTACTTTTCCTCGTGTCTTGGGTGGTTCTGAAATAAAATGGGTTATGGTTAAATTTGTAGTTACGTGGTTAGAAAGTGCTTCACGCTTTATAGTAGGAACATGTGGCATCACCAGTTACAAATTTATAGGAACGTCTAGTGAAAACGATGTGAAAATGTATGAAGCGAACAAAGTAGGCATAAAACATGCTAAAGGGTTGTGAAATCCTGGAAAGAAAAGTAACATTGTGGAGTGAATAAATTATATATATAAAAAATGGATGTGCCAGGACGTGGTCACTAGTTTAAAGACATATATATTATTGCACTTTAAGGTACTCCAACCGAACACATTTACTATCTTTATTCTTGGATTCCTCATTTCTTGATTTTTTTTTCTATTAACGTCTTCTTTAATCATTCTATATTTACTATAAATATTTTAGTTAATCTGTAGGTTTTGCAAAATTTCCATAGTTCAAACGATATTATCTAAATAAATATTAAATATAGAGTTTTTATTTATAATCTATTTGATATAATGCCAAATAAGAAAATAAGTGGCATTCCAAATATTGTGCTTGCATAACAAAAGTTAGACTAAGTCAATGTGCATCGTTGTGCACATTTTTATGACTCAATTTTTCCATTGCAATTTAGCTAGTGACGTCAGTGCAACGTTAAAAAGAATCTTAAATGTGCCTTGCTTAATACTTTATTGAAAGCAATATCTTTAAGTATCTATCATTAACCATTTTAGTGCCATAGTTTTTTACTCATATATCAAAGAAATCTTTTGTTTTTGATGTCATTTACCCTTGTCTTGAAAAAAAAACTATCTCTTCGTAAAATTATCCAATTTTAATAATTTTTTCGGTGTTTTCTTAACAAAAACTTATACAAAGATAATAAAATACAAAGAAAATTATGGAAATATATATGGTGAACAAAAATTATAACAAAAACTGAAATCAATGTCACATCGTATTTTCGCAGTCCGGTACATCCTCCGCATCAGCAAAATAATTGCTATCGTCACTATTATCACTATCACTCAAAATTTGCATTACGCCAAATTGTGAGCGCACCACAATGACACTCCCACTATCACTTTCTTCACAACTTGAGAAATGATCATTTTCAATCTAATTATTTTCGTATTCTGACATTATGGGTTAAAATAAAAAAAATTTTCTTTTCCTGGATTCTTTTTATATTGTAATTACTAATAATATTATAATTTGAACTTTATGTAACACGTGGAAAGATAAAAAGTTAGCGATGCTTGCGAGTGACCTCCCATACCGCGCGCTAAACAGCAACTGATTTTGCGAGTGCCATCGTGCTCGTGGCAAATTTAGTTAGTACGCGTACGAGCACAATGGCGCTTGTCGGCACTCAAACGGTTAATAAGGTTTCGAAATATTAAATTTTTCATGATCAACTCTTATGTGACACTCGCAAATTAATTGTGGCATCCTGGCTTTGAAAATTAAGACTATGTCAAAAATTTTAAAGTATTTCTTTATTTTCTAATGTAAAGGATGCCTAACTATGATGGGATAATACTGAATAGTGGAGATACCAAGAAGAAAATTTATTTTTAATGGGACTATAGGCCCTGTACCACATTATTAAATTGACAGCACAATGTGTATTGACCAATATTAATACAAGTAAGAGAAATGAGAATTGAGCTGATGAATGAAAAACATACATAATTTGGATGATATTATAAGGGAAATATTGAAGCACAATAGTATTTTAGTTCTATATTGTGTCTTGGAGCGCGAATAAGGTTACAAGACTACTCTTCGTTATTGTAGAACCTAAATAGAAGGGAAAAGACAAACAAAAGACAGCAGAGTTCATAGCAGTATAAGTCAACTATGTATAGATTATGGGATTATCTGGATCGATAGAGAGGCAAGCAAGACATTGTATAAGGTGGAGTACCTTCACTGGATTTAATTAAGGAAGGAGATGTGTGAATAAGATCTTGTCACTCAACTCTATTAAGGGCAAATGTTAGTAAGACAAATTTTATTGCGACATTCTGGAATCGATAGAGAGGCAAGCAAGATTGTATAAGGTGGGGTACCTTAACCGGATTTAGTCAAAGAAGGAGATGTGTGAATAAGATCTTGTCACTCAACTCTAATAAGGGCAAATATTAGTAATATAAATTTTATTGCGACATTATGGAATCGATAGAGAGGCAAGCAAGATTGTATAAGGTGGGATACCTTAACCGGATTTAGTCAAGGAAGGAGATATGTGAATAAGATCTTGTCACTCAACTCTATTAAGAGCAAATGTTAGTAAGACAAATTTTATCGCAACATTATGGAATTAATAGAGAGGAAAGCAAGATTGTATAAGGTGGGGTACCTTAACCGGATTTAGTCAAGGAAGGAGATGTGTGAATAAGATCGTTTCACTCAACTCTATTAAGGGTAAATATTAGTAAGACAAATTTTATTGCGACATTATGGAATCAATAAAGAGGCAAGCAAGATTGAATAAGGTGGGAGTACCTTAACTGGATTTAGTCGAGGAAGGAGATGTGTGAATAAGATCTTTTCACTCAACTCTATTAAGGGCAAATGTTAGTAAAACTAATTTTATTGCGAAATTATGGAATCGATAGAGAGGCAAGCAAGATTGTATAAGGTGGGGTACCTTCACTGGATTTAGTTAAGGAAGGAGATGTGTGAATAAGATTTTATCACTCAATTCTAATAAGGGCAAATATTAGTAAGATAAATTTTATTGCGACATTATGGAATCGATAGAGAGGCAAGCAAGATTGTATAAGGTGGGGTACCTTAACCGGATTTAGTCAAAGAAGGAGATGTGTGAATAAGATCTTGTCACTCAACTCTAATAAGGGCAAATGTTAGTAAGACAAATTTCATTGCGACATTCTGGAATCGATAGAGAAGCAAGCAAGATTGTATAAGGTGGGATATCTTAACCGAACTTAGTCAAGGAAGGAGATATGTGAATAAGATTTTGTCACTCAACTCTATTAAGAGCAAATGTTAGTAAGACAAATTTTATCGCGACATTATGGAATTAATAGAGAGGAAAGCAAGATTGTATAAGGTCGGAGTACCTTAACTGGATTTAGTCGAGAAAGGAGGTATGTGAATAAGATCTTGTCACTCAACTCTAATAAGGGCAAATGTTAGTAAGACAAATTTTATTGCGACATTCTGGAATCGATAGAGAAGCAAGCAAGATTGTATAAGGTGGGATACCGTAACCGGACTTAGTCAAGGAAGGAGATATGTGAATAAGATTATTTTGTCACTCAACTCTATTAAGAGCAAACTAGCGTGACCCGTGCGAAGTCTTCGCGTTATAAATTATTCAACTCAATTTAATAAATCAAAATTGATTGCAGGTATTCAATTCATTTCTAATTTTGCACACTGCTTATTACGTTTTTATTCCATTATGAAGCTCAGATGACAGATCAAACAAATATTTTACTAAAATTGACATATAGAGGCGCAAGTATCAAAAGCATTGAGCTAAAGCGCCACTTTATATATACGTGAGTGGATTTGAAATTAAACAAAAATTTTACAGACCGTCAATCATATTGACGTTGAGCCGTTAGATGGCAGCATTGCTGTTTTGTGTATATAATTTTAATAATTAATTAATTTGCAAAAACAATAGCAATAATAAATTTTTTAGTTGTGGATGCCGGTAGAGCAAGCAATTATCTATAAAATGATATATAATTTATGTGGATTAGTTGTGAGGTTTTTTCTAAAAAGGGAGAGTAACATCTTAACCTTAGCGTATTAATATATATGATGATGATGATGTTAGTAAGACAAATTTTATCGCGACATTATGGAATTAATAGAGAGGCAAGCAAAATTGTATAAGGTGGGGTACCTTAACCGGATTTAGTCAAGGAAGGAGATGTGTGAATAAGATCTTTTCACTCAACTCTATTAAGGGCAAATGTTAGTAAGACAAATTTGATTGCGAAATAAAATGTTTCTACAGAGAGAAATGAAAGAAGATATTGACAGTGTACAAATTGAATGGCGAGCTTGTACATGTAATATGGTCTGTATATGAAGGTTATAGTGCTGGTAAAAGTAATAGCGTTGGTAGAATATGATATTTTGAATAATATATTCAAAATAAATAAAGGTATTCAAAAGGATCTTGTTATCGAGTGTCTCTACTCGCCCTCTTATACTTAGGAGTTTGTTTAAACGCTAGTTGTATTGCTTTCTACAATCACTGTACATCATACTAGTTCTCAGTTTAAGTTGGTGTCATGCCATATTATCTGCATTCCTCGAGAGTCTATTGTCCGATGCTTGAAGTATTTATAATTGATAGTGTAAGCTGCCATAACATTGAGTTTCAAAGATATACAATATCTACTTAACAAACCCAAAAAAAATCATCGTTAACAAAGTGGAAGACAATGGAAAGGGAATGCGGGTAGGAGCATTGGCGAAGTGCTGGAATGGGAGAGTAAATGTGGCTGGGTATATGTTTGAGGGAAAGATTATGTTTCTTTTATAGTTTTAAAAATAACATTTTGTAAATTAATTTTTAACTACAGAAGTAAAATTGCACTAATTTTAAGTGGGAATCATCATAATAATCTACGCTTTATAACTTTTTCCAGCCACATTTACTCTCCCATTCCAGCACTTCGCCAATGCATTCCCCGCATTCCCTTTCCATTGTCTTCCACTTTGTTAACGATGATTAAAAATATTATTTATTTTATGACGTAAGATTAAAAATATTATTTATTTTAAACTTTTGTGTAGCCAATCTAGTAAACCAGATTCACAACGATTGACATTTGTTACGTATATTGTTAAAATAGTATTGCATTTTTGTTAAAAAAAATTCACTTTATGACTTTGGGTTTGTGTCTGCAGGAACAACCAGGTTTTCTAAGCTAAAGGAATAAAAAAAAATATGATAACACAAAGAGTTAACATATAAAATTATAATCAACATCAGATATTATTTTTTGTTTTTCATAAATTTTATAGACATCTGAAAACAACCTCTTTGCTACAACTCTGTCTTGAACCTATCTACATTGGTACACGCCACAGAACTGTGGATCTTAAAGTTATCTTATATGAATCTTAAAGTTATCTTAACCGAATCTAATATATAGTATAATGAGAATGTATTTAGGTTTTTATCGTATTCCATTCTTTTATATTTGTATATTGTATTATGGTTCTTTTAATCACTTATTAATTATAACCTTCTTTATTGTTATACATCGGTAAACTGCACTTTGTTGATAAATGTGTAACAAATATATAAATGAAGGATAAAATGTAACAAATGGATTATGTATTATATAAAATAAGAAAAGCCTAAGTATAATATATAATAGAATTTTGGCATAAATAATTATGGATTGTAAGAAAGAAGAATGGGATATAAAATATGTAAAGGGATTATGGATGAACATAGGTATAAAAAGGTTTATGCGATAAATTCAGAAATGAATATATAAGAACGGAATGCATGATGGAAGAAAAATGTGAAATTAAATTTTTTTCAATTAAGAAGTGTTTGTTCGAAGAATCTTGCTATTACTATTGTGACTTCGGCCAGTAAAAAATTGATTAATGATCAAATTTTACGTTTCGTACGTGCTATATCGCAATGCTTAGAATTGTGTAGTGAAAATGTAAATATTATATGGAATTGACAATATGATGAAAAAGAAATTGTTTATTCAAACACCACTCCTGTGGTGAACGGTGTTTTTCCTACAATGAACACTATCGTAAATTACGTTAATCAGTAATATATTAGTGTGCAAAATTCCTTACAGAGCTATTAAGTAACACGTAGACAAACAAAAGCATTTTCATATTTCTAATATTAGAACCATTCCATACGAAGTTGTCTAAAACTGGTCCATTTTTGATTTTGCTCAAATTTTATAACTTTATTTCTTTCTTTTAAACAATATTTTAGTTTTTTTTTTGTTTCTTTTAAACCACCTGTACACATACAAAAGATGGAAATAACAAAACAAACGTTACAGATTTTTGAAGTTCAAGGTAGGGACTAAACATCCTGTAAGTTGCATATTTCTATCTCGTAGCCAACACATTAATGTAAGAGTCTAAACAATGCGACTTTTCAAAATTTCAAAACTTCAAACACACAGTTTTATTTCTTCTACGATATATGCACTTGATCTATGAAAAATATCAGCTGTTTACACTGGACAGTCGGGACACTGGAGCCAATTAAAAATGATGAAAAATCAGTAAAATACGTGTATTTTCAGCACCGTGTTATTCCTTCGTATCGTCGGTTGTATTTCCTTCGGGACTCTAAAGAAGATTCTCACTAAGTTGGACCAAAATCTAAAATGAGTCGGATTTATAGACTACGATTTCATATGCAATTATTTATTAGTTAGGATTGTAATTGCTAAAAAGGTTCATTGATGACCCAGTAAGACATATCGGATTGAGGATTAAATAAAATTATAGCAAGTTCGTGATAGTAGAATATAGGAACTTAATACAGTTATTAACTTGGTATAGTAAATTATAGTAACTTAGTATATTAATAGATAGTAGAATATAGGATGTATCCAATGTTTTTGGTTTAACAATATGTTATATTAATGTGCTAAATTCGTCGAAGACATAGACAAACAAATATAATGTTTTAATTTTTTTGATATTAGTTTTGTATTGCATTTGCCAATAAGGAGTTGTGTTGCTGACCCTGTAAGACGTATCGAATTAAGGATTAAATAAAATCTTCTTTGTGATAGCAGGATCCAGGATCGTTGGATACAACGCAATGTATTTCATTTAACAATATTTTGTTTGTCTCTTACTTTTTGTAAGTAGTAAACTTTTTTATTTAATATTTCACTATGTGTTCAAATTGTTATACCTTTCTTGTTTTTTGTTTTTCTTTCACCATAGAATAAACTTCTAAAGAATTTAACAAATTGTTTACGAAACTTCAGTAGTTTCAAAATTACTTACATTTCACTTATATGCAAGATTTTGTTCCTTTTGCAGCTGCCGTACCGAATTGGACCCCAAAACATTCACTCAAGAATCAACGAAGAGCAATGTAAAGCCTGCCTTATTCAAATTAGTAAATATAGATTCTCGCTCGTTATCTCAGGCCTAACAAAAATACTGCAGCGAGTCAACGAGCTGGTGAGTCCTTTATTAAGATGTTTGTTTTGTATTGTCTACTTAAACATTTGTGTGGATAAATTTGTATTGGTGTCATGCAATTTTAATCTATTCATGTTGTAACAATTAAGAAACTTAGAAAAACAATGAAATGAAATGCCAATGTAAACATTACCTCTTGAAGTTTTTTTAGTGTTCTGTAGTCAAACAAGTAACTCTTACAATTTTACTGTGTTCATCCGTCTGTTTGTCACAGCCCACAGTTTCAATAGTTTTGGACATATTTGCATGATGTTTTGCAAGTATATGCATTACATATGGATTTCAACTAAGGGTTCTAATCGATCTGTGTTTTTATGAAAAATATTTGCTAGGTTGAGTTTTATAACTTTAAGTTTTGTAGCAGTCAATAATTTTTCAAGATTTTCTAGTATGATTATAATTATCAATAAAAATAAACTCATTTTTACATAAATACTAACTTATTGCATGCGTGACATGCGATTGAAAATCCTACTAAACCATGAATGGTTTCTGTATCCATAAGGTTGAATGCCCAATAGTAACCCATGAGGGTTGAATGTCGCCATACAGAATTATATGATACCATAGATATTAATATATCAAAATATGCCATACCATAGACTATTAATATATCAAAATATAAAGAAAATTTTAATGCATATATGTAAATGCCTTTTTAACATATTAAAAAATCCTCAGAGCCCAAATTATCTTACTGGCAAATTTAAAGATTTGTCAGTTTACAGCCTTGGGTTACGATCGGAGAGAACTTATTCCTAAACATACTCTACCGCTTACGAAAAATCCTTCACTGTTCAAGCAGCAAAAATTTGGATTCACCTGGATCCTGACACCAGGAAAATCAGGCCCTTAAATATTTTTAAAGATCGAGTTAAAAAGTCCTGCCTCTCCAGAAACTTTTTCCTTTGTGCCTTTGTCCTTTCCTGTCTTTTTTGTCAATAGTACATACTACATTACTTATACTTTTGTACTTTTTAAAATTTTTTTGTCTAATACCTTAGAATTTTCGTTGTAAAATCTCTTACAGTCTACAGACTAAATTTCAACACCAATTGTTATGGTTGACTGGAAGAGATTGCTCATATAGCAATAAGTCTGCCATATGTACTATGTTTAAAAGGTGATAAATAAATGTAATGCATGTATGTATGTGTGAAATTTTTTTCATGCACATTATGTGTTCAAACGAGTTGCCGTCGGGTGGGTTTTTCAAAATGCATTGAGACTTTACGTACTAGTATTCATTTTTGTACACCTTATATATGGACACATAAGGAATTAGAGAACCGTATTTGGTGCATCTTCAGACAATACTTGACCTATTCGCTATTTTAAGTAATAATTAATGATTTTCGCTTTCTCGGTAATATAACGAAATCATATTTATATTACAATAAATATTATGTTCTGACTTAGCATTGAGAGTTTGCTTATGTTTAATTAAAATTTTTTATCATCACTGCACATCATATAATAGATATTACGCGATGCAATAAAAAACAATATTTTGAAAAAGTATTGTAGAATTTAGTTTTGATGATTGCATAGGCTGATGTACACTTCGAGTTTAAAGTTTGGGATCACTATATCGATACCAAGGAACTATAATAAAACTCTGTGAAAGTACAAAAATAGTTATTTGGCTAAATTTGTCTTTCACTTTAATTACTTTTTAATTAAAATCAATAATGTTTATCACACAAAATACACATTTATATGGAAAATGCCTTAAGTTCACCTATTTTTTCATCTTTACATTAAATAACTTGTTTCCATCACTTTCGGCATGCACATGATTGGTTTGTTAATTTTATCCGATGAAACACTGTTCCAGCTTTCTGCCAAGACTCTAAATGTTTCTTTTTTCGATGTAGGCCATTTTTTTTCAATTCATCTATCTTTCTATAATAATTTAATAGAATTGATTTCGGATCATTCTGGCAGCCATACTGTATTTCCTTTACCTTCAGGAAATTCTCAGCGCGGTTTAGAACTGTGTTTTTGTTATTTTGCCGCATTGTAAAATCTATATTGTTCTTTTATCATAATTCCGTTGATTGATACAAAATCTCCAACTTTAGCACCAGAGAAACAGCTTCACACTGTCACAGAACCACCACTATGTTTTAGAGATGACACTTCGCACTAAGCCAATATTTTTTCTTTGTTACTACATGCACGTAAATTCTTTTCAATTAACCAAAGGATTCAAATTTTTACTCATCAAACCAAGTAACTTTTTTGCAATCATCTGGTCTCCAGTCATAATGTTTCCAGTGCTCATTTTAATTGTTTCTTCTAGTTTTGTGGGTACAACAGTGATATTATTGCAGCGACCCGTCTAAATAAATTTTCATTTCTTCATGTAAGGAGTAACTCACTCTAAGTAGTCTTATTAGTCATAATTAAATGAAACTATGTGATGTAGTATTATTTCTACTTTTTTTAAGTTCTTTACCACGACCTAGGTTTCGTTGTATTACAACATCTTCAGGTGGGCTATTAGCAAAGGTATTTGCTAATCAGAATAAGAATTTAACGAAAGTAGAAATAATACTACATCACGTAGTTTCATTTAATTGTGAATAATGAATTTCTACAAAATTAACGCCAAATATATTCAATACGAGTCTTATTAGTTTAGATCAAGCTTTTTTGCAACTCAACACAAACTTCTTGTGCTGTAACATGTCTGTTCCATTTGCCAGTCAAAACAATGAAACAATCTTCAGCTTTAGCGATAGTTTACACCTTTCGTACCATTTTATAGACACTAACATTGAATTCTTTTACTGTTTCTCGACACCAAGTCTTGTATACTATCATTTTTATGGACACAAATCATGAATACATTTATTTGGGAAGCAATCAGGCGTTCAAATTGCGAAGGTAAAGTTTTAGGCCTTGTAGAAATATCTGCTTCCAGAAATTTTCTCATTTTTTTATAAATCCTTACTCATCAAGGCACAAACCATGACGTGAGTCATTTACAGTTTCATAATGCAGAATTATATTTTAAGTTTAATTTATTAATACTATTTAATGTTATTGTTTATATAAATGTTATTATCAAAACAATAATGAAAAACCGTATTTGGTTTAATAAAAACGTAGACAAATGCGGTCAAGTAAGATTTCCCATCATTCTTTGAAAATTTAATCAGCCGTGCATATTCTGGCTTTTGTTTCAAAACTGATATTAGCTGATTTATGACCTATTTTGTATCATTAAAAGAAAGGTCCCCGCGCTAATACAATCTTAATTTAAAGATTTAGCTCACTTTTAAGCGTATACTACTATTCAGTGGTTACAAATTTTTGACCGCTTTGTATTTTTAAATACAAAGACTAGGCCATACACACCCGGAAATTAGGGCTTGTAAATAAAATGTTCCTTTAGTTAATAATACCTAATGACACATTCATTTCTGGGGTAGAGCAAACCCATAAACGGGAAATATTCCTATATTAATAGTTCCAAATTACTTGTCATATTAATACTTTCTTTAAGTTTATAAATTTTTATATACATGTATGTATATAAATATAAAGAAAATATTTCATCAGTTCCAGCCCACAGTATGCGGCAGTGTCACACGACCGATCGCTCCAGAGATAGAGAAGAGTTACTACGACAGTCTCATAATAGTGTTAGACACGCTCGATATATGCCTCAGTTCACAACCAAAGGACACGACTAAGTTCGATGAGGCAATGAACGTTAAACTGCTGCTCAGAGAGATATGCCAGTTTATAGGTTTGTTCTTTTTTCTTGTTACTTGTTAGTTTGGTTTTTTACTCATATATACTTAAAAATATCAAAGAAAGTTTTTGCTTTTGATGTCATTTACCCTTGCCTCGAAAAAAAAACTGTATCTCTTCCAAAAATTTCCACATCGTATTTTTCCAGTCCGGTACATCCTCCATATCAGCAAAATAATTGTTATCGTCACTATTATCACTATCACTCAAAATTTGTATTACGCGAAATTGTGAGCGCACCACAATGTCACTCCCACTATTACTTTCTGCACAACTTGAAAAACGATCATTTTCACTCGAATTATTTTCGTATTCCGACATTATGGGTTAAAAATTTTCTTTTCCTGGATCCTTTTTATATTGTAATTACTAATAATATTATAATTTGAACTTTATGTAACACGTAGAAAGATAAAAAATTAGCGATGCGTGCGAGCAACCTCACCTACCGTGGGCTGAACAGCAACTGATTTCGCGAGCGCCATCGCGCTTGTGGCAAATTTAGTTAGTACGTGCACGAGCGCGATGTTGCTGTCGGCACTCAAAAGTAGATATTGGAAAAAATGGCCCAAATTTTGTAATTTTGCATTTACTATTGTCTCCAAAATAGTCTGCAATATAATAAGATAGTAGCGAAGCTGTGTCTGTTTACATGCTTCATGCGAAAAGCACTGGACGGGTTTCATTGAAGCTTCTCAGATTTATACCATAAAGGCTTTGTCATCGTCATTAGCACTATAATTTGTCAAGATATTCCTCATAGGAGCAGTTAATAGTTGATCACAACTTAATTAGTTAATGGTAATATTCTGTTTTTTATTCTGGCCTTACCACAAATGGAAAACTTATAAGATTATTCACATGTCCAATTGTCTGACGGACACAGCCGTTTGTCTAAGAATCCACTTGACGCAGAAACTTGAAATGAGACCAGTGGGAATGGGCCTTGCATTACAGGAATTAGAATATAATTTTTAAAAAACGTTGGTATTTTTTAGAATTGAATTGAATATAGTAATTTAATTAATTGAATAAGTTAATTGGGAAAGAATAATCGGGAAACATTTTTTACTATTTCCTGATTGACAATCGCTGAATCACAATATCAAGAATTGTTAACGAGAAATAAAAATGATAATAAAAACCTGATAAAGTTCACAATCAATTTTTAGAAACGATTACAAAAAATAACCAACACCAATTGCTTTTTGTAATATGTAGCCATTGCCCAGATTGATTAAATATAAAGTGTTAATTGACAAAACGAATGTCGATACAACTGTTCTATGTTTTCAAAACGAATGTCGATACAACTGTTCTATGTTTTCAAAACGAATGTCTTTTTACTGTTTTTGAGTTTTGTGTGGCTTTTTTCAATGATCCTATTGAGGCTTCGTGTTTCATAGATTACTGTGTGTTATATCAGTGTATGGAGGATATAACGAGACACAATTTGCACTTCGTTTTGTCTTTCTCGTCCAAAAGGTTCCGTTAGAAATAGCATTTACGAACTATTATGAAAATTAACCTAACCTTTAATAAAAAAGTATAAGGTCTTGTATGTCTGATTGTCTATTTAAATAAGACCTTTAATGACCTTATTTTTCCATTTTCTCTATTTAAGATTATTATTTTTATTGTGAATTAATAACAATCAACATTTGGGCCCAACACTAAATTAATTTTCGTTAGTCTCATTTGGCATAATGGCAAAGAATATCAACCTGTACATATTCCAATAGATAATATTCAAAAGTATTTTCAGGGAAATTTTAAGGGGTTTATATGAAAGGGATACTAGTTGTAAGGGTTAGGGGAATTATAGTTTATATAATAAAATGGGGGAATTATAGTTTATGAATTATAGTATTAGTTGTAAGTTGTAAGGGGGAATTATATGAAAGGGTTACTAGTTGTAAGAGTCTCAGAAATTTTTTTTTCGTAAATTTAGATAGTATATCTTCCGAGGTATTTCTGGAACTACTAAACTTAAAATTATGAAAAAAACAGGATTTTTAGAAATATATGCAAAGGTTTAAAAAATCCCTTTGTTACCTCTCTTTCATACAAGTCCTCTCTTACAAGTCAGCCAACGTACAAGTACTATTAGGCCAGCGTGCATTTCAATGAAAGTTTCTTATAAATTTTAAAGTATTTATTATTATTAGATGTTTCTGAAATGTCACGTTTCCTTTCAGACGTTCCGAATGACAACTGCAACAACGTAATGCTGAAGCAGCTGGCGAGCAAAGTGCTGTTTGCTCTCAGTCTCAACTTCTTCAATGCAGTGTTTAATCGAATATCGGCACGGCTCCAGGAGTTGTCAGCGAGCTCAGAGGAGAACCCTGACTACTCCGATATAGAGCTTATACAGCATATCAACGTCGACATCTTCAGGCTTATTAGGCTCTTGACAGGTTTGTGGTTTTTGATGGTGTTAATATTTTGTATAGTGTACTAAACTGTCTCAACAATTGTTAGAAAATAGCAAAATTTTTAATAAAAATGATTTAGTCTAATATAAGTAAACGTATTTTAGAGTAATTGTATAATCTTATATAATAATATATAATATAATAATATATCCAAAATAAGTTTTATTTTGGATTCGTGACTAATATGATAATGTCGGAATCAAACCATGATGGAAACAAACACTGTAGCAACGGGGTACTGTTTACTTTTTTAAATTATATTTAAATAAAAAAAATTTATAATAAACCTTGTTTTGAAAAGTTACAAGGTTGTTCATGTTTTATTTTGCAAAACAAATAACCAACTCAACTGTTAGAAAAAATAAATTATGTGCAGTTGATTAAATTTGCTTCGTTTGTGTACAATTATATAAAGTTGGAATAATGATAATAACATTGCGTTTAGTCAAAAGACACATCCTAAAAGTCCCTATGTCAAATGACACACCACTATCCAACTACTCAGATCTAAATCAAATAAGTCGTTAAAGCGAACATAGGACGTTGACATTTAAAAATGGAACGGGGTAATTTTTGAAGTTTTAATTCTTAACCAATAAATAAATCATCTCACAAATAGATTTTTCTTAATCAACATAAAACTAAAACTGAAAATAATTTGGAATATTTACAAACCTTGTTTAAAATTGTAATTAAAGCGATGAGAATTGAAATATCGGTCTTGTTATTAGAGAAATGAACGAAACAGATTTTAATTTAGAAAATTAAAAAAAATGTTATTTTGACATATGTTAGTATAAGGATATAAATACTTGTTGCCTTAAAAACAATTGTAACTTGATATATATATTTTAGTGTATATTTTTTATTAAATACAGGCTTCTAAAAATAATATTTTTATAACTATTCACATAGTAAGAAGTTTGAATAAAATCAATTTTGATGAGTAAACAAAAAAAAATTGTATGTCTTTTAAGGATCCCGAGTAGTTTTTGCACAGAAGGTATATATCTTTGATCAATTAGTGCGTTGCTTTTGATCTATATGCAGTGATGATTTTTAATGCATTAATAAATTTGCAATAAATAAATAAATATATATTATTTCCGCTTCCTTATAAATTCTTCCATTTCCCCCCTCAGAGACCATCCAAAAGTTTCGCCTACTCCGCAAATCGGCCCATATCGTCCTCACCATATCGCTGGAGAAGGCCATCTGGAACTGGATGGACACATACCCTCAGGAGTTTGCCGATGTGCAGAGCAAGCCAAATGAGGATCTTACTCGTTGTTGTGACACGTTGTTTGACATTCTGCAGGACAGCTTTTCAGACAACAAGAAGTGTAGGGTGGCCATGTGGCCATTGCAGATTATGTTGCTGATATTGAGTCCGGTACGTGTGGTCTTTGTATCTGGCTGCCTAACGGCAAAGTGATGAATAAATTTATTATAAAAAAAGGGTGCGTGTACTTATGTACGCGCGTGAGAAGTTATACTTCTTTGGCATCATTAAATAATACATACGGATAGATAACCTCAATTATATTGGAGCACTTGAAAAAGTCTATAAACACAATTTTTTCACTAATATTTACGAATAGTAAATATATTAATCAAAATATTGAATTTAAATCACTACTGAATATAATTTATCAGCACATATATAAATCGCACTCATATGAAACTAAAACATGTGTGTGAATGTAGACACTAGAAACATGTGGATAAATACTATGAATATGAAAACAGTGAACAGAGGTGACGATGGTGCCAATAGCTTTTGTTTCGAGACTGCAACCGCTGCAACTTCATACTGTAACTTTTGTGTGACGAATCTTAAAATTTCACTCTCATCATTTTTTCATAACGCGTCTAAAGAAGTATAACTTCAAAAATTTGTCTTATAAAATGAACTCTGCTGCATGAACAGACTATTTATATTAGATAATTATAGGTCATAATATTAGCTTTACAGTAATAAAAAATAATGTTGCGATTTTTGACAGATCTTGTATTCATTTGACATAATTGAGCTATTAGTGCCATCTGGTGATAAATTAATAAATTTCAGTTTACTAGAAATTTAAGTTCATAGAAATAATAGTGTTATTCAAAAATTTAGTCTAATGTCCACTCTTAACATAATTTCTTTATGTCCAATGACGTTTATTAATTTCTATCTATAAATACTGCATTGATATTAATAAACATGTAACCAAATGTTCTTATTTTTGTCATTTTCAAGCGACCTCTAAGTTTCTTGCACGGTCCCATTGTTCGATTTCTGATAGTTTAAGAGTTAGAAATTTTTGCTTTTTTTTACCTGACTTCCATTCTGTCAAAATTTCTTTTTTTGTCTTAATAGCTAGGTTAGGATACTGTAAAAAGAATCTTGTCTGATTCGCTTTAATTCCATTAAAGCGTAAAAAATGAGAAAAAATTTAATTCTGAAACTATAAAAAAATTGTTTTACACACCTGGAGTGATATCGACAGGTTATGATTATCAACTTGCTTTGTTTGATACTTTAATGACAGGGCAGACACATATGACAGTAATGATTTGAGTACATTCAACAAAAACAGTATAAACTGAAGTTATGTAAATTTCAAGACAATACAAACAAAACTATGTATAAGAACATAGAAAGAACTGAAGTTTTAATTATTAACTAATTAATAAATCATTTCACAAATCATTTTTTTTTTAAGCAATATAAAACTAAAACTGAAAATAACTTGAAAATTTACAAACTCTGTTTAAAATTGTAATTAAAGCGATTAGAATTGAAATGTCGGTCTTGCCAATAGATAAATGAGCGAAAAAGTATTTTTATACTATTTTTTTATGTCGGTGATGGAAAACGGCATTTGTATTTTTAGTTATTTTGCATAAAAGACAAAAAACATTTGTTTCAAACTCTTCAAGTGACTGACAAAAATTAGTGATGAGTAATGAGTATAAATGTAATGAGTTCTACTTTGGTTACTTTCATTTCCACTTTTCCAAGTATGAGTAAGAATACAATATTTGTTATATTGTAGAAAGTTCTAGAAGATATTAATGGATAGAAGCGAGTATTAGTAAGAATACAATATTTTTTATGTTGCAGAAAGTTCTGGAAGATATTAATGGTTAGAAGCGAGTATTAGTAAGAATACAATATTTTTTATGTTGCAGATAGTTCTAGAAGATATTAATTGATGGAAGCGAGTATTAGTAAGAATACAATATTTTTTATGTTGCAGATAGTTCTAGAAGATATTAATTGATGGAAGCGAGTATTAGTAAGAATACAATATTTTTTATGTTGCAGAAAATTTTTAGAAGATATTAATTGATAGAAGGGAGTATTGGTAAGAAACAGTATTTTTTTTATTTGGCAGATAGTTCTCGAAGATTTTAATGGATAGAAGGGAGTATTAGTAAGAATACAATATTTTATATGTTGCAGAAAGTTCTAGAAGATATTAATGGATAGAAGCGAGAGTATTAGTAAGAATACAATATTTTTTATATTGTAGAAAGTTCTAGAAGATATTATCGGATAGAAGCGAGAGTATTAGTAAGAATACAATACTTTTTATGTTACAGAAAGTTCTAGGAGATATTAATTGATAGAAGTGAGTATTAGTAAGGATACAATATTTTTTCATGTTGCAGAAAGTTCTAGAAGATATTAATGGATAGAAGTGAGTATTAGTAAGAATACAATATTTTTTATGTTGCAGAAAGTTCTAGATGATATTAATTGATAGAAGCGAGTATTAGTAAGAATACATTATTTTATATATTGCAGAAAGTTCTAGAAGATATTAATGGATAGAAGCGAGAGTATTAGTAAGAATACAATATTTTTTATTTTACAGAAAGTTCTAGAAGAGATTGTGAATGCGGACAGCGGAGCTCCCTGCAGTCCGCGGCACAGTAAAAAGAAACACTTCATTGATTCAGTTAAGAGAGGATTAAGTGAGTAATCTTTTTGTAATTTTATTGACAGTTTGCATTTTTATTCCTCTGTAGTTTCAAAATGTCTACTTATTTTTATATTTTGGATATCAATCAAATCATAATGCGAGTGACGTGGGATATTTGACAATTCAGGAAAAAAAAAGACGGATACTCGATTCCATGTTGTATAGATATACATTTGTAGATATATTACATGTAGATTAATTTTAATATTTTTCAATTTCAGGGGTAACTCAGATATGTGTTTTGCAAAATAATTACAAAAGCATAATTTAGGGAAGATTATCATAATTTTAGGAAGATTGTAAACATGTGTATGATTGTCAATCAGCAAAAAAATTATGTTTATCTTAGTAAATTTTAGGTTATTGTCAATTTTCTCGGCTCTTTTCAGGACCAATGCAAATGGCTGATGGCTGATTTTCTGTGTTTTCAATGACGTGTTCTTTAGTGTTATTCAAGTTAATTTTTTTGTAGTTCATAGAGTTAGGCATTATTATTTAGGACATGTTTATTTAACAAATTTTGATTATAATTAATCTTAAAATTACTATTCTTTGTGCTTAAAATTATAGTTACAATAATTTAGTGCTTTGTCATTTTTTTTTCTTAACTCTATAAGAAAGTAATTTTGGTTTTCACCAATAGATAGCGTTATGTTCGCTTCGAAAGATGTCTGTCATTGTTTATGGTCTTTTCCTTTTGACATTTGATAGCTGTCACTTTTAGTTTACTTGAGTGACAGCTAACTTACTTTAGAAGCAATTGTGTTTCATTTTGTTTGCAGCTATTAGTTTCGGGTAAATTTTAAGGTGGAGTGTAAAAACGAACATTTTCTACTTATTTTACTTTCTATGAACATTTTTGACATATTTTACTTTTATTTCCCTAAAAGCAAGGAATCTGCCGAGATTTACTAAGAGATATGTGAAGTTTATGCTGTTGGTTGCTTAACAGGAAGCTAGGATATCAGAATTGGTTTAAACAATTCCGTTGTGTAGATTTTTCACTCAAAGGTAATCAGATGTTCTGTTCGATTTACTCTTGTTGATGATAACCAAAATAAATCTATAATTGAATTGGACCATTATGCAACTGCGCAAAAGATTACTGAGAGCTTAACTGCGTTACACATAAGAAATGGCTGTTGCTTTAAATGTTTTGGACTCGTTAGGAAGTTCAATATTTGATTTCCGCATAAATTGAAACAGATTCACTTAACGCAAGAAATCAATATATACGACGAAATAATGCATTTCAAATACAATGAAATCAAGTATTTTTTTAAACGAATCATCACTGGTGGGGAGAAATGGGTTATATACAATAACATCCATCGAAAACAACCAGAGTTAAAACGTGGTGAACCAGCATAATCCGCATTGAAAACTGAATGGCATTCAAAAATATCATGCTGTCAATTTGATGGTATTACAAAGATTGAACACCAATCAATTTAGATGTTTTTCTGTTGATGTTGAATGTAACTGGAAGAAAAATTGTTAAAATTGGTGAATTACAGGCAAACGTGCAAGGTCTTACATATTTCAGTAACTTGTGGAAAATTGTTGTAGCTTGGTTGGAAAGTGTCAGCACTTTCCTCATTTAAACCTGACCTACCATCCTCAACTTACCAGTTATTTCAAAGTTTGGAAAACACTTTAAATTGTAATAGTTTTACTAATTATAATAACATGAAATTCTACTTGGTTCAGATTTTTGCTAATTAGTACAAGAATTTCTATGAGCGCTGAATCATGAAGTTGCCAGGAAGATGACAAAGTTTATCGAATAAAATGGAAGATATATAATGGATTAACGTACATTCGGTAAATAAAAAAAGTTTAGTTTTATTTCATACTACAAACCAAAATTACTTTTTTGCCAATCTAGTAGAAATTGACCAATCTTGTCAAAGTATCCAAAGTCACAAAAGTTTTTCTTTCATCCTAAAACAAATTCGGGGCATTGTAATGATCTTGAAATTGACAAGAGTGATTATTTTTATTGGCGATTACTCGTATCCACATCTCTTCCTAGAATTATCATAACAACCGAATAGGGTATTTGACTGATGCCAATATTTTTTGTAAAAATATTTTAAAACTGTAGAGTAGGTTTAATAAAACCTTGTGATGAAAACAATAATATATATAATAAACAATTAATCGAAACTTCTAAGTAGGAAAAAGTGTCAATTTTTTTGTTCATTAAGTTGAAAAAGTTATTATGAATTTAGTTTCCATACAAAAAAATGAGAAAATTATAATATGCAATATATAAAAAGCTTAAACGAAATATCTAACGAGATACTAAAAATATTTAATAAACTCCCTTACAATGAATGCTAAATAACTGGTCAGTGACGTCATAAGCCAGTCGTGTTTTGTATGGGGCGTTTTCGTGTGAATCGTAGTTTGTCAGTTTTTAAGTCGTTATAACTTTTATGATGAAAAGTCCTGAGTACGATATATTTATTTCAACCGCTTTTAATGTTGTTACTTATTCTATTCTAGTAATAAAAAAAGTATAGTCAAATACCCTATTATCCTACGACCTATGTATTTAGAGGATACTCATGCAGAGAGTTGAGTAAGCAAAGTCGAAGACAGTAAACATGACAAAACTTAAACATTACAAAATTAAAACGGTATTAGATGAGTGCAACATTATTTCGGTTGTTGGGTATTTTACATTAATTTTCCAGCAATAAGAGTCAAATATAAGTATTTATATATAAATAATAATTATTGTCGAAAAATGAATTCACCTAAAATACTTTTTTGATAAGTTTTCCTGAGATTCATTCCTTTCTGAGTCGGTTCTGTATGGTGAAATCTGGCGTTCCCGTTCCAAATGAACAGATGAAGTTTTATCATAAGAGTTATATTTGCAAATTGTATCTAAAATTCACTGTGAAAATAGTCAATGCTTATATATATACAAACATGCAGACAGACATAGAACTTAAAAAATTAAAAAGCAAATGTCACATGTAAGTAACCTTGGCTTTTGTTTAACAGTTAAAAATGTCTCTTTTTATTGACTATTTGTAATTTTATTGTCAGGTCCGCAAACAAACTCGAAACAGTTGACGGAGGCAGCGGTAGTGACATGCGTGAAGCTCTGTAAGGCGTCTACATATATTAATACGTCCGACTCGGGCAATGTTACATTTACACTTGTAACGGCTGTCATCAATGATCTGAGGGTGAGCCTGTTTTCATACATTGTTTTATAAATTTTGCAGTATTGACAAAAACGGACGAGTTAATGGACACTATATCAGTTGTTGTGAATTGAATCACTTTCAGAGATGAGATATCGGTATTGGTAGAATAATTGTCAATGTAACTTAATACAATAGAGACATTCAAAATTTGCTGGTACCTATAATTTGTCAATGTAACTTAATACAATAGACATTCAAAATTTTCTGGTGTAAAAGAAGCTTAAAACTATTTTTAGCGTCATATTCAAATTTTATCAGTTAAGTTTTTTCAAGTAACCTGAATTGGTGCTAAGGATAAGTGATATCTAAATTTTGTTTGATTGATTTTTAAATTCAGACATTGTAGATTAGAGCAAAGTTGTAGTCGTTATTAAAAATTTAAATAAATATATAATTATGCTTTATAATGGTAGTCGCTGCTATTCAACCCATGTAAGCCGTACCGCGGCGGTGGCTCATGCGGCGCATACAACGACATGGATCTGTTAACGGACTGCTTCGTGTCGTGTTTCCGCATCATGCCTCACAACAGCGACGCACTTAAAGTTTGCCTCAACCTCAACAGTCAGATCGTCTACCACTACGTCATCGTGACGTCTTTGTTGAGGTATGTTGGTTGGCTATTTGTTCTGAGTTTGCTAATGATTTTTGTTTTATTTTTATCTAATTTTTATCTGTTGTGTGGAAAATAAAGCAAATGACATGGTAGAATTCAGTTATAGATTTTTTTATTTCTGACATGATAATGCTAAAACAAACACCAATAAAGGTCCAGGTCTTTATGAGTCTATAAAAGATACTGCTAAATGCAGCAAGTAACAATGTCTCTGCAATGTCTTTTTAGAAACTTTTTTCTAAAAATATCTCTTCTTTTTAGGATAATAACACAACCCCGCCTGCCTTGGTGGCCCCAAATTGAAATCCTGTACTCCAGATCTGCAGAACTGAGGGCTATGTTCACAGACACACTCAATAAGGCTACGCAGGTACAACATTATGTTTATTTGCTCACAGTCAATTTAGTTACAATAAAATTATTTTTTAAATTTTTCGGCAATGGAAGAGGAAAAACAATATGGTTTGCCTAATAAATTGAAGTGTGCCTGTATCTCATTTGCATAGTTTAGCCGTTATAAACCATTGGTATAGTTGGATGAAATTATTAAGTTTTGTATAAATCTATTGGGCTTTCTCATTTTTTTCATTCTAAAAATTTAGACTATTAACTAAATTAAAAGTTTGATGTTGCCCAATGATTCTTTTTAAACTTTCCACATTGTTAGTACTTTACAGGCATTTGGCTTATGATTCTTCGATTGCCAAATATAAATATGGAGTGCAAGAGAAATAGCGAGAGAAGTGAACAGAGACGTAGTGTGGCTGCATTACTCGTCATCCTGCTAGTCTAGCCCGGTGATTAATTTTTGATCATTTTTTAGCGCGAGTCAAAGGAGCGTTAATACACAAGTGTGAGTGGTTGGCCACACACTCGTGTTGAACGCAGTTCGCATTGAGCGCTCGTGTCGTTAGTACGTGTTAAGTAATTTAACATTATGTCGCCGTTAATGCCGCTCTCCAACGAATGGTCGAAAGAAAAAATATTAAAATTTATATGATGGTCAGCTGCTGAGCCTGCAATTTAAAATCCAAAAAACACCACTATGTCATCGTCCATTGCAAGGCAAATACTGGAATGCGGAGCAATGCGATGAATATCGCGAGTAGAGGAGTGCGTGGCTGCTAGCTCAATATTCACAGCAATACGACGAGCAGCTTGAGCAGCAGTGCCAAGGAGCATAGTGTGGCTGAGGGGTTAGGTTCAATTGTTTCAGTAATAAAGGGGGATGTATTTTTTCATATTTTTCAGCGAGTCTGAAGATATAATACCTAATGGTACGAAGAGAGTTTGAGATATTTTAGAAACCCTTATGGAAAGCCCTGTAGAAAGATACCATACACTATGCAAGGAAATTGCCAAATTTAAAATTTCTATGTCAATTAGTTTCTGAGAAAAGGGGCTATGACAGGATACGTGAATGTTCTTATAAGGGTTCTGTTTTTTTTGATGTACAAAAACCTAAAAATCGAATTTTGGTATATCTCATACAAAATTTATGTAAACTTTGCTTTTGTGCTGCGAGAACTGTGCGTGGAGTAGACGCGTGGCACTGTAATGATAAACTCTTTACGAGTCCAACAATACAGTCCCACAATAAAATGGAACAATAATGTTTTATTGCAACATTATAAAAACATATTTACAGAGTTCAGTTCTGTGGCGCAGTATTGCCATATGGTGCCATACGGTTTATTTTTCTTATTTTTAATTTTAATCTCTTGACAGACGTAACTTAATGACGACATTGAATGGTTCTGATAAATTATTCTCAGTTGCTTTACTTTCGTGATGTATAGTTTTAAAAATATATCTTTAAATATTTGAATAACACCTGTTAGAGACATCTAACTAAAAGTGATGTGAAATTCACTGGAGTAGCTTATTTAAAGTTGATTATTAACAAAGAACCAGGGTACTGCTAAATATATATGTCCAAAGCCAGTATTCGATCTATCCATGCTTTTGTATTACTATGGACAGAATATCACTCTGTTAAAAATAACACCTTGATATCTGTTAGAGATATCAAACTAAAAGTGATGTGAATTTCACTGGAGTAGCTTATTTAAAGTTGATTATTAACAAAGAACCAGGGTACTGCTAAATATATATGTCCAAAGCCAGTATTCTATCTATCCATGCTTTTGTATTACTATGGACAGAATATCACTCTGTTAAAAATAACACCTTGATATCTGTTAGAGATATCAAACTAAAAGTGATGTGAATTTCACTGGAGTAGCTTATTTAAAGTTGATTATTAACAAAGAACCAGGGTACTGCTAAATATATATGTCCAAAGCCAGTATTCTATCTATCCATGCTTTTGTATTACTATGGACAGAATATCACTCTTAAAAATAACACCTTGATATCTGTTATAGATATCAAACTAAAAGTGATGTGAAATTCACTGGAGTAGCTTATTTAAAGTTGATTATTGACAAAGAACCAGGGTACTGCTACAAATATATGTCCAAAGCCAGTATTCTATTTATCCATGCTTTTGTATTACTATGGACAGAATATCACTCTGTTAAAAATAACACCTTGATATCTGTTAGAGGTATCAAACTAAAAGTGATGTGAATTTCACTGGAGTAGCTTATTTAAAGTTGATTGTTGACAAAGAACCAGGGTACTGCTACATATATATGTCCAAAGCCAGTATTCGATCTATCCATGCTTTTGTATTACTATGGACAGAATATCACTCTGTTAAAAATAACACCTTGATATCTGTTAGATATATCAAACTAAAAGTGATGTGAATTTCACTGGAGTAGCTTATTTAAAGTTGATTGTTGATAAAGAACCAGGGTACTGCTACATATATATGTCCAAAGCCAGTATTCTATCTATCCATGCTTTTCTATTACTATGGACAGAATATCACTCTGTTAAAAATAACACCTTGATATCTGTTAGAGATATCAAACTAAAAGTGATGTGAATTTCACTGGAGTAGCTTATTTAAAGTTGATTGTTGATAAAGAACCAGGGTACTGCTACATATATATGTCCAAAGCCAGTATTCTATCTATCCATGCTTTTCTATTACTATGGACAGAATATCACTCTGTTAAAAATAACACCTTGATATCTGTTAGAGATATCAAACTAAAAGTGACGTGAAGTTCACTGGAGTAGCTGATTTTAAGTTGATTATTGACAAAGAACCAGGGTACTGCTACATATATATGTCCAAAACCAGTCTTCTATCTATCCATGCTTTTGTATTACTATAGATAGAAATTCTAACTGACTTTTCAGTATTGCATATCAGTAACTTATGAGCAGATAGGAATTACTATCTCCGCTTGCTATCTACCAATGGGAGGGTGAATCACTTACTGGCTACCGAATATTGTATAGAAGTGACGGAAGTTGCTTCCTAATAACTTTTTGACAGTTATGTTTGATAGATTAATCAACAGTAAGCGATTTTCTTATCTGTAATTTTTGAGCGATTATTAGCTATCAACGGCCTGTTTTATGTAAATTTATCTAATTTTCTATTGTAAGAAGTTATTGAAAATCAGTAGCAAGTATGTTGTTCTCTAGTTCCAGCGATTTAGAAATTTTACGATCGTTATCGTACTGGGACAATGATTCCGATAATGAAAGTCATAGGATACAGCATACTTATAAACACCAAGTGAATTATATGTGTGAGCTCAATGTGTAGGATTTTAAAACTAGATTTCGGATTAATAATAGTTCTGTTGAATTATTTTTATGAAATAATTATCATTGGGTTGGTAACATATAAACCAGCCATCTTTGTATGCAAACATTTCTACTTTTTATATGAAGTCAATAATCGGTATCTAACAGTTGTTGCCAACGTGTAGGTAGAGTTAAATTTCTCCCTTCTAGAAATATTTGGGCCCTTGATTGAAAAACCTAAAAATATGTTGATATGACTTTCATCTTTAAATTTTCTATCGCGTAAATCATGAGAGAGAGAGTGAAATAGATAGTACTCAGATAGCAAACGTGGAGTCGAACATTTTCATGTAAAAAATAAGCTTTCCTTTGATTTGGAAGAAGTTTATGAATAAATATAGAATTTAGAACTTTTAGAAGTTTCTTTTATGTGCCCTACAAGAAACATGCTAGAAGCTTCTATAACATTCCAGAAATTGGTAGAAAAAAGTTTGTAAGTTGTCAACCCAATATTATAACTACAATAACAAGTGCAATTTTGTATAAAATAAATGTTAATAATAAATATCTATAATATTATCTATCTTTTGATTATATATTTTATATTAATAACTGCTTCTGTTCAATTTAACACTTGACAGATTGGAAAATCGAGATTGATATTGTTCTATAACCACGCACAACTTGTAACCGTTTTTACGTAAATTATCTTATTCTTCATTCTCGAAATATAAAAATATACACCCACTACTTAACAATTTCCGAAACGTTTAATTACATCTAATTTTGTTGTTTATTTACTTATTTGGTGCGTTTTGCATCGAATGCATTGAAATGCATCGCTTATACAGGCGGCCACAGATAGAAAACTATCTACAACTGTAGATAGACGGGTATAACATCAAAATCCTCGTAGGAAGCAAACTAAGGACATATAGAAAGTTATCAACTATCCTCGATAGCTATCTACGTCAACGGACAGATAGAATATTTGTTTTGGGCGATAGACCACGAGTCTTATACCATCTTGGAACGTTGTAGAGGAAACCTTTGAAAATAATCTAGCATATGTAAAAAAGTTGGAAATATTTATTTCGAAGATTCTAGAAGGATCTTTAAATTTGATGTAAATGAATATGTATTGTAAAGTGACTCCACTAAATGGTGTATCGAGTACTATTGGCAATGATGAGTGGCTGTTACTTGCAGGAACAGTCTATTCTAGTCATGATTTGTGCGACCCTTTATTAACGGTATTTTCATTAATGCTACTTTCATTTAATTTTAGTGTCTTATATTCAACGAATCTCCATCGCACATTGGCTTATAAGTATGTAAGAAAATATATATAATTAAAAAATTACGTAATTTACGAGAGATTTAAGGTTTCTTTTGAAAGTCATTATTAGTTAGATATCATAAAATTCTAAACGTGTTTATTTATGCAGGGGTACATAGCGCATACACCGTTACGTATGATTTCGCTGACACTTAAGTCGAAGGAGGTGCAGGCCAAGCTGAACCGGGCTGAGGAGATGCCTGCATATCGCAATCTTCTCCTCTACATGGTTAAGCTTATCCACTCTGACCCCATGCTGATGTTGCATGTGAGTATTGTAATGAATATACTTCTACAACTATATGTTTTGTAAAGTGTTTTAGGCAACAATAACTGTATGAAGTTAGTAACACTTATTGATATTGGAGAGATGTGAACTGTCAAGTGATTAGATTGTTATTGTTATGCTTAATTCTTAAGGGCTTTGTTATGTTATTCAATAAGAACTAATTATCTAATTCAGATTGACAATGTGGACATCATCACATATGTTTTTTAGATTTTTGAAGTTATATTTCTTTCATTTTGGGTTGTGAGTGATGAGAGTGAAATTTTACTAATGCACCGAAAATTTGAAGTTGGTCACTATGCCACATAAAATCTATGGGAAATTGACACCATGAAGTTGCTCACGAAACATATATTTTTGTATAGTTTATTAGACAGATGAATGGCTTACAATTGTTGACCTCCAGTGGAAAGCTAACAAAAAAATAAAGTGAAAATTCTACTCTGGGTCGATCTTTTGGGTGCCGCGACTTCAAATTACGTCTGATTGTTAATTTGTTTGTAGATAAGTATAGTTGAGCACTACGCCTTTTGAATTAATTGAAACTTATTAATTGAATTACGACTACCTATATGGCTATGTGAAACAAAAATTCAAACATATACTTTTTAGTTTTTTGTAATTTCGTAACCCAACTTTGACTGATGTGCCGGAAAAAATAAAAAATATACTACTGAGAACTGGCAAACTATTTTAAAAATTGGCTTGCCTTTAACTATAAAGAAAATGTTTTTCAAACTTAACCACAGAAGGCACCCATTATGAGATAATTACAGTATGTTTATATTTTTATGTAAGTGTAATTTTCTTTAAATTTGTTTCATGGAAACTGTTATTGAAAAACAATAAAAATTTAGCAAAAGTTGATTAGAAAAGACTTAGTAAAAGTTACTCTTTTTATCGTATTTTTTTAATTGGCGCCATACCAAGAACAAATGTATGAGTGAGAGGAATGAAACATACATTTTATTTGTTTATGTTTAGTTTAAAAAATATTTTGAATTTTCTAATTTTTAAAAATAGGTGACAAGATCATCTAAAATTCTGTTTTTTTTATAAATTTACAAAATTATTTAGGTTGAAATTCTGTCACGATCCATGGTTCAAAACAAGATGACAATTTTTGTGAAGGTTTTTATTATTTTTTTTCAAACATAAAGAAATAAGTTTTCGAAAATCAAAACCCGTTTTTGGATTTCCAAAAATCACTTAATGTTAACACGCCTACCAGCTTGAAAAAACTTCATACCATCTGTTATTTGACAAGATGTTTGATGTCCATTTTTGGTCTGTTGTGATTTACTGAATAAAATGGAGACGGACTTTATTAAAGTGGATTTACGATACCTGCTTAAGGTTAAGATAGAAATGGTTACATATTTACTACTTTCTTTTTGAAAGACATAAACCAAAATCTCATCTGCTTTCTATGGACACAATACTTAGAGGATTTACGATTTCTTACATTACGTTTTAAAACTAACCTTTGCCTGCTTCCTTCTTTCTTGACATTTAGAAAAATGAGGAATGATATAGCCTTATTCTATGTTGAGAGATTATGGTAAATCTCCGGTTTACATTAATATACTGCAAACAATTGATTACCTAAAGAACAACACCACACCTGTCATTCGTGACATCTAGCTGTGAACGTTATAATAAAAGTGAAATTAAATATAATATCTATAATTAAATATAATTAATATAAATATCATTGGTGCTGAAATTAAAATTGTATCATTGACGATGATCAAGTTTATTCAAATTTGAATATAGAACATTGTATAGAAAGACCTTGCATTAATTCTCCAAAACTTTCTTATCTTTTTTAAATGTTCATGTCTATAGTTTCTATGCATATTGATTTTGCTAATAATACATATTTCGTACTTTATATTGTTACAAATATTTTAGTCACAATTAAATGAACTACGTGATGTAGTATTATTTCTACTTTCTTTAAGTTCTTTACCATAACCCAGGTTTCGTTGTATTACAACATCTTCAGGTGGGCTATTAGCAAAGATTAACTCTTAGGAATATCGAACAGCATTTATTTCAAACACAAACCTGGCTTCTGCTATTGTTTCAAACACAATAGCGGAAGCCGGGTTTGTATGGATTTTCCCACTGCTTATGTTAGCGAGTTTATTGTAGGGGAGCGGTGTAGGTTTTATTATATTTCCGAGAGTTATACAATATACCAGTATTTTAGTGAGGATAATAAATTCAATTGTTGTTATTATACAATGCAAATGTTCCGGTGTATGTAATAAAATTAAATGGAAGTTATTTTCGGTAATATATTTATATAAAAGCAAGGGTATCTGAAAGTTAGAACATCCATTTAATTGTGAATAATGAATTTCTACAAAATTAACGCCAAATATATTCAATATTTTAGCCCTTTAAGTAAGATCTGTTTTTCTATTTCCAGTTTCTGTGATCAACCTTTTTCAATGAAAATCCTTGCTTATATGTTTTTCCCTAGAGCCAAGGTCGGGCAGGCTGCGAAGTGCAGTCCTCAACTTTGGAGTTGATCAACGGCCTCGTCTCATTGGTGCACCAGAGTTCCATGGGTGAAATATCACAGGAGGCCATGGATGCATTGCTTGCGCTTCATCAGCCGGATCGCATCGAGGTGTGGAATCCCGAATCGCCAGTGAATACTTTCTGGGATGTCAGGTGAGAAATTATATTTATTGTTTGATCTGTTTATATTTTTCATTGCTTCTTTTGTCGTTTTAAGCTTGAAAATCATTAAAGCTATGATTTTAGAGGAATTAGCTTAATACCTTCCAAGTTGATTTGAGTTCTGTAGCATGAAGTTGTAGTTTCAAAATACTTTTACTACTGGCTTTGTCAATGGTTTTGTCTGCATGGATCGCTGGAAACAGTTTGCAACTTGCTGAGAGTTTGCAACTAATATCAGTATTGCTAATCTGAATGATATTTCTTTTCAATATTGTTAAGAGAATGTACTGAGTTCATTCCGTGCACATGATTGGTCAATTAGTATTGGCGACTATTGTAACTAACTTCGCTCAAAAGCCAAATGTTAACTGGCAATAAATAAGCGCATTGTCTAGTGTATAAGACGTTATTAATTTTAATTTTAAAGTGTATAGTATTATTTTCAGTTTAATATATTATTTTATATATTTCTAGCTGTGCCTACAAGTTCATTTGTGTGTAATTAAGAAAACAATTTTTTTTGCTTATATGTTGCTGGGTCTTATTTGTCGCTGGGTACATATTAAATTCATTAGTATCAAAATTCGTTAAGTAGATTTTGCGTGATACCCGTTAAATTAGCATACAGACACAAAAATTCTATAAGAAGTTTTTCTGGCTTCTATTATCATTCTATATGCTAAATCAATCACGTTTTTAAAATATTTCCAATGTACAGAATTCACTCTTACAATTTTATTGTATGTATGATTTTTATAGAACTGAAACTCATTTACGTAAACACAGCAATGTTATAACAATACAAATTAGCTTCCTGCTGTCAGCAGGTATTAGGTATAGTCATCCCTAACAAGTTGATCATAGACCACTGGTAGAAGTACTTCAAGGCCGCTTGTGTTCTAATCATCTCTTTATGATCTAAATATACTTTCATATGTCGATCTAATTCTTCTTCGCTTCTGAATGTTGATATGTTTCAATTCTACACGTTCACTATAATACCATCCCAAGTTATTTTATGTTTTCTAAGTACTTGATTAATGAATGCATTGATATGACAGATATTGTGTGTTGTCTATGAATTAAGAATATTGCGCATTGCAGCCAGACACTGTGCACACATTTTTTGGTTTATTAATTATTATTACCCAAGGGGTCCACTGGGGACTCAAAGGGGGTCTACGTTGGTGTGAAAAAAAAATTTGGGTTTAGGAATATGGTAAGAATGTAGTAGCAGAGGGTCCACCGAAACCAGTAAAATTTTGAAAGTGGTCTACGAGAAAAGATAGTTTGGGAACCTCTGATCTAAATATTCTTGCATATGTCTATTTAATTCTTCTCCGCTTCTGAATGTTAATGTTTTTAATGCTATGTGTTGTCACTATAATGCCATCATAAGTTTTTTGTTTTCTAAGTACTTGATTAATGAACACATTGAAATGACTGATATTATGAGTCTCTATGTATTATTTCTCAAAGTATTTTTTATCAGCCATATTTCCCTTAATACTTCATCAAAACCAATGATTAAGATATCATTTTGAAGATTACCATCTCCATTAATGACGAAGAAATACAAATAAACAAACTATTCAGAATAAATTTTTTTAATTCTCTACATATAATTTTCTAAAGGTGTTTATATTGTAAGCAGCGCCATCTATTAACAATCTACTTAACTAACATTAATTTCACACCTTATGATCCAACCATGCCTTTCTAAGTGGACAAGAAAGCTACGAGGGTGGCCTGAGAAGTTTCCGACCTAATAAAGATAGAAGACATTTATTCTGAAATTTTTTTTTTATTTTTCAACATAGTCTCCTTGTAAGTCTACACACTTCTCCCAGCGATGCTCCCATCTTTGTAACCCGTCCAAATAGTACTCGACGTTTTTCTCTGCAAAATAATGGTTCACGAAGGTGATTGCCTCTTCATTAGACGAAAATCTCTGTCCTCCGAGCGCAATTTTTAGATGAGGGAACAAAAAGAAGTCACTTGGAGCTAGAACTGGTGAGTAAGGCGGATGGCCAAACAGTTCAAACTGTAATCCGTGAATTTTCGCCATGGCAACCGCTGAGGTGTGAGACGGTGCGTTGTCTTGGTGAAACAGGATTTTCTTTTTCTGCAAATGTGGCCGTTTTTCCGCAAGTTCTGCCTTCAACTTGTCAAGTAATGATGCGTAGTATGCTCTTGTAATGGTTTTTCCTTTTTGAAGATAATCGATTCAAATAACTCCATGACTATCCCAAAAAACAGTCACTTTCCCAGCCAAAAAAACAGTTTTGGCTTTTTTTGGAGCCGGTTCCCCCTTTGCAGTCCACTGTTTGGACTGTATTTTTGTTTTGGGCGTATAATGGTGTATCCAAGTTTCATCTACAGTAATTAGTCGGCGCCAAAACTCGAATTTATTGCGCCTAAACTGCGCCAACAGAGCGTTGGAAATATTCATTCGAACACGTTTTTGGTCTAACATGAGCAAACGCAGCACCAAACGCGCGGACGGCTTTCTCATGCCTAAATGTTCATTTAATGTGACAAATCCGTTCATTTGACATGTTCATAATCTCTGCTATCTCTCTCACTTTAATTCGGCGGTCGTCTAGCACTATTTGATGAACTTTGGCGATATTTTCGTCGGTAGTTGCAGTTTTCGGACGTCCCGAACGTTCATCGTCTCCCAAGCTCCTACGGCCACGTTTAAATTCAGCTGCCCAAAATTTCATTGTGGTAAAAGGCGTATTGCCTTTCGAAAACAAATATTTAATGACAGCTCGATACTCAATTTTGTCCATTTTCACAAAAACACTCACATCAACTCACTCAAACGACTGTTACATAGCAACTGTGTGTCCAAAATGGCTGGAACTTTGGTAAGTAACTGTCAACAGATGAACAACAAAATTCACTAGCTTTTATTTATGAGTGCTGCCATCTTCACGTTGAGGTCGGAAACTTTACAGACCACCCTCGCATTCCCAATAAGGGTAGCTTTCACTATAACCATTAATAAAGCATTAGGTCAGACACTCAAAAGAACAATGTTGTATTTACCAGAAATTTTTTTTCGCATGGGAAGTTATATGCGGTATTTTCACGAATTTGTAGATTCAATGATATTCATGTTTATGTTAAAGATACATATAGCCAAAAAGTAAATAACAATCGCATTATCACTTCTAATATTGTTTTCAAAAAAGTTTTGTAAACTAAGAAGATTAAAAAAAAACATATCTGAGAAAGCCAATATCTGTTTTTTTAATGTTTTACAATAAAAAATGTAGTACATAATAATAACAATTTATTGCAATGAGACTTTTATTATTACTTTTCAAAATAAAATACCTTTAACTTATTTTCACATATATTACTATCTCTGATTTGCGAATTATTTGCACGGGCAAACTAGTCATAAAAATCCTCCATAAATGGTAATATTTTTTTATTGGTACCGTATCATTCCTTATATGTTCAATGTTAGCTTTAAAACTGATAATGGTAGATTTAAAATGTCAAGACGTTTATGTAGATCGTGAATAACCATTTCGAAAAGATTACTATATTACGTGTTCTAATTTAGGCCAAAGTTTAAATGCAAGCATTTCTTTTCAATAAACATTTTTATGTATAACGTATTTATAAATTTTAAACACACAATCTCATTGTTTTTTTTGGAGCAAATATTGTATTATATATATATTTTGGTTACAGAAAAGATGTATATTAATTTTTTCTAGAAAGCAACTGCATAAGTTCGATCAGGATTAGGGAAAAATCATATTTCCATAGTAATTTTCTATGCAATTTCCGTTTCTTTATAGAAAGCAATTGCATCGTTCGATCAGGATCAGGGAAAAATCGTATTTCTATATTAAATTTCTATGCAACTTGGTCCATCTTTTACTCAATTCCTTAGTAACCTCCAGATCTTGAGCATATGATACATCTGAAACCAAAAAGTGATGCGAAGAAATTTGAGGATTTTTTCTTTAAGGTTCTATACTGCAGAATAAAAAATGACTCTTAAAAAACTCCTTATATGATCGTTTTGCTGTCTGTTTGTCAGTCTGTCTTTTTCTCAGGAACGGCTACGAGTATCATGTTGAAATTCATGCCAAATATTAAGGTTCTATGACCTTGTAGTATTGTAAAAAATCAGGCTTCTAACTCACTACAATAAAAGGATATGCCTTTTATCACGTATATCGATACTGCCTCAAATTTTTTATGGTACATTCCATGAACCTAGAATCTTGAAATTTGGTATAAAGATGGTCTCACAGCTCAGCTGTAGGAAAATGTACAATTCGTAAATTTTAAGTTTTGAAGTTTTTTTCGTATATTTATAAAGTACCTACTGAAACCTAGGTCGTGGTAAAGAAATTAAAGAAAGTAGAAATAATACTACATCACGTAGTTTCATTTAATTGTGAAAGTACCTACTTATTAAGGCTAAGGTGATATAATAATACAACACTTTCAGGATGTGAGTCTGTGTAAGCAAGCAACAAATCGCCACCAAATTTGGCATGCATATAGTTTGTATGATGGATGACTCGTAGCCATGATAAACGTTCCAGTTTTTGGACATTACTAACATATCAAAATTTATCACGCATTGAACTCAATAATATATACATAAAATCAATAACATTATATTATGAATAAAAAATACATCTCCCAGTAGCGACATCTTTGAAGTATGATGAAAGACACTCTTATTTGTGACATAAAGAATATAATTATAATAAACGAGATAGTCATATTGAAGATGAGACAAATTAAATTGTCTTTCGAGGACCATTTTTAGAGCACTGTCGACATGCCATGTAACATAATCGCAAGTCAAATGCACAAAAGCCCTCGAAGCGAGATTCTGAACCCTTTGAAGGGCGGCGGCAGTAATGGTTGAAAAATGTATTTCATCCACATCCTGATTTTTAATAGATGGTACAGTTTAAGCCAATTTTTCACAAATTAGATTTGACAATAGTGGTGATGAAGTGTCACATAGGTTGACACTTAACCCGAATTGAATATTGGTACCACTAAATTCATCATCCGACCGATTATATTCATATCTGGACTGCTTACAGACAGTGTCCAGGAATAAGTGCCGGACAAAGAAAGATGTTATTCCTTGACTCTAAATTAGTTAATTATCGTTAAAATAAAATTTAAAAGATAACTTTTTCAGAAAATTGAAAATTATATTCATAATTATTAGTCATCTTTTTCGTACACATGATACTTGCGCACATTGTTCAGCGCCGTTAGTGGGAATAACCCGCGAACAGCTGGAAAGACATCGCCACTGCAGGTTAACACTCTGGGCAAGTATTGGGTGTGTTAACAACAGTTTGTGTAATATTTTTTTTTGCACTCAATTGGAAAAAGGGAGTGTTTTACATTTTATTTCAACACCAATGAATAGGGTCTTTCTTTGTCCTACATCTATTCCCGGACACCGTATATGTTACCAAACCCATGTTAGATTTTTTCTATCTACAACATGAACATATCAATTTCACAGCTCACAAATGCTGTTCAGCATCAGTCAGAAGCTGATCCAGCACCAGATTGTGCACTATGGGGATGTGCTAAGATGGCTTCGTGATATACTTACCTGCCGTAATGCATTTTTATTACGTCACAAGGATTACGCAAACGACGGTACGCAGATAGCAATTTGCAAGCAGGCTCACATCAAGTTGGAGGTAAGCGTTTTTGATTCGTTTAGTTTTTTATTTTCTTAACTTTGGGAAAATATTTGAAAAGCATTAATTTTGGGTTTTCTAGACTAAATAAAATTTTTTAATTTGTAGTAAGGTTCAGTGAATATTAAAACAGTCTTATTAGATGATCGAAGCCAGAACAGAACATCCCCAGAAATCTCCGAATGAGATCAAATAAACTTTTTGGTCATCGAAAGTTGATCAAAAAGTTTGAAAGTTTTAAAAGGTCGTCGGTATGTTGGTTGAAAGTCAGATACCAGTTTTGTCTTACAAAAGTCGACGGACGACCTTACCATGTACCAAATGCATTGTTTTTGTTGCGTGTAAATCACAATTGTAAAGTTGAAATGTTCTTTTATAAGAAATAAAAAAACAAGCCGGAGCCCAATGAAAATTACTAATCAGTTAGGTATTATTGAATAAGTATTAAAATAGGATTGAAGCAAAGGTTCTGAACATAACCCTTTTGCTCTGGTAATAGTCTTTTCTGTTGAAGTAAAAGGCCTGTTTCTGAAATAAGCTTCAACATGGCTTGCAATATGTAACCCTATCTCTAATTTTTAAAGCGAGACTTTAAATAATCTGAAAAAATCTTGGTGCTAGCATTGTTTAATTATAACTTTAAAATAATATTAACTAGCATTTACGATTTTAAGATATATAAACAATTACGGAACTTCATTTTGTGTTTGTTCCGAGATTTACTTGGCAGGATTTTCATTATGTTAAACCAATCCGATTTAATGAAATTTAAGTAGTTCTCTATAAAAAAGTTTTATTTCAATATTTTCTCAAGGTGGTAAACTCAGTGGAAAGCTTTTTTGACTCAGAAAAAGTTTCCCATGATTTTGTCTAGAGTTAGATATTTTAATGGAACTTAAGTAGTTAATATCTATACAAAAAGTTTTATTTGAATATTTTTTCAAAGTGGTAAGCTTGGTGGAAAGCTTTTTTGACTCAGAAAAAGTTTCCCATGATTTTGTCTAGAGTTAGATATTTTAATGGAACTTAAGTAGTTAATATCTATACAAAAAGTTTTATTTGAATATTTTTTCAAAGTGGTAAGCTTGGTGGAAAGCTTTTTTGACTCAGAAAAAGTTTCCCATGATTTTGTCTAGAGTTAGATATTTTAATGGAACTTAAGTAGTTAATATCTATACAAAAAGTTTTATTTGAATATTTTTTCAAAGTGGTAAGCTTGGTGGAAAGCTTTTTTGACTCAGAAAAAGTTTCCCATGATTTTCATTCAATTGGAGTAACAAATAATTAAATATTAAAAAAAAGGTAAATTAAAGATAATTGAAGCTTTCATGAAGTATTTAATTTTCATTGAGAAGAATTTGTTAAATCAAATAATTTAAAAAAAAAAAGGTTTTATTATAATAGGAATAATTTTAAAATTAATAGCTATAATATTTTAAACTAAAAAAAAAAGTTAATTAGTATTATGAAAGAAATTTGAAATGTATTTTGGTGCGCTGATTACGAGTATGTACTTAGAATTTCCCCATCACCCCTCATTTTTTTGGAAAAGCCCTATGTATGAAAACGCAAAGAAAGCCAACTTTACTAAGTAAAAAATTTGTATTATAATAAAAAACAATTACATGATTTTAAAATATTATAAATACATTTAAATTTAATTTTTTTTTTTCTTTTTCTTTTAACAATCTGCAATCAGTAGTCATACTATAAGCGGATGTTTTGAGTGAATCTATTGACAGGTCGAGTGTGACTGCAGTGAGTCATCTACTCCGTAGTCTTTACTGATCCCCACAGGGCTATAAGATGTCATTCCTTTTTAATCTCTTTGTATAATTTCTAGTTTTTAGCTCTGTAGCCAGCTTGTTTTTCCAGCCAGTTTTCCAGTCTCTCATGGTATTTTTTGGTTAATTTTTGGATTTCCTCCATGATGGTATCCATTTTCAGTTCTTTATGTATTTCAGCGTTCGTGACAAACCAAGGAACACCACTAATTGAGCGCAAGATAGCATTCTGCATCCTCTGTATTATGCTTATGTTTGATTTACAAGTGCTACCCCAGAGTTGAATTCCATAAAGCCACACTGGCTTTAGGATAGATTTATATATTAAAAGTTTGTTGTCAATACTCAGTTTGCTGTTTCTTCCTATGATCCAGTGTAGGTTCTTATAACGGATATTAAGTTCATTTCTCTTTGTCTTAATATGTTGTTTCCACGTCAGACGGCGATCAAGATGTAGCCCCAGGTATCTTACATTATCTTGGTGAGGTAGTGTGGTATTCTCAAGATGAACTTCAGGACAGTTACCTTTACGTAGTGTGAACGTAACGTGGATAGATTTGCTTGCACTCGCCTGTATCCGCCATCTCCGTAGGTTATTTCATCAAGGCCCTCTTGTAGCATGTATGATGCCATGGCAGGGGACATTTAAATGACGTTAAAAAAAATTAGAACTATTAAATACTTTTGTGGTATCTTGTTTTCTCACCGAAGCTCCAATTGTGAAATTTATGCTTAAAAGTCTGACTTGGATCATCTCGCTTTAGCAACCAACAATAGTCTGCCATCATCCTTTTATTCCACCTTCCCTGACGTTCTGTCCCTTTCAAATCCTGATGAAATCTTTTGCTTTCCTCTTTTACAGGTCCCAAGTTATCAGGAATTAAGGAGTAAGGACTAAGTGTGAATTAAGAAAGTGAAGTTTGTCTCATCGAACATCCTATTTTTCTGAAATTTTTTAGGAAATTTCAGAAAAATAGGTATAATAATACAATTTCCTAGAAGAATTAGTTCAGTCCTCGGTGGCTACTCTTTCTTCGTCCAATGTTGTCCTCTGTCTTGACTATCCAACTTGCAGAGAAAGCAAGGGTACTTTGTGTAGCCATCTTATTAACCGAGCAGCATACTTATAACTTTCAGATCTCCACAGACCATCCAACCGTGTTGTTCGTATTTTATTTTATCCAACACATTTTTCAAATTGTAGCAGTTTTAAAATTGTCAATGTACAGCATGGGTGACTAGCAGTGAAGTGTATTTATTGCCATTATGTAAAAAGATTGCTTTCAATCTTTGCTTGGATGAGTCTATGAGCAATCTCCATTCGTTCGTGTCATATTCTATGTTAAACATTTTCACTGCCAGGAATGTCTTTGCAATACACGATATTCGGCAAAATGTGGTACAATGTCTTTTTCTCTGTTGCAATGCCAAGAAAATGAGGTGCCAGGAGCAAACATGTTCTTTTCTGATAGTCTTGATCCGAGGAGTTCTGCTGCATCTTTTGCAGGCTTAGTTCTCGTTAAGTCATTCAGTTCTAACTGTGAAAATAATTGTGTTCCACTTGCATTTGGCTCAAATTGAGCTTCAGGTTGAGATTTCTCTTCGACATCACTGCTCATGTCTTCAGCTTGCACTGATTCCAAATATGGGGGTGTTGGCGATGCAAAATTTGTGTCGCGATGCACCACGTGCATTACCGATTACATGGTTGGGTACACCAAGTCCTTTTTTGTTTTAACTGTAGCTTGTAGTCTTGCAATAGTAAAAATAACAGTCTTCGGTGTAATTCAAAGGTATTGTTCTGCCCTTTTGACCAGTTTTGGAGTTCACGAACGCATGTCGCACAAACTTGAGGTGGGGCCCACTGTTTATCTTGGTTAGCGATTGCTAGGCCAAAATACATGTTATTAACATCACTTATGAATTCGGTAATGTTATGCTGCTGTTTTGTCAGCTAACACAAAAGTAACAAAAATTGTCCGGTGAGTTTAAACACTTTCCCAATGACGTCTTTTAAGCGAACGTTACGAATTGCACGGAATTACTAATTTTGTTAAAACAATGATGTTACTATTTATACAAAAATCTATTAATCTACCCTCATTAACCCTTCTCTAACGATTTAAGTTGATTATGGTTAAATGAGGTCTTTAGCAAAAGATCCAAAAATCCACCTTTTTTCCAATAATAAGGGTAGTTAATTACATTATATTTAACTAACTATTTACGTGAACTTATTCATTGTTGTCTACTGCAACCAATCAGTGTCTTTATTGTTCGATAAGAAACAATTAAAATAAAATATCAGTTCTTGACTAGGTAGGCTAAGGTACTTTTTGCAAAAAAAAACTATGGCATTTTTCCTGTAATCAGTGCCCCAAAATCTATCAAAAGCATTCATAAAATCTGAAAGGGGAAAATCATTGTAGACCTGTATAATTAGACATGACATTTTATTAGTAGATTATGAATATTTGGTTATTATTCAGTATTTGGCTACTTTTATCCAATTTTTTCATATACCGAATATCTAGGTACTCCGGCTACTCGGTACTATTTAGCCGAAAATCGAATACTTAAGATGTTTATTTGTAGTCATATAAATGGGTAAAAAAAAGACTGATTTATTTTGCAATAATGTATTTTTCTTTTAATCAATAAAGTTTTCATGCATAATCGACTTTCATATTATAAGAATTGACAAGAAAGTATGTAACAAATGTCTATGCACTTGAATTATCGTTAATTGAAGATTATGATGTAGAAAGACTCATTTTTCTGCATTTTTAGGCAGTAGTTTACTACTCTTTTTCTCGTAGACATTTCCAGCTTCAGAGAAAGACGCTCTGAATAAATACTACTGCCTGGCGCTGACAAATATTTAGCTGCAAGTTTTACTAAACATGGAAATTTATCTTTTCTTGTTTGCCACCATGTGTATGGGTTGTCATGACTTGATATGTTCTTAATACGTAAATAAAGGTCTTTCATTTGCAACTGCATTTCTTCCTTCTGATATCACAGTATGTACAGCTGTATTTTTTTCTGCGACCACCTCTTCGTAGCAATCCATGAAAGTTGAATGAATAATCTGGCTTAGATTCTGCTCTTCGGTCCTCATCCTCTTGGCCCGAATAGGGGACGAATTTGCACTATCATTGCTGCTTGTTTCACTGTTCATCTTTAGGCTATCGATCAAAATATATAGCATTTTCTCTTTACAGTTGACTGGTGAAAACGGTCATTTTAAAGTGTGAATCTAAAGCGGAAGCCAATAAATAATTTTTACTTTATGTTATGTCTTCAATCGTTCTTGCAACCCTCGTTGTATGACAAGCCTCACCTGGCTTAATTTGGGTGTTTGCTCTGATGTGCCCATCTTATCGCAATATCACATTAATATAACAACATACGGAATGATTTCAGAAATGCAAGCGTATCAGGAACGTGCAATTTTTTTATTTCCTCAAATGGTTGTAATAATTTCAAAAGTTGTTTTAAAAGTTTCCATTGTACAGCAGTCAGATTGGCAATATCGCACTCCGTAAGATAAAGTGAAACGGCCCATTTTTGTTCCATTAGTCTTTCAAGCATATAATAGGTGGAATTCCACCGTGTACTAACATTTTGCACTGATTCATGCTGAGGGAGATCCAAATCTTTTTGTATAGAATCCAGTTTTTCCTGTGCAGTATCAGAATGATTAAAGTGGGTTACAATCCTCCTACCCCTACCAGTGCCAATAATTTGAAACATGTCTGACTGAGCCTTCAGACAATCGTTAACAATTAATTGAAGAGTATAAATGAACCAACACACTGAGGCCAAACCTGCATTATAAACAGCTTGTACTATGTTTTGTCTATTATCGTGAATAATGACATGAATTGTTTTTGGCTGAATGTCCCATAAACTAGCAATTTCCTGTAATATGTCCCATAAACTAGCAATTTCCCTCAAAATGCTTGATGCTCAGTACTACGTGTTTGACATTGTGACTACGTGTTGACTGTTATGATTATGCAAGCATGTCCAGATGTCGCATGTTACGGAAATATAATCAGTCCCTGAAAGTAATATTTTAATTGTTTCTACTACTTTATGATATATTTCTGGCATTATTTTGTCTAGAAAATAATGGCGGCTTGGTGTTTTATGCAGCGATAAAGCTTCATTAATCAGTCTTTTAAAACCTGCTCTTTCTACTATATTTATTGCCTCATTATCAGGTGCTATCATTTCGCCAATTGAGATGTGCTATTTTTTAGCTTCGGGGTCATTAATATCCCATGGTTTACGCATTTCAGCACATTCTTCAAGACTCAATTGCTTTTTTGATGTCGTAGGTATATTTACACCCTTGTATCTTGATCTCTAATTCCTTGCCTCTTATGAAGGTAAGCTGCAACTGACTATGTTTTTCGTTGTGTTTATCATGAAGTAGTTGCTTTGTTAGCGACGTCGCCACGAGAAATTTTTATTTCACACAATTTACACATGACACTTTTCGGATCATTTTCATCGTCCTCAAAGTATATCCATATAGGCAATTTCTTTTTAGAGGCCATAATCGATTATTATTAGTTAGAGCGTGGCGAACTAACTAATAATCGATTATTATTAGTTAGTTCGCCACGCACAGGCTGAATAAATTTTGCCTAATATTCGATTATTTGCCAGGAAGCCTGCAGAATATTCGGTATAAGGCGTGAGGCCGAATATACTATTTGTTACAAGTCTATTTATTAGTTTTATAGATATTTATATTTTGAAGAAATAAATCCAGTTTTTATAACTATTTATTACATTATAAATTATTTCGTAATGTAAAATATGTTATCAATCTTTTATGGAATAAGTTTTAAAAAAATATTAATATTAACTATATCAATTTTAATTCAAATTAAATTATTTACTTGATATTGAATTTTAAGTTATCCCATAAAATAATTGGAGTATTTGTTTAGGTGTATTATTATGGTTTTATTCAGATTTTTAAAATGTACATATTAGTTGACATTTTTAATTGTATTTTAAAAGACAATTATAAATATTTACTAATACTCCATATGATGGATTAAGTGAAAAAATCTATCTCAAGTTTTCATGAATTTGCTAAAGCATAAACATGCAAAATATGCTACTGTGATATATGTATAGAAGACGGACGGAGAGTTTCCTAGTTTACTACAAAACTCTAAAATGAGCAATCTAAATTTCTGTTAGTATAAAATTGTATTCAACAATACTAAATCCCATTAATTTCATCGTATAGTTATATTATACTGTATATGACATAGTTTGTGCAAGTTTTTTATTATTTACAAATTACCTGTGAAATGTGCGTTTATCTGGATTATTTCGATTTTGTAGAACACATTAACATCGTTCTAAGTACACTGTTTTTTGACATATAAATTCACAATTGCCCAAAAACAGTAAATGCAACTTTCCACATGACTCCATTTGTTTCCTGTGTTGAAAAAAATGGTTCTAATGGTTTTATTTCTGTATCTCTTTCTAACATAATCATGCTCTCTTTCACCTTTGTTCGACTATCTAGTATAATAAGTCTATGGCTTAGACGAAAAAAATTGAAACATTTGCCGTTTGCAGAATATTTTTCAAGGTCACTCAAAAACGCTAAGTTATAGAAAGTGACAAAACTATATGATTAGTAATATGATTAGGTTACCCATTTAACAATATAGCAAATGTTACATTTTGCTTCAGGAGTTATGTGGTCCCGGTTATATGCTTATAACGCTATTTACCCTTTTTACAAATAAGTACAATTTTTAATAAAAATATGGTTTGTTCTTAAAAATATGATATTTTTTGACTTAAAGTTTCTTACAAACCAAGAAAATAAGAAACATTTCATATGATGCACACAGTAAAAGAAAAGGCATTAAACTAATTACAAGTAATCTCATATAATGATATTCTTTGACAGGTCGTGTTTTTTATGTACTTATGGTCCATTGACACTGATGCAGTTCTAGTTGCCATGTCCTGTTTCGCTTTGCTCTGTCGGGAATCGGAGATAAGATGTCAGGCTGAGGAGATCAGCGTGCCGTGCGTTCTACCTAATTATTATGTATTTCAGGAGTTAGCTCAGGCTTCCACTATGCTATCTATGGGTGAGTCTATCAAATTATATTTATGAGCGTAGTTAGATTGAGAATATCGATTGAATAATATTGAGCGAACTACTGATAATGGCTGTGGTAATCGATAGAATGTAAATTTATTTTTTTAAACAAAACCGTTTTTCTTTTTCGTCACTCTGTTATGTTATACTGTAAAGTATATCTTAAAAGAAAGTGAAAAATAATTTTTTGTCACCTCTAAGATATTTTGACGTGATAAAGCCTTACTCCATAGGTTAGTATGTTCAAAAAGTTTACGTTATGAAAATTACCTCGTCTACCATCAGCTGTTTCTCGGAAACCATAAGTGATATATGCCATATCTTTATATCATTATGTTTATTACTAAGTATATTAGTAGTTTAAGACTTGAGATAAATGCTATAACTATAAGAAACAATAATAAATTTGTTTGAACTAATTTTGTAAACTTTCATGTTGCCTATATACAAATATACATATATATATATATATATATATATATATATATATTTGTTTGTTAACTTGACACTGTAAACTAGTGAAAGTTTCATGTCGTTTTGGGGAAACAGTTTATGCCTCAAATCATGAAAAAAGTCATGTATTAGAGGATGCATAACAGAAGGGCAATTTATTACATTTGCGTTGTACAAACAAATAAACTTTCAAAAGTTTTCTACTTAGCATTGAAAGTGGTCGAGAACGCTTACATAACAAGTAAGAGACAGAAATAACTAAAGGGATATACTCAACCACTGACGGTATGTCAGGACACTCGGTTGTGTCACTCTTGTCAGTTTACTCTTGTATATTTTTAATTTTGGGATATGCCCTGAGAAGTTTTATTTCAACAAACAATTATTTAATTAACCCATTAGGGTTAATGGAAATTTATAAATAAACGTGAATAGTACGCGGGACATTTGTAGCTAGAGATAACGATTCTGTAAATACATATAAGATAGATATCTCAACTCAATCTTAGTTGTGGTTAATGTCCACCTTTCTGTCGTTCCATGCTATCAGGCCAGGATATGGGGAGAATGTGTTACTATGATAATTTGCATGGTAAGTTATGACAATAGATTGATTTGATTAATTATACAAGAAGTTTATTTTATAAGAATTTTTATTGAAAGCTAAGGTCACCTGATAATGAATTATATAAACATACAATAAAGACATTAGCATGTTACAACTGAATAAGATCTAAGTACTTTGATGTTTTGTAAGACCTTATGAGGTGATATAGCAGTGAGCATAGGAATATTTAGAGGGTCTACCGCTGTTTTTATGTGGCTCACTTACTATAGTATTTTGCGTATTTTTAAGTGCAGCATTAATAACACTAATGCAGTGCTAAGTACTGAGTAATTAGCTGAATATAATGGGAAACATAACCTCTAAACAATTTTATTTTGTTTCTCAGTCACAAATTTTTACCTATTAAAATGCAAATATGTATCATTGTTGCAGCACGTAGCATTGGAATAACACTTAGCAATTTGAAAAGATACTTACTGTAAATATATTTGTAAAATATATTTTTAGCAAGGTACGTTTTAGATTACTAAAATTATGCACAATACATTACATACTTTGGTTTGGTTCGTGATGAGTTTGCTTTAAGTATAGAATTCTATGTCAAGAATGAGCCTTGCTCTGCAGAAGCTGATTCTTTCTTGACTTCAGTGTGCTGATAATATTTAAATTGTGTTTTAATGTTGTGCATCAGGCTCGGCAGCACTTCAGAAACGTATTATGGCTCTGCTGAGGAAGATTGAGCATTGCGTCAATGGCGTACAGCCGGCGTGGGAGGAGACTTTTCGGAATTGGTAATATTATTTTCCTATGTCTTTTGTCCCTTCGACTGTTATTTCCTATCTGTTCATGACAGGAACTTGTAATTTAATTCTTAGCACTCAGGCAGTAAGACCGAGGGCACATATTTAAAATGGATGAATAGAAATTGTCAATATTATCTCAGCAATTCGGCTTAAAATTAAAGCTAAGAAGATATTTTTATCCCTTTTTTGTCTTGGTGCAAGACATTTTTAAGTTGCAAATACACTATGTAAAATTAGGAAACTTTGGGACTTTAATCTGTAATAGTACATCATGGGTAGATTGCAATACGCCTATTTTTTTTATTTATATCACACCACTTTTTTTCTTATATATAAAAATTTTCATAAGTCATTAACATGAAAATGCATCAACCTGTATCTTATATTTTGATAAAAGTAAGAAATGTGGCAATATTGCGTGATTACTCTTCTTAACGATCGATAGTGAATTTGACTTATCTAACTATCCCTTTCATTTGCATAGTTTTACATAAAAAGGATAAAAAAAAGAAAAGGATATCAAAATTAATTTCAAGGCCAACTTTGTGTACATAAATCAAAATTGTCGCCATTTAAAAATCTTTAACATCCATTCATAATTCCTTCAAATATTAAAGGTTATAACAAATATTATTATCGATTTTTAAAATAAACTTGTCGGAATAACTATTAATACAATATTTTTTCATTTGTCCTTTAGATAAATTATTATTCGCTTCTTATTAATAAAATAATATTAATTTAAACTCTTTATTTCAAATTCAATCTTTATGGATTATTTATTATGGCAACCCTGACACATTTCTTCTGGCTAGATATTTTTCAAACTTTAGTTTGACATAACAGTTGATTGGTTAAATGCCATTTTATTCTGTTAAATGTTGTGATATTTTTGATATTGAGTGAGTGAAATTACGAATATTATATTGTTTTTTGGTACCGGTGGAACATGGTATTAGTATGCCAAATGTCATTATAATAGCCCTAATACATCGAACGTTATCTGGCAGCCAAGTCTTGTTACGATCAATTCAATACAGGAGGATAACCCGTCATTTCAGTGATATCAGGTGATACTTCTCCAACAATATCGTTAAACATGGAATAAAATGTGCTAACTCATTTTATAAGAAAGCAAAATTCTAATACCAGATGCACAACGTAGATAATTTACGTCAAAATTATTGTCATCGATTGTGAAAGTGCGTTGAGTACGGGGAAGGCACTTAATATGGAAACGATACATATAATTTAGGTATGTGTAAGTACTAAATACATTCTAAAACAAAATTATTTGTCTTTTAAATACTATGTACGCGCGTTTAAAAAACTAGTTTTTTTTAATGGATAAGTGACATTTAATTTTGACACTTGACAGTTTGCAAAGTTTGCAACAGGGGAACACAGTGCCAAACTGACATTTAGTGTAAAGGTTATAGGGTGTTAATTTAAACATAATTATGATTTCATTCAAAATTTAAACTTTAATCATTTTATAAACTAGGCAACTAGTTGAAAAAAATAACATTTTGTCGGATTACACATGATTAACGGGACAAGTGTTTGAAGTGAGAACAAAGTTTCCTTCATATACAGTTATAATGTATAACGCATTATTATTGGAAAAAATACTTTCAAGATAAAAATTTTTACTGAAGAAAAATATTTTTGGAATGAAAACATTATAGCCAGAAAAAAATAATTTGACGAAGAAAACATTATTACTGGAGAAAAAGCTTAAAAGACGAGAACATTGTTACTCAAGAAAAATATTTTTGAGACAAAAATGTTACTAGAGAAAAATACTTTCCAGATGAAGAGATTATTAAAGGAGAATAATACTTTTAAGGCGGATACATTATTACTGGAGAAAAATATGTTTGTGACGAAGATATTATTAATTAATGAAAATACTTTTGAGACAAAAAATACATTGTTACTGGAGAAATATATTTTTGAGATCTTCATCTAATTATCAAGAAGAAAAATACTTTTCAGACGAAATAATTATTACTGGAGAAAAATATTTTTGGAAGGAAGGTATTATTGCTTGATAAAAATACTTTTGAGAGAAAAACATTGTCAATGGAGGAAACTACTTTGAGATGAAGAGATCATTAACGGGGAAAAATAATTTTGAGTTGAATATATTATTACTGGAGAAAAATCATTTTTTGATGAAGATATTAATAGATAAAAATACTTTTGAGATGATGATATTATTACTAGCGAAAAATACTTTCGAGACAAACACACTATTACTGGAGAAAAATACTTTCCAGATGAACACTTGAGAAAAATTTCACTGCAAAAATTTAAAATATTTTTATTTTATTTTTTGTAAGGCTTAGAAACAAGTTACAGTCACGTAGATATATAATAAAAAGAACAGAGTGTAAAACTACATTATAACTCTAAGTATGAGTGCACAAAATGGTTAGAGTATTTATGTATACATTTTTAAAAGGTGTTTTTGTGTTATTAAATATATTACAAAATGTTTTGACCAATTACTAAAGTTAGTATAACTTAGAATTATATTATTTTCTATATATTGAACAAAATATTAATTCCATTTTAGCTGGTTTTAATTTATAAATAATATATATTGTATTTCCTTTCCAAATGTTAATAATTTCAGTTCAAAAATGTCCATGGAAGGACGTTGAGGAACAATATACGGCACGGTTGTTTTTAAATTTAATAAATTTGTGAAACGGTATTGCATAATCCTACCTTAAATAAACCGTTTGAGTGATATCTGTTACTTCGGCGTGTCATTTATATTGTAGAATGAAATGAAAATTTTTAACTTTCCATATATCTTGAAATCTGTCATTGAATTCTTTGGACCAGGAATAAAGTTATATATAGTAACAGTATATAAAATAGCTGTAACATACTAATTACTGAAACTAACAAACTCAACAGGGTTGAAAAAGTCACATAAAATTTGTAAAGAACGATTTCAAATGACTATGTCCGTCAGCCGGATTCTCAAGCTGGATTGTGTGTAATAGTTCAACAATAATTTATAAAATGACATTTAGAGAATTTTTTAGAAAACAAGGTTTAAAAGATATTGTAAAATTATTCTAAGCAAAAATGTATATTTATGGAAATGTGAGAAAACTGTATTGTTTTGTTTTAATTTTATGCAAATTGGATTATCTAAAAAAATTTGTATACACTTCAAGAACTCAATCCTAAAAGTGTATCATATAATTTTTATTTCAAAATTGTATATCTCGATTAAAAAAAATTTAGGGATGATGGGAAATAGATATTGGAAAAGTTATTTTTTGGAATTTTTGGAAATGCTACAACCTTGTTTTTATTAACCGTGAAACTAATTTTCATGATTTCCCGCGAACTAACCGTGAATCTAATTGCCAAGATTGACCGTGAACTAACCGTGAATCTAACTGTCAAGTTACCCGTGAACTAAACGTCAATCTAATTGTCAAGATTGCCCTTGAACTAACGGTGAATCTAATTTTCAAGATTGTTTATGAACTAACCGTGAATCTAATTTTCAAGATTGCCCGTGAACTAACGGTGAATCTAATTTTCAAGATTGCCTGTGAACTAACCGTGAATATAATTTTCAAGATCTTCTATGTTTCTTTTCACATGTTGTCATATTAACAATTTTTAATGGGCAAGCCATAATCTAACTTATTTTATTCCAAGAAAAATTCATTTTTGCAACATTATGGCATGTCTTGTCGGTTCTTTCTTTATAGTGTGCAAGGTAAAGTATGAAGTAGACAACAGTATTCTAAATTTGTGCCTTTAAATCAGGAAATTCTAAAACGACCATAAATGTTATTTAGCACCACTGCTCTATATTAGTTTCGTCTTCATCAACCCTTGGAATGTGAACAGCATCTTTATATGCCTGATTGAAGATCGTCATTTGTAGCTCTGTTCACCCGTTTTAAACAATTGCTGACTAATTTACTTTACGTTAATGTAGGATGCTAAAAAATGATTTTATAATTTTGTTATCAACTCAATCAAAAGGATTTAAATTTATTTATAAATTGAAATTTATAAATAAATTTAAGTTAGTTGTTGTAGCTAAAGCTTTTTGTTTCGTTGTACGGTTAAAGTTCAATAAACTACAATATATTTTAAACTTAGTTTTGACTGTTTTTTTTATTTCCTTTTATACAGGGACTCAATGTGCAAACTTTTGCAGTCATATCCGAAGGGCGGAGGTGGAAAGGTGGATGAGTGTCAGCTGGAAGCACTGCACCGAGCAGTTGGCAAGAGGAGAGCTTCGCACCAGTGCAGCGAACACGATTTGGAGGTGGCGTTTATGTCTATACTGGTTTTGTATTTAGGGTTTTTGGCTTTCGATTCCAAATATTTTCGATGTTGCTTTAAAAGCTTTAGATATCTTATTTTAAGATTTTTGTTAGAGTGCACAGAGTCGCTACAACCTGATAATTTAACAAGGTTACTTGAGTGTAGGTCTTTAGGTGATTAATGTTTTATATTGTCTTATACTTCAAATTGTTTGATGTTTCCGTGTTCATTATTGTGATTATAAATTTTGATATTTCTTTTTTGGCGCTAAACCGATATATATTCTGGATATTAGTCATTTTGGTCCGTAAATAAAGAATTTGTTAATAACTTGACTACACCACCTCCTGCCGATCCTAGCATAGCTATGAACCGTTATCTTGTCAAAACATATATATTGTATAACCTCCATCTGTCAAGTTGCTCAGAAGTTACATAATCACTAACACACACCAACGATACATAGATGTCCCAAAATTTAACGACAAGCAGGGTACAGGATGTAGACCAGTTTGTTACTATCTAGAAAAAAATTGAACTCATATTTTTTTATTGAAATACGTTGAAAATCGACACATTTTTAGGTTTACATCTTGACAAAATTTTTAGGAACAATCATGACAGATTTGCAAATTTTTATAGCGGGCTTGCATACGTAACACTGCTATTGAAATCAGGTCTATAAAACCGTATTTGTTATTGTTTAAACGCAAAAATAATTTTGTTTCTATTTCTATTATTAAAAGAAATTTTTTTCAGTTAGTTTTGACACTTCATGGTGTAAAAAAAATGTGCCGGTAAGTTGGTGCAACTAATTAAGATTTCAAAATGGTAGAATATATGCTACACCTTGTTTTAAAAAAAATACTTTTTTTTGAACAAGAGCCAATTTATAATGAACATCTTTATTCAGTGAAAATGGCATTCAGTGCCTATAAGTAAAATTCAGATTTAAGATTCATGTAGTCTGAGTTAGACGGACATCAATTGATATTAGTAACAGTGAGACAGACAGCGGCGCCATTTAATTTGAGCAGAATCGTGGCACTATGGAGAATAAGAGATGGGAGAGATAGTAACGCCATTCCACAATTTTTGACGTATGTCAAGAAGTTTAAATGAAACTAATATACATTGCAATATTTTTATTACCTACCCTAAAGCAAATCTTTGAATTGCCTACCACAGGCATTATAAATACATGCACAATATTGCCCTACAAATGACCTCTTCACCAATTGTCCACAGCCTCCGAGATTCTTTAACATACTTTGGCAATATTTGGTATGGGTTTGGAATAAATTTTTTCCTTCAGGCAATCTCAGTAAAAGAAGTCCAGGGGGTTTAAAACTGGAGAATGGGGTGGCCATTAAATTGGACCAAGGCGCCCAATCCTAATTCAAAGACCAAGGCCCCCAATATTGCATGCTCTTCATTGAGGTATTCTCATAATGGATGGGCTTACTGAACAGGGCAACCATTATTTTGTTAATATATTCAATGCAAAATGTCAGTGGTTGCAAATGGTTGCAAGTGGTTGCAGTGGTAAATGGTTTTGAAGAAAAGGAAGATAAATTTTATCATTCGAGGTCTCCGGCAATGCAAAAAGTCTAATAACTTGGCCGTTTAATATTCCAGTCCACAGATTCACTTTAAATTGGCATTGAGACTTGTCTTCTCGTGTAATATGCGGATTCTCAGCATCCCAACAATGCAAATTGTGCAGATTTAAGTGTCTTTTGCATGTTATTTCGTCAAACCATAATGTTTTGTCTAAGAATTGTGAATCTCCAATGTTGTTTTGAGCATTTTTTTGCAAAATGCGATCCGTCTGGGATAGTTCAGAGTTCAGAACAGATTCTGCACGTGTTGTACATAGTACGGGTGGAATCTGTGACGTCGCAAATTACCATGTGCACTACTTTTTGGCATTCCCTCAAAAAAAGATGTTTTTTACACGTTATGATACTAGTGAAGAGGAAAGTTAGTTTTTTGAAAAACTAAACGCTGTATTGTTTTTATATTTATAAAAACAATACAGTTAGTAGCTAAACTCGGCCACGCTTTAACGTGGCTCGCACTGATATGAAATGAATGGGAAAGTAAAAAATATTAAAAGTATTTTAACGAATATAGATTCACTGAGATAACACATCATTCAATTCAGTACCTTATCTCGCGTTTCCGTTTCTATCTAGAATGAAAAGAAACGAAGGAAAACAGATGTTTTTCACAGAAAATCATTTTTTATTGTAAAGTTAGCGGATTGACTACATTTTTTGTATGTCCATTTTCTGCATAAACATAAAGATTAGATGGTTTTGCTGGCTTTGGAGAATGTGATGTGTAATTGCCCATGAGAGTGGCAATCGTTTTTTAAATTCAAACTGCACACTTTTTTAAATTAAACTTAAGACAACATTTTTTTTCATAAAAACATACGCGTATTCTAATGCAATATTGTATTTAAATTTCAAGTCAAACGACCAACTACTCAAGTTTTACGAGCACAAACTTACGTAGGCTGAATTTTTATATATAAAGATAGAAATGTGTTTATGTATACAATATATACCATATTTAGGCATTATACATAATTTTGGTTGATCACAATAAGTATTCTGTGGAGATTTCACAAGAAAAAAGAGACTTTTAAGTTTATTACAGATACAATTTATGTTTGTTTATTACTATACAATTTATGAGGTATAAAGGAAAAAAATTAGGACTTATAAATCTCGTTTTAATTAAGATGTCTCTCCTCATCAGGATCAGCTGACAGAGTGGGCTAACATGACTTCGTTCTTATGTGCGTTGGGCGGTGTTTGTCTCCAGAACAGGACGCCAGCTCGGCCCCACATGCAGTCACACCCTTCCACATTGAGTTGCCTCACACTTAACAGCATATCTAGCTTGCACGGTAAGTGAAATTGAGAGGTATTCATAATTTGGTTTATAAAGAATTGAAAGAATGCTTGTTTATTGAGTTCTTAACTGTCAATTTGTCTATCTATTGCTCAAATAATGGCAGTGTTTGAGCAAGATGTATCAAACAGTGTCATGCGACGAACAATTGTTAAATTTTTCTTGATCTTTTCAGAACTATACATGTACAGTATAAATTAGATGTAGCCATTACAATTTGATGTTTACTTTTGTTTCAATAATCACTTCCATTAATTTCATCACGAATTTGTTCTCACATTTATATCGATATCTAAATATTTTACTATTTTTACTTCATGATTTTTTTTCTAATAAAAAAAACCTTTTTTTCTAATAAAAAAACTAAAGCCATTTTACTATTTGCACCAATTTTCTAGCAGAAACTCAAAGAGAAGATTGACGTCCGATAAACAACACAAATAACTGGCTATATATTTTTTTAATTTAGCAAAATAACTATAAGTTGGAAAAATGCGATATTACATAAACTCTGTTTTGTACAGTAAGTTCATCTCAACTGGTTGAGTTTTTTTGATGACTTTTTTACGATAAGAAGTTTTTCTATTGTATTTAATGTTTATTCCTTTGCAAATTCAAAGTTTTAACTCTATAGAATTAAAATGTAATTAAATCAATAGTTTCGTTAAAGCCGTTAAGTTCGTTTCGAAAAATGGTGTCATTACAGAAAAGTGACACTAGATACTGACATTCATACTCCCAGGGGGGGCATTGATAAATCATGCATAGATCACTTAATCAAAAAGCATTTATTTTTTTTTAAATATTCGGTCAAAATTGTAACGAAGGAATAAAAGAAAATGTCATTTTGTTTTTCTGAAGAAAACTCTTACATTTTGTTCTAGGGAAACGACAATATTTATCTATAAGATTTAAAAGCACTACACTTTACAAAACTATGATGTACTTAACATAGTTTTGTACACATTTTAAGTAATATAAATAGGATTGGCATTTAACCCAACTCGGGTCAAAATTTTCTGTTATGATTTTGTTAACAATGACACGATAAAGGAGACCGTCAAAAATGGGCCTGGTGTTACGGAAGTAGAATATATTTTAAAAAATTTGTATTTTTTGGAATATAAAAATTAAACAATTAAAATTCAGGAAGAGCAAACATGCATATAATATATATATGTCAGAAATTTTTAATAACAAATAAAAATAACAATAAAAGTGTATTTTAACTTTTCGTAAACGTAATAATTGCCTAAAAAATTAAAAATAAACTGTTAACTGACATTGACATTTGTTCAAAATGAATGCCTTTTTCATCCTTTGTGAATGTTACGTGGATTTTTTCAATGATGCTGTCATGCAATGCCTATGATTTTCCTGGATTAGTATCTTACATTCATGTATAGATGACATAATGGCACTCAATTTGCAGTTTGTTTCATCTAGCTGATTCAAAGAGTTCTGTAAATATAGCATTTACAATTTATTTTGAAAAATAATCTGAATTCTTACAAAAGGTACAAGATTTCTTTAACAGTTTAAACGTAACTCTTAAAGGGCTTATCTTTATTTTGTAACAGGTGTTACAAGAATAAATAAATCCCTTATTTGGATTCTTTCTGGTTTTCTTTAATTTCGTTCTGTATTGCTGTCTAGGGTTGGTCATTTGACAGTTTGGCCATGTCCATGGTTTAGCTATGAAGTCACCCTTCAAGCAGATAGTAAATGTCTGCAAACGTGTTCTTTTCTTCTATCACATTGGCAGTAGTGTATGATTGAGCAAATGGTTAATCATGACTTTATGGCTACTGATAACTGATGATGTTTGGATTTGAGAATTTTATTGTTACTTTTGGTTTTAGTTCAACAATGATTGCCCACGCTATGAAGGCCCCACAAAATGTCTTTTTACTAATTTTTGTTTCGGTCAACAATAACTTACAGTGTTGTTACATCTATTTTGAGTTTATGTTGATAAATATTTTTATTACAAAATACGTAAAAAATGTTTATTACAAAATACGTAATATTTATGATCTTGTATTGGCAGGCACAATGCTTCACTGTGGTTTATTTTAAATTAAAAAATTTTTAAACGTAGCCTTTTGTAATTTTAGGCAAAATGGCACTTCATTTCTTAAAATACATTTGCAATTTAAGTTAAATATCATACTTAATATCAATCGCTGTTACAAAAATTTTGCTAGAAAATATTTTTTGATTGTTTAACCTAATGGTTTAGTGTTAGAGTTTTCTTGCTATTTTAAAAAAGCTGGTTTGAGGAAACCAGTATGCAAATTCACATGATAGCTTTGGATATATTTTTAAAAGTAAATATTTTTGCAGAAAAAAAATTAATTTTGTCCGTCATAGTGATTATTTTATCAGCAGAGTTGAACAAGTTTTGTACGTTATTGATACATAACAAAATCAGATACTCCTATTTGTCGCTGGATTATATCTAACTGCTTGACCATTTTTCTGCAGATGGGATTCCATATATGAATCTGACAATGATAAGGTAACCAAAGATGTGTAGAGTTGAATCGTCTTTCAATAAAAAATCTTCTGGAGAGACAATTTTAGAATCGTGCCAATTCTTTTAATAAAATTATTAATAAGAAATATCTATTTACACAAGAATACGAGGAAGGTAATATTTGTATCATTGTGCAGGTGCTCTGGATCCACGAAAATGCAGCGTGTTAGCGTCCAGCTCACAGGAAGTGCAGTATTGTCCTGTCACGCAGTAAGTGCAATTTACACTCGTCTACGTAGTTCCTCTTTGATCTCTACTTAGCTATTGATAGATCAGTTATTAAGCATTTATTATTCTGTTTTAGTCTGGATTTGTGACACTATGAAGAGATCATAATTTTTTTTCGTAGTTTAGTTGATCTCTGAATTTATGCTGGAAATTTGGTAAATCAGCGTTGTCCTCATAACTGGATTTATAGAAATGGCACCATATCACGGCTCATTGGGTCCCCGGAATCGATAGCTGTTTGTTTTTTTATATCTAAGGATGAATGAAGAAAACTTGCTTATGAAACGGAAAACGCCAACTGCTACCATACCGTCTGATTTCTAGAACAAAACGAAAGTATGTGCAAAACTGAAAAAAAGAGTTGATATTGGGTATAACCGTTGTCACCGTGGTGTATTGGGTTGATCACAAAGTATACGGCCTTTGATTGCGAGGAGCACCGCGAGGACCTGGGCTCGATTCCCGGCCGCTCGTCGAGCGGGGCTGGACTGGTGTTCTGGTTGGTTGAAAGAGATTGCTCTCGTAGCAATAAGCCCACCATATGTATCAATTAGATACATTAAAGTACAGAAATATAACCACCACTAAAGTGCGATGCTGAACTTGTACTAATTTTGCTTGATTTTCATGATTTTTTTTTAAATGAACGAGTCATTATATATTTTTGAAAATTAACATCTGGTTTATTCAAACATTAAAATAGTATAATTTTTTTTTTATTTTAATTGTTCAAAATGGCTGATGACCACTAAATTCTTCCAGAAAGGTTGCAACGAGACTTCTCAATAGGCAAGCATTGTAGTATCGGTTCTAGTGATCTGAAAACAAAAACCAAAATTCTGTGTGTTTATTAATGTTATAATTTCCAGACGAATCTAAAAAAATTTAAAAAAAAATTCGCGAAATAAAATACAGGTGTCCCGTGGCAGATTTCAATGTTTACAAAATGGTAAAAAAAGAACTACACCTCTAATACAAAGTAGGTTTATTTTAACTTTATAACAACAAATGCGGATTTCATTTTTTAAAAACCACGTTTTCCAATTGGCGACCATCGAGTCTGACACACTCTTCGAGTCTAGCATGCATGTTTTCAAAAACGCGTTTGCAGAGCGACTGGGGTATCCTACTGACTTCAGCTCGAATATTTTCTTTAAGTTGTGCCACAGTGCTCGGATTTGTTTTGTAAACAACGGATTTTAAGTATCCCCATAAGAAAAAGTCACATGGGTTTAAATCGGATGACCTAGGAGGCCACGGTACGGTACCGTTTCGGGATATGTTTTTTTCTGGAAATAACTGCCGCACTGCATTCATAGACACATTAGCAGTGTGAACTGTGGCCCCGTCCTGCCGGAACCATGTGTTTTGGTTGAAGGATGGACTATTCTGTAGTTCTACTCTGAAAAAGTCATTTAACATCTGGGCATATCTCTCCGAATTCACAGTTAGAGTTTGGCCACGTTGATTTTCAAAGAAATAAGGCCCTATGATTGCAGATGCCGACATGGCACACCAGACTGTTACTTTAGGCTTATGTAAAGGGTCTTGATGCAATTGTCTTGGCTTGTGGACATCCCAGTAACGAAAGTTCTGCTTATTCACATATCCTCCAATGTGAAAGTGAGCTTTGTCACTAAAGAATATGTTGCCCGTCCGGGTAGCAGTATGAAATCTCAACAACATCACCTCTGCGAAAGTTTTTCTTAATTCAAAGCCAGAATCGTGTAAATCTTGAACAATTTGAATTTTATATCCATAGAACTTGAGCTTTTTTCGCATTATTACCTGTAAAGTTGATTTCGGAATTCCCAATATCGATGAACGTGTATGCAGTGATAAATGGGGATTTTCAACGACAGAAACCATAAAACACTCGACATTTTCATCCGTGGCTACCAATGGTGTAGGTCCTGGCCTGGGCCTATTTAATGTTGATCCTGTAGCTCTGAACCTTGCTACCCATGACTGAATGAGGTTGATCGATGGGCCATCACGTAATCGACGAATACTGTAACGATTATTAAATCGACGGCGTGCTACAGACAGCGAAAATCCACTCGAAATGTACGCCTTGACGGCAAAAGCGTGGTGCTCTCCACTCCATGGCTACTAAAACATCCGCACCGCTTGCGCTTCTAACGACGCGCCCCGCGCCCCTCTTATGTGTTGCGTTTAGAAACTATGTTTGTTCAAACTTTGAAATCTGCCACTTTATATAACATGAATTTTGGGCTGAATTTTTTTATTGTTTTTGTTTCGATAAAATTATTTTAAATTTGTAGGTTCTTATAGAAAATAATGTCTTTAAAAAGATGTGTGCAAAATTTCAGGGAGATCAATCAATAACTTTTTGAGTTATCGTGTACGACAGTTTGAAAAATATGGTTTCGAGAAAAACGCATTTAAAATTTGAATACATGAAAATTCAATGATTATAGTGACTTACCGATTAATCAGCAATTCCAGCGCCATATAATTGTACTTCTGTAGCCTTGTAGAACTCATTTTGTTCAATTAGTTGCTGTTGATTTTTCGGCGTATGATTTATATTGTCGGCCAACTATTATGTCTGAACAGTTCACTATTTGTAAAATCGATGAATATCCTTCATTGTATAATCCAGCAGCAATGTATGACACTATTTCAATGATTTTGACACCGAATGTAGGTGTTTTTGTAGGAGCGAGATGCCAAACGGTAGAGTTGAAACAATTAAAAAAAAAATTCATCTTGTGATAAATCTTTAAATATTGGCTCTACATGCTTTTGGATATCTGGATGCAGTGGTGCAGGGTGTTTAAAATCTTCTCCAGAAGCTTCAGCTATTTAACATTGGTACCAGCTGTCGGGACCAGGCAGACAGTACTCATGTCTCGGCTTGTCATCCGTGGAGCACATATGATAGTAGGTAGCCATTACAGCCTTTTTCATACCCTCGAGGTTGTTAACATTCCTACGAATAGCTAACCTGTAGTATACTGATAATTTGTTGATGAGAGCTTGAGTTAGTTTGTCTTTTCCTCGGAGTTTTTGATCTTTTGTAACTTTTCGGAGGTGAGTACATTCTCTTCTGCACGTGGCCAACATACACTCATTTTTTACTACTGGAAAACCGTAGCCATACGGATTTACATCTAGAATTCCTTTGAATGTTTTTGAATCGATATCTCCTATGTAATTACCGTATTTCACGCCAAACAATTCTTCTGATCTTAAAAACATTGATTCGACTTCCATTGCATCTGCAGAGCCCTGGTGATGCTCTTGACATTCTGACTGGTGTTCTTCATACCTTGTCTATTTTTCCAAAAGTTACACCCTGAACAATAGCTAGATTTTACTACTAGATCGATAACTTTACCACAGTAGTATCCAATGAGCTTATTAACACTATATAAAGATTTAAAGCCAGGTTTTTTCCACAAACCATCGCCTGATATTTTTAAATTTGAAAATGGCCTGCCATGTTTTTCATTTTCTATTTTTTCTTCCTCCACAGCTTTTTTACAGCAAGATTGAAATACGGATTCCGTGGCGGTATATAAATGCATAACAATTTTATTATATGCAGTTTCACTCAAGCCGTCGCACATGTCCATAAAATTACAAAATATAGAGGTGATTAACTCTCTAGCGACTCCTAAAAGACGCATAACAAGTGCAATCCTACAATTAATTTCAAATTCATTATTGATAAATGGCTCTGAGTTAATATCTCTATGACCGCAATGACATAATAAAACTATCTTGAAACCCAATCCTCGATTGCCAGCTTCTTCAAATTTCACTAAATTTTTACACTCGCAACACACAAGTTCTGATAACGCAGTGAACACTGTAAAAAACTCAATAAATTTATAACAATGCATATTATTGTAATTAATGTTCTCACTAGTAACATTAGATAATTTTCTCGCACTTGCACTCGATTGTTCGGCTTCATCATTTTTAGTATACTGATTTCGATGAAATTTCCGTTTACGCGGGTTCCTGACCGAGTTGGTGAATCTTTAGCTCCTTTAGGATACGACTCATTTTTATATTCAATTTCGAAGTCGTTGCGTACAGAATGAGTTCTAAAACTAAACTGAACAAAACTAGCAGCAAAACTGGATCTGGCCTGTACAAATATACTCTGTAGCAACTGTGAAACTATCCTTCACTTGGAATTAGTCAATAAAAGTATTTCAAAACATCTGTTCATTCAAATTTTTAACAATAGAAAGGTTAAAAGGTAACGAAATTCAAGAGACAGGTAAAAGAGCCGGCCGCTTAATTATATCTCTATTCTTTGCCTTTATTATACGACCCTATTCTTTGCGTTCGCGCCCAGTGCTTATCGCAAAGAATAGGGTTGTATAATAAACGCAAAGAATAGAGGTATAATCGTCGTCGAGATCGTCACGGCTTACAATCTATAATATAATAATAAATACTTAAAATTATGTTCTAAAAACTTGGTGACGTATTCTTAAAGGATTATACTAACATTATAGGAAAAAAAAATTATTTTTCAAAATTTTACAGGTATTTCCTTAAGTTACCTACTTTTTAAGTTTAGATGGAAAAAATTAGTTTGCCGATTATATTTTTTAGTTAGATATTTGATATATCATGAGAGAGCTCATAAAACAAAGAAGTTTTGCTGTAATTTGAGCAAAAGAGTGAAAGTAAAATCATAAACTGAATTAAACATATATATGGTGAGTCGTTACGAACATTATTTAATTTTCATGTATTGAAACTGATTTTATTATAGTTATTTCAATAAATAAAATAGGTTTTTATCTGTGTATCACATGACCACAAACACTTGTCACAGCACACGACTTTTATTGTTGATGCCATTTTGTAAACAGGCTGCTTGGTGTTTACATATATGGATTCAAACAATTATTTACGAATAATATCACGCCTAACACCTGGTTGACCGAACGTTTCTGCGGCAAAGTTGAATCGGAGAATAAATTATAAAGTTCATGTAAATGTTGTTATTTACAAGTAATTATATTTTATGTCTAATATATATCATTAAAAACACTTTCTAAAAAATTCTAACCGGTTAGAGAAATAATTATGTTAAACTTTTTTCTCTACAAATATTTATTTATTATTTCCAGGTTTATAGGCCAACTTTTACGGTTGTTGATCTGCAACAATGAGCGTTTCGGTCCGCAGATACAGCGGCATGTTAAGGAGCTCATTGGCAATGAGATGTCTTCAGCGCTCTATCCCATACTATTTGATCAAATTAAGTCCATAGTGGAAAAGTTCTTTGATCAACAGCAGCAGGTGAGGAGAAGAATTTTATGACTATGAATGGAATACTAGTTGGCCCATATAATTCGCTAGTCGCTGAATTGTATTATATAATATGAAAATAAGTAATAATAAAAGTCTCATAGTAAAAATTGTTATTATGTACAACATTTTTTATTGTAAACATTAAAAAAGCAGATATTGGCTTTCCCAGATATTTTTTTAAACTTCTAAGTTTACAAAACTCCTTTGAAAACAATATTAGATGTGATAATGAGATCATTATTTACTTTTTGGCTATATGTATCTTTTACATAAACATGAATACCGGTGAATCTACAAATTCGTAGAACAGCAAGTTCTGTCCTTGTGAAAAGCAGGTTCTGGTAAATACAATCCTGCTCTTTGGAGTGGTGAAACTTATGTTTAATTAATGGTCATAGTGAAGGTTACCTTTATTGGGAATCGCTTTTAAACAAATTGTCAATAGATGGTGCTGTTTTAAATAATTACTGTTTGAAAGATTGTCAATAGATGGCGTTGTTTACAATATCTTAAGACAAATATTTTTAACGATTCCGTGTAATTTTTATACATATACCATGTTACAATAGGATGTAACCTAAGACACATGCTTGTTTTATTCCTCAGTCATCCATTTATGTCTAACAAAATGATGCTCGGCAGAGAATTGTTGTACTAATGTGAATGTTCGATAGTAGTAGTGGATTCGCAGTTATTTTTCAGGACTTTAAGATTTGTTTATATTCAAACATATTTTCCTTTATTTTCCAGTGTGGCTTTATACAAAGTTAATTGAAATAAACATTATTTACTTTCATGATTTCTCTCATATTTGCTATAGGTTGCAAACACTTCATAAGTTTTTTATATTTATTTAATCACGGCGTGTAAAGTTGTTTAAAGCTACCTATATCAAAGTGCAAAAACTTGGTAACAGGCTGGACAGCAACGGCCTATACTTCTCATAAATTTAAATAGATTATGAATTATTTGAATTCTCTTTAAAATTATTGACTTTTTCCATGTATAGTCGAATTTTGATGTTTATATTATTTGGTGTCATGAGTTGTCATTATTTATTTCATTTATTGCAATGGTGGACCATTCACGTTGGTGTATCACACCTCACGTTGGTGTTCCCCTTCCAGTCTTCCTATTAGTATATACAAAATAATTTTTGGTTTGTATAGGTATACATACCACCATAATTTAATTAAAAAACCTGTCGTTTCTATTTTCTAGGTGATGCTGACAGATCTCAACACGCAATTTGTGGAGCATACTATCTTCATAATGAAACATATCCTGGACAGCAATAAAGGGCAACCTGCAGAGCATCTCAGTGTCACTTCCATCGAGGGCATGATGTTGGCCATAGTTAGGTGGGTTAAGTTTCAGTATCTAATATGAATTTGATTTGTTATAATGAATTTTTGAATTGGTCATAACAATGACGGTTGGGTACTTTGTACTTTCAAAATTAATTTTTTTTATCCTGTTAAGTACATCCCGTATTATATGAAGATTGCTACTATTAGTGATAGAATTACCAATGTCTGTCAGGGCAAAGTTTAAGTGTCTGTTAGGGAAATATTAGAGTATCTTAAGTAACATTGAAATGAAAATGGCACTTTAGTGCAGATAGATTGGCCGCAGATAGATTGACAGAATGATGATAAATATGAAACATTGAAAATGATCGATATATATAGATATATAGAAAAGGATGGCAAAAACTTGGAAGCTTTAAACACAGTAGTGGATGGATACAGTCTAGTCTGCTAGAGATAATTTCCTAAATCGCTGTACCGATTTATAAAATTCTTTCATAGGTAGAAAGATTTAATTCCCTAGGAAGATATAGGTTATATTTATATCGGTTTTATTAATTTTTAATCAAATCTAGCGATTAAAACTAATAATCTTATACAGCTTCGTCAAAATTAAGGTACGATATAGATGTACAATGGTGTAAGTAAACGTGATAAACAGAGGTAATAGGCTATTTGACTTGAATTTTTAAATTGTTTTAAATTGTTCTATTTTGTATTATAAGCACACCACATTTATATTTCCAGGATATATGTCGTATTTTTTACATAAATCACTTAAAGTTTGAATTTCGAACTCGCGCTAAAAATGCAATTTCTATAATGGCGGCTAATGTGATGTTACACACAATGTAAGCAAACAGTCTTGCCTGCTGAAGGGGGATTATTATTTATTTTCATATTAAAATGGTGTATAAATGGTGTGTAGTGACACAATATACAAATACGTCTATAAAATGTCGACACAAAGTGTTCGTTTCGGTGCCAACAAATCTTAAAAGACGAAAAAAGTGGCTGCAATTAGCCCAAAGAGATCCAAACAGCATTGTAGTCTCACTCAAATATTTTTATGTGTGAAGATCATTTCGATATAAATAATATTTGTGTTTTAAACATTATTATCTATATCAATGCCTATAAACCAAAAGTAAGTATTTACGATATAAATATAGTAAATTTAATTATCCAACTCGAATATTTACTTAATCTGTCAATTTTAACAATAACATCTTGTTTATCCAACAACATTCAGGAAAAGTCTATTTGTCTATGATTTAAGTTTGGAATAAAATTATAGTGCTGATATATACATTAGCATATGCATTGCATGGGAATTAAATAAATTGTTTTATACATTAGTTATGACCGGAAGTTATTTTAATTAAATGTCATTTGTAATGTATTTCTTTTTATATAATATATTACGTAATGAATAACATACGTAATGAATTTATATTATAAAAAAATTTATACGAAATGCAAAAGGTGATAGTTATAAATTAAAAAAAAAAAGGACCATAATTTAAAGATTTAAAAACTTGTCTCTGTGACGTAATCTGACTTTTAACCAATAACAGGGTTTTTGTGACAATAATTAAATTACAAAAAAATATTGTGATTTCTTCATTTTTTTTTATATAATATAAACTTATTCTTCCGAAAATTAAAAGCAATATGCTTATTTACGTTATAATCTAATAGGATGACCCCGAATTGTGGTATATTTTCGGTGTTGTCAAATAGCCTATCTAATTTAATGACCCCGAATTGTGGTATATTTTCGATCTTGTCAAATAGTCTATTACCTGCAGCGCATACGCATGTAGCTGTACCCCTTGCTGGTTCTTCCAGAAAGTTCAAGTCACTCGCTTACCAATGATATTTTTATAAATCATTTTAAATTATTTTGTGCACTTCTGTAGGCAGAATGAAATTCAGTGTATCTTGTTTGTGTTTGTTGCTGACTTGTGCTAACATTTTTGGTTCTTCCGTTACTTTTTTGTTGTTAACTAAATGCTGTTTTGTTATTTTGCAGAAGACTTCTTTTGCACGATACCTAGCAGTGTGCCCCTTTTAATAATAGATGTCTATAATTCAAAGTCCATAAGGAGTAACTTAACAAAGTAAAGAATTAAGTACACATAATAAAATACTGAATGTTTGTATCAACTAGTGATTGCTGTTCGCTCACGTAATTCTCTTCATATCCTACCTTGGTCGGGCAAAGGGGTGTTTCACCACCCTGATCGGTTCTGTATATCACAAATTGCTTCACTCTATCATCTTCGTCATCACACTTTACCTCATGCCGGTGCTCTCCAGTTCTGCTAGCACATTCTTCCGCTAGGTTTGCTTCGAACGGCCACGTTTCCTCTTCCTTTGATGGTTCCGATCGAAGCCTATTTGGGGGATATGGACTTGTTCCTTGTCGAGTGTATGGCCAATATTATTCCATTTGTAGACCTTTATAAAAACTTCCTTGCATTGTTATAGCAAGCCTTCTTTAGATAATTTCTTAAGCTAAGATATTCGACGAATATATCTGAGGCAGTGGTTAACGAAGGTTTACGTAACCAATTATAATTAAATAATTATACAAACCCCATGGTTTTGTTAAATAATTATATAATAAAAATACTATATTATATATCTTTTCATTGTAATGTTGTGTTTTATATACATTTATAGGTATGTACGGCATCTGGATATGACTGTTTTGTCAGTCCACATAAAGACCAAGCTGTGCCAGGTTGTGGAGGCCATGATGAGGAGAAGAGACGATTTGGCCTTTAGGCAGGTTGGTTACTAACATTTTTTTACGTAAATAGCATTATATGAAATTATAGAACATAAAGGATAATGATTGAAATTGTCACGTTCAAGTTTATCTAAGGATATCATTAGATGTTTTATATTTAAATTTCTTAGCATACGTAGAAATTTAAACATTTTATTAAGTATTTCTATGGATATTTAAAACTTGTTAAACTGTAAAATTATGAAATTACAGAGTAGTTCAATATTACTTGTTAGCTAGTTGTCAGGTTAGACATTTCGATGACTAGTAATTATATTATTTAAATGAGGGATGAGGCATAACTATTAAATAACACTGCACTGTATATTATATTTTTTATTTACTGTAACTCAATATAAAAGCCAAATCCATAGAGAGAAAATTTTTGTCTAGATTGTGCCAAATGTTGTTGTCTCTTAAGCATTCAAATAAGTTAATTATGTATCCAATCTTTTTTTATGTCATTCGTATTTATCTATATTTATTTATTGTTATTAGTTAAATAACGTGTCAGCCATATGATCAGGATTTTCTAGAAAAATTGTCTAATGTTCCAGTATATTTTTTTTTACGCGTAAATAGACAGAAAAGCGTTCAGTTAATGATGTTAGTATTGAGACTTCAAGAGCATTACATTAGATAAAATGTATTTTAATAAATATTTTACTGTATGAGTAACATTTGCAAACTATTATCAATGTTAAAACGTGATATTGATCAGTTGAAGCAATTAGTCACTGGTGTTGGGAGTGGGTCATATATATTAATCAGACTTGCCAGCACTTATGGCTTAACGCAGGACAAACGGGAGTTTCAGTACCCAAATCTGAACCGAGTGTGACAAAGGTTAATATTGGTGAAATGTCAAAGGCATTACTCATTGGATGTCACTTTCGAATTTATTTACAGTGAATGCAAATATTTACTTTCAGCAATTAGATTGACCAGTTAGCAAACTAAGTAGTTAACAGAGACGAGTTTATTTTCTCTATGATTATACTAAACCACAGACTGCGTAATGTACTTGTCAAAGATTACAGCAGTTGGGCTGGTCTCCCAATCAGTCATCCGACGTTTATCTATATTTATTTATTGTTATTAGCTAAATAACGTGTTAGCCATATGATCTTGAGCCTAGCCATATGAGACTTGTAAAAAGATCTTGTCAATTTTTCTAATTTAATGTCACCAAATTTTTATTCTGATAAAATAGACCCTATTAGAAGATAGATGGCAGTAAATTATAGACATTTATGGTGCTTATATAGTTAACTCATTAGCTAATCCAATATATGCAGTCTGCATTGTGACATAGATTATATATATTTAAATTGTATTGTTGTTTACTTCTTACATTTTTTAATGTATAAGATTTTAAAATATATATTTAATTTTGACCTTGCGATACTACATATTTGTTTTTTGGCCACCAGGAAATGAAGTTCAGGAATAAGCTGGTGGAGTACCTCAGCGATTGGGTGCTGGGTACGAGTCATCAGATCGCGCCACCAGTCTGTGGGGACGTGTCTGTTATTACCAGGTACATTTTATTCATGTTTCTTTTTATGTGCATAAAAGAGAATCATTATTATGAAAAATGTCAATGTCGAAAGAATTAAGTAGCATCTTCAAGTGTTTTATATTTTATTGGGAAAAAAGTAATGCTCGGTAGTTATACAATATTTTTTATTTTTATTTATTATAAAGTTTATTTATAAAGATTAGTTGGAAAGGAGAAAAAAATAAGGGTATTACACAAACACTTTGACTATAAGGTAAATATAAGCAGATACCAATATGCAGGTAGGTTCACTAAAAAAGTGGCCAAGTGTGAATCAGATTCGCACACAATGGATTCTGTACCATTGCACAATATTAACACTAATTCTTTGATAAATATAACAAGATAGATGCCACAAAAAATCTGTAAAATAATTGGATAAATATATTTCGACTACATGGCCTTCTACTGTGCTGGCACAGGCCCTGGACTGGGCAGCGAGAACCGCTTAGCAGCTGCCGTGGTGCATGGCATACCGACTGCTAATGTTTTGAGCATAGTTACCTATATTTTATTATTTTTTGTTTTACAATAGAGTATGCCCTAGAATCAGACCAAGTTTGATGCCTATGTGTGACATAGGAACAAAAAAATGTTGAAAAAATGCATTTATTTAAGACATTTAGTATGCGATCTTGCTTGTGATCGAACTTATTGACTATTTTATTATTTGTCGTGATAGAGGCCATAATATTTTGCGAAAAGTGCAAGTGTCTATCTATTATGGTTCAAAATATATAACCTTGTGAGACAGACAGACATATGGACGGCGGAGGTTTCATGATAGGGTCCCGTTGGCACCCTTGGGTATGGAACTTTAAAACCAGCCGTATGTATGCTGTATCCTATTTACACCAACAATTTTAAACCACTTTACCTAACATTCCTCTAACTAAGGTAACTCTTATACGTTAATTTTAAATTTTACCAACACAATGAATCCTTCATCAGCCTGTAATAAACAGATATAATGTAGTAAATTAATCTAGCTAAACTAATTAGATTCTATAGTAAATATAATCTAGTGTTTAAACTTTGAATGAAGTTAATCCATCATTGATTTCTCGAAATGATCACTAAATCGTTGGTTGTTTAACTGTGATTGGATGTGTGTAATTAATCTTAAGGGCCTTAATGTTTGTTTGGGAACTATAGGGAAGAAATTACAATTTAAAAACTGGGATGTACATTTTTTATATCCCAGTTTTTAATTTTAACCCGACAGTATTTGCTACAAGGGGAGATCAGAAAGATCAAAAAGGAAGGAAGGTTAAAAAATGTGGTGCTCTTTTGCATATCAATATATTCTCCCTCGGCCCTAGTAAATTTTTCAGATCTGTCGATTAATTTATTTATACCCCCAAAATTAACTTATCTTGAAAATAAACTGAAATTGTAGACTTGACATCTTCATAATCGCTGAATTTTTTTCACGAAGTTTCTTTTTCATTTTTAGGAGTAAATAATAGTTGCAAGGGGCCATGTCTGGTCTGCAAGGCAGGAGTCGCAATATATGAAAGCTGCACTTGTGAAGGGCAGCCTTGTGTACTGATGCATTATCATGCATAAGCAGTATATTTTTCGCTAAATTCCATTGCCTTTTCTACTTCAATGATTGTTGAAGTTTTTCCAGCAGAGCAGCATAGTACTCTTTGGCTATGGACACACCTTAATATTTGAAGTCAATTAGCAGGATACATTCTGTGTCCCAGATAACCTTTACCATGGCTCTTCTGGCCGATTGCGACACCTTAAACTTCTTAGAGGCCCTTTACCCTTTCATGTCACTGCATGGACTCCTGCTTAGATTCAAGCTCATAATGATGAACCCAAGTTTCATCACTTGCGACGATTTTACTTAAAATTTAATCCATATCCTTTCTACAGAGATCCAAAAACTTGCGTGAACTCTTGACATATTGATGCTTTTGCGGCAGCGTGAGCATTCTCGGCACCCATTTTACGCTGACTGCTGACATACCAAAATGGCCATAAAGAATATTCAAAATGGCTGTAGAATATGCTCCAAACATTTCTTCCAACTACCTCTTCTTTAATCGTATATTTTTTCATACACCTTTTTTAACTTTTTCAACAATTCCGTGACCTCGATCGGTTGTCCTGAGCGCAGATCGTCTTTGATTGACTCTCTGCCTTGTTTGAAGGGATTATGCCACTTATAAATCTTGGTTTCACTAAGGCAAGAGCCCTAGTGACACCATGATTTACAAGTGGCATAAACCGATGACATTCAATACGACTTGTGGTGTTTTTCCTTACTTTGTCACAGACTTGATGACAGCCTCTCTCCATAATCGATGATTTCTTCCTGAATGAGTTGCATGACCAGTGGTAACTCAGAGGTTAATGACATAATTAAGCTGAAACTTTGTGCATATCATCGTCGCCGTGGTGTGTTTTGTTAATCACGAGGCATACAGGCTTTGATGATGCGGTGCACCGCAGGGACCCGGGTTCGATTCTTGGCTGTTCTTTGAACAGGGATGGACCGGTGTTATGGTTGGCTGTAAGAGATTGCTCTCGTAGCAATAAGTTCGTCATATGTATCAATTAGATGTATTGAAGTAGATAAATAAATAAATAAATATATAATCGCAATGAGTCTCTCATTAACGACTCTATGAGTAATTAACCCAACTCTTGCCATCCCCTCAATTCCATGAACATTTTGACTCACCCTCGTATGTTTCCCCCTAGATACTCTGGTATGTAGACACACCCTCGTATATTTCCCCCTAAATGCTCTCATATGTTTCCCCCTAAATCCCCTACGACGAGTAGGTGTAGTGTAGCGACGAGCACCGTTTCATATTTTCTCAGGGTAACGCTAGAAAGTTTCTATATAAATCTCTGTTGTACCCTAAATTACCGAACTTCGTACCACATATTATTATAGTATCAAATGAGATATTATCGTTTTTATTGAAAATTCAGTATAATTGAATAAAAGCTGTGGAAAATATCACTAAAATTTGCAAAGTTGTAATCTAAAAGTGGGATTACCTTAAAATGTTTAATGTAGACTTACTAAATAACATATTTTGAATTCTGTGTGAAATAGTACTCGAAACTTGGCATTGATTAAAATTTCAACCCTTTTTCTTTTAATAATATTCTAAGAGAACTTGCCTTATATTTCACTTTAAAATGTTTTTTGCTCATGCCTGTCAAACAATGACATCCATTTATTTGCCTGTTTTTTTATTATTTATAGTGGGTTTTTTTGCGGTTTTCCTGTTTTAGATGAAAGTGTACTATTAAAATATTGTATTTATCAATTGTAAAGGCTGCTTGTAACCAATTTAGTAAATGGCTTATTTAAGAGTGGTTTTAATGCAGCAAATGGCTATTAAATATCAGAGATGGGCATTTGTCTGTATATTCTTGGGCCAAGGTGATAGAATGAAAATGACATGATTAAATAAAGAAAATGAACAAAATAAGCTCCTTGAAAGTTTCATTTAAATTGCCAATCGGACAAATGAGATTTAACTCTTTGAACCAGTGAGATGACACAAAGTGCAGATTGTTCTAATTTTTACCTCCATACATAGATGTAATATATTAATTCATGAAACTCGTAAATGGTAACAAAAAAAAACCATTTTAAATCGTACCCTGAGATGGTCATAAAAAAAAACCATTGAAAACTTGACAAGAGAGATTTTTATTGTTGTTTTGGTTTTTTTTTATTAATATTCCTTGATATATTAAAAATAGGATATATGCGTGTCTGTGGAGAAAGGCTTTTTTGTTTTATTTTTTACGTTTACAAATTTTATTTTATTTTTTTGCTTTGATAAAGCGGAAAGCTTTATCACTGAATCGTGCAGGTTGTTCTGATTCTAATCACCATACATAGATGCAATATATTAAATCTAGAAACTAGTAAATGGTCATAAAAAAAACTCGACAATTATTAGCGATTTTTATTGTTGTTTTGGTTTTTTATTAACATTCCTTGATATATTAAAAATAGGATATATGCGTGTCTACGGAGATAGGCTTTTTTGTTTTATTTTTTACGGTTACAAATTTTATTTTATTTTTGGCTCTTTCCGTTTTATCGCTGAATCGTTGGATTGTTTATTTTCTAAAAAACTTTTTTCTAAATTATATTTTATTTTGTAACGCTAGGCCCAGTTTCACCGCTTTTCACTTTTTTAGGGTTTTTATTTTTATATATTTAATATTTGAGATATTGTGTCCTTATGCGAATCAAATTGAGAAAAGTGTAGCACATGATTTTTTGCAGAAATATAATTTATATGGAAACAACTATGTCGCGTAAATTTTTATAAAAATAAACATTAAGGGATGTTGTAACTGTCTAAAACAAGGTTTAGTGTAAATTTCCTTTCAGTTTAATAAAGAGAAACAGTGAAAAATTCAGTTTTTCAACAGTGCAGTCGTTCCACCTCTGGCTGGATTCAAGTATTGAGTGTAATGATATATAATCACTGAAAGTCTACAAAGTAACAGAAGGCCTACAGGATGCTAGAATTTGTCATATGACATTCCCATGATTTCCATAATAGTGGGCGACGATAATACACCCTGTTTAATTCTTTAGTCCGAAGTATCCTTGAAACTAAGGCAGTCATGTGGTCTCCACTTGAAGCAACTTATTTAAGTTACTTATGTTGGAGAAAGTATGAAAGAAGTTTAATGGATTTTTAAAAGAATAGTATTGATCTTCGTTACACTTCAACTCCAACGGGAATTGGTGATTATGATTTTTTAAAATTATTAAGTAATTATTTTGGTAACCCTCAGTTTTGGTTTTTGTAATGCTTTATCCTCCTGATCGCTACGTGATGGGATGGAGTCTTAGTTTATTTTATCAACCGTCTTTGACGCACTTATATTAATTAACGAAGTGTTGCGAGATGCGCAATATCTCGATATTTTTTGCTCCAATGACCACGTTAGGAATGTGATTATGGAATTGCCCAGTAGTTCACATTTAATAATTAGTTAGTTTTATGTTTAATTTGAATTAATATGTCTTTTTCTGTTTTGTTAATTATTATTTATGTCACACACGGCCAGCACTTTATGATAAATAAATACATAAATTAAATTGAAATAATTTGTCTAAATTCACTCTTTGCATGACAGATTGGTACATTTTCAAATAACTTGCAGAAATGAATGAATGGTTTAATAAAAAATAAAAAAATGTTGCAGGGAGTTAGATCAAGCTTGCATGGAGGCAGTGGCTGCTTTGCTGCGAGGGTTGCCACTACAACCTGAGGAGTCGGACAGAGGTGATCTGATGGAGGCCAAGAGTCAGCTTTTTCTTAAGTAAGACTTCATTACTTCCAAAACATTGTTAATTTGTTTGAAAAAGTTTAGAGAGAAAGAATTCAGTATGTTCTTGCAAAGATTAGGAATTTTAATAATACTCATTATTGCTATTAATTTGCATAAAAATATATATATCTTACATAAAAATGATGTGTAATCGGAAATTACAGTGGCGAGAAATGTCACAGTCCCGAATATTTGCTAATTTTACCGATTCTATTTCATGACAACTACGTCGAATGTGCTAGAAGCTACCGACAAGTTTGATGACAAAAGTGTATATAAACTGCACTTGTGCAGTAGAAATATGGCTGTCATGTTGTTGCTATAGTAATATTGTTATTTTTGACAGTTGGAGATGACTTTTGAAAGGTTGGGTTCAAGGTCAGTAATATGTAACAATATTTATGTGTTTCTATATTTAAATACATTTTTTTATGGTTACAGATAGCGTACTTAAAATTTTATGATGCGATATATATTTGCTTGCGTTTCAATATGTAGCTTTTAATTCGGTAGCTGTTAATATGCAACCATAACCATTAATATTATAGAAATGATGATGTTACGTTCAAACAGTCCATCGAGCTTAGTTTATGGTTATCAATATCAGATCTCAAGGTGTACCAGATCAAAAACAACTGTGTGGCCTTGTTATTTGCATTGATGCAAATGGTTTAAGTTAGCATACAGGAATTTTACTTTAACAATTGCATCAATTGTTTCAAGACTGTTTACCTTGTTTTAGATATGTTTACTCTTTCAATTACAGTGCTTGATAAGAATATATAGCCCTTTAGAAGTAAGTAAGTCACAGGCATATTGACTATATTTGGCGTTAAAGAGTAGTGAGAGAGTAAGAGAGTTTTTGTAGAAATTCATTATACACAATTAAAAGAAACTACGTGATGTAGTATTATTTCTACTTTCTTTAAGTTCTTTACCACGACCTAGGTTTCGTTGTATTACAACATCTTTAGGTGGGCTATTAGCAAAGATATCTTTGCTAATTGTAATACAACGTTTCGGTTAGGTTTTGTTGTTGTAATACAATGAAACCTAGGTCGTGGTAAAGAACTTAAAGAGAGTAGAAATAGTACTACATCACGAAGTTTCATTTAATTGTCACAGGCATATATAAATTTTGGCAATTCAAGATTTATGTAGAAAATTATACCAGGGAACAGCCATTGTTAATAAGGCGCCCTTAAAAATATCAATGGACATATATCAAGACAACAAAAACAGATTTTTAACCATAGACATATTAAAGACCAAGTTGGAAATGGAATAAAAATAATATTTAACAGTAAAATTGTAGAATATGAAAGAAATGGCTCTAACGGATCATTAAATAATGGTTCTCAACCTTTTTTAGCGTTGTAACCCAGATTTTTGACCACATCTGTAAGCATTTATGATTTCGATACACAATAATTAACACTATTAAATTATTAATATTAGTATTTCCAAATAAAAGTAATGGATAAATATTTCAAGTAATGGATAAAGAACCTAATATTTTTTAATGATTAAAATTCAGTTAAGGATAAATGTTATTTATCATATGGCTACCCTGAGGTCTAAAGAAAATATTTTTGAAGCATTTACAACGTAATTATTGAATTAAATTTCACTTTTCAAAGCAATTATTTTTGTAAACGTTTTCAGTGTCCCATGGGTTTCAGACAAGTCGCAAACATTATTGATAATATAATTTTACAATTCTGTTCATTCTTGTCTAAAAAATGGCTTCTTTTAGCCAGCGTCTTTAAGTAAATATTAAAAATTAATTATTAATCTAATGACCTATGTCATATCTAATGTATTTAATCTACTTTTTAAACATTTCTTTATGATAAAAGTTATTTTTTCTTATCTAAATTCCAGATATTTTACGTTGTTCATGAACTTGCTCAATGACTGCAACGAGGCTGAGTCGAGTTTAGCAGAAGAGGGCGGAGGAAGAAGAGGTGGAGCGCGGCTGGCGACCCTGCGTAATGCGACTATACAGGCTATGTCGAATCTGTTGTCGGCAAACATTGATTCGGGCTTGATGCATAGTATTGGTGAGCATTTGGTAGAATTTTTATTGGTTTAAATATTCTTCCTGTTGGAGAGGGGTGAGTGAAATGAGAGAAGTTCTCATTTTCTTCAGATCATTGCAGGGTTTGGCATTTGTCTAATGTGTCAAAAACTATTTGCTAGAGTGTAGTGTAATTTTTTATGTGCCCTTACATATATGTCTGCCATTCAATCATTCAACTTTGTTCTAGTTGTAACTTGAAAACTGCACTCAAAAGTTGATGATAAAAAGATCTTGTATTTTTAAAATAAATATAAAAAAATTCCTTATGCAAAATGTCAAATTAATTGTTTAGATTGATGTTTCGTGACTGCATAACATAAAAATTTTTGAAATTGCGTCGCGTTAATTAGGATTGTATTATGTAACAGATCTGGGCTACCATCGAGACTTGCAAACCCGAGCTGCCTTCATGGAAGTCTTGACAAAGATACTCCAGCAAGGCACCGAGTTTGATACATTGGCGGAAACTGTATTGGCTGATAGATTTGAACAACTTGTCCAGCTAGTCACCATGATATCCGATAAGGTGAGCGTGGCATTGAGTTTCTTGTAAAAGTGTGTTAGACAGTTGGAGTTTGTTATATAAAGAGATTGGCTCTGTTTGTGGGAAAGTTAGAAGAACAAAAGTAATGATATGTATAAATAAGTTTAAACGAATTTTTTATGTATAATTTGCAGTCAAATGGATAACATGATAAAATAAACTAAAATATGAATTGGTATGCGTAATTATTAAAGTTTTTTATTTTATTTTAGGGTGAGTTACCAATTGCAATGGCTCTTGCCAGCGTTGTAACTACCAGTCAAATGGATGAGTTGGCACGTGTATTTGTGACACTCTTCGATGCCAAACATCTTTTGGCTCCTCTGCTCTGGAACATTTTCTACAGGGAAGTTGAGGTAAGGGAGATAGTAGGTTATTAAGAGAGATAAGAGTAGAATAGGTCGTAGGACAGCAATTAAAAAAAAAACAATTTGAGATTACGTCTCTAGTAAAGGGGAATACTTGTTTTGTATAGGAGGTTTGGCACCAAAGTGGACGCACAGACAAAATAGTATATAATCTTTAGAGGTGATGCTGTAACTCAGAATCTAGATATATTTTTCATCAAGAACTTCACCAGAATTATATATATGCAGTTAGTTCCAGTTAAAAATTAACCTTAATATATTGACGGTTAACAAAGTGGTAATAAACATTCCAGGGATAACTCAATTAGGTAGGATCAAAAACAAACCTGGGATAAATGTTGATATGTGTTAATTTTTGGTATTACTGAACACAAGACGTTATTAATATTGACGTCGATTCTATATGCAGCTAAATCAAGTCAATAATTGACCTTAAAATGTCGACGGTCAAAAAACTGTCACTAATAAACAACTACTCAGGTGTAAATCAAACACACAATCATTCAAACCTGGGATAAATGTTGATATGTGTTAATTTTTTATGTTATTCAACACAAGCCTCAAAAATAAAGGCGTCAGTTCTAATATGTTGCCGACATGACAAGAACCACTTCACAATCAACATGATAGTCTATTAGAAATATGTACTCTAGAACATTGTGTTTTCCTTCAAAAAAATGTCAGCTGCCTGTAAATTATATTGGCTTTACCTCTCGTTTTCCGGATACAAATCATGAGTATTAAGAAAAGATAATATTGGGTTCCATATTGGATGTGACATATTTGGAGGGCATATACTATGCTTATTTGAAAAGTGGATTGCATTCTCGAAAAAATTTCTCATGAATATAAATTTCTTCGCCGATTGTTGAATGATTAAATAAATTAGTAGTCTATAGTTTATTTCACGGAAGTATGCAGCAATACTTATAAGGATGTAAGCGAAGTGAAAATTTCGATTAAGAATTTTTTATTTTCATTTTGGGGAAGTTTTATATGAAAATTAAGATTTGAAAAAACTTCTTAAGAAATATATTGTTTTTTGATTTCGTACTTGTTCTTGTCTGCGGTGGAGTAGTATTCTATTTTTGATTTGTTTTTTGTTGGCACTGTTAATGGTTGATATGGTTTTTAAATTGGAAATTTTTTTTTTGCAATCTAAGCCTTAAATAATCCAGAGGCGTAAATAAAAAAAATGTACATTATTGATATGATTTTCTTTTCTATTTTGTAATGGCTTGTTTGTATTTAGGTTTATGGTTTAATCAATATGTTTAAAACCAAAATGATTTGATTTATTGTGAATGGAAACCATCAATTGGTTTCCATTCATTTTTCTTAGAAAAATTTGGCAAAAATGATAAGTTATCTGTTCTTTAACGTCGCATTCTTAATTTCTGAAGGTTGTGTTCATCCTGAAAAGTCAACCTGTTCCCTCTCACACTCAACTCTTTTGAACAAGTCAGCTTGCTCTTTTCCTAACGTCGCAAAGAGAGTGGTGTCATCCGCATATTTTAAATTGCTAATTTTGGCGCCATCTACTGAGATGCCACCCTCTAATTTTTTCAAGGCCTTTCTCATTATGAATTCGCCATATATTTTAAAAAGTATAGAAGATAATATGCATCCCTGTCGTACCCCTTTTCCAGGCTAAAACAGAAAATTTAGCACATTACTCTTATCCTGGAGGTACCTTCTTTGTACAGATTTGCTACTAAAGTTATTAAATGTACAGGTAAGCGTATTTTCAGTAGGACACTCCACAGGAAATTCTATCATACACAATCAAATGCCTGAGAATATTCCATAAAATACGTTAGCATCGTTGTACTCCCGGCTCTTTTCAGTGATCTGCTTCACGTTCACGATTTGTAGTCTAGTCCCACGACCCTTGACAAACCCGGTCTGCTCGTTTGGTATTTGCCACTGCAAGTAGGTCTTCAATCTCCCATTCACTATGTACAGCATAATTGTACTGGCATGAGATATCCAGGCCACAGTATTATAGTTTAAGCATGCTCGACTGGATCCTTTCTTATAGAGACCATTTACATGTCTGCCAGACTTTTGAAGTTATCTGTAGTGTTGTTTAAAATTTAATTTGATTGATGGTTAAAAACTGAAACTGTGATTATAACTACTGACGTTTTAAAAAGTTTATAGATAATAATCCCGGAACAAAATTTGTTTCGTTATATCTCAGACCAATCCAGAATCAATAATTATAGACATTTATTTGGCATTTAAGCTAGTGTTAAATTATCATATCGATAATATTGTCGATGAAATTGATTGGGTTTAGTATTGTTGAATACAATTTTACATCAATAGAAATTTAGGAATTGCTTTTTTTAGAGTTCCGTAATAAACTGGCAACCTGATTATTTCATCATATCTGTCCGTATATCTTCTGTACGTTTATCACAACATAGTAGTTGTCATTTTGACATATTTTGTGATTATACATGTTTTGCAGGTGTACGCGACTAGTCAACTCAAATAATTTTTTGACGCACTCCATGGGACTTGAGATAAACGTTTTTGCCATTAAATGGGATACCAGAGAATATTTTTAGTTAGATTCATTATTTACCTGCAGTCCCACCACTCTCATTTTTCAATAATATGTTTTAAAATTGGGAATAAAGTCATAATGATATACTTTAACAATTAAACCAAGTATTTTATGGAATAAGCTTTAAAATAAAACATTAATTAAATGGTTTAATGTAAATTAAATATAATTAACATTATAAATGTTTGTTAAGACTTAAATTTGAAGAAATTAATAATATTAAATTTACTTCAAATTATTTAAAATTTTATTCCAAAAGTTATCCCATAAAGTTTATATTTTATTTCAAATTTTAAAATAATTATTAAGTTAAGTTTTTATTTTAAAATAATTAATTTGATTGACAATTGAGTTACCTTAACTAAATTAATTAAAAAACTCTTAAATTAAGAATATTTGTATTTAAAATACTAATTAGCTATTCATTTTAAAATTATTTTTATTAAATGAAATAAATAATTTTGTTTTAAATTATTTGATTTAACGCTTTAATTTGTTTTTGACCTAACTTAACTTTTTTCTTTTTAAATATTCGTTACTCCCATTGACAATTGTTTTCATTTAGTTAATTGATAAACTAAACTTTTTAAAAATAGTACATGTTAAAAATATACAAAAGTAATCAATGTCCTTGATGACGTTTAAAAATTTATTATAATTATTATGTTTTTGCCGTTTCTATTTTGTTACTGAAACAGATTAATGATCAAAAGAAAAATTGAAAAAAATTATATAAATATAATTTTTCACATCGAAACATGCCAATGGTCACACACTGATTATTGACACATGTGCATGGTGGTACTTGTTACTGACAGAAGGATTTTTGCTTTTACTTTGCGTTTCTATTATTTTTACAAGTTATTTTATAATAATTAACATTACAAATAACATAACAATAGTCTTTATTTGTTTCTATACTTATTTATAATTTCTAGAAGCTTTGTCGGCCATTCCTTATAATGTAATTAAGTGACAAAATCCGTGATCATGCATCGGTGAAAAGTTAAAATCAGTCTCCCAAATAATGGCAATTATTTTTTTATATTAATTATTTTTTAATATTGTAAAAAGCCATAGGTTTCAGAAAAATGTTAATTCATTGAAATACCACACAATATTTTTGTGTATATTTTTAAAAATTTTTGAATTAAATTCTTTCAGGTGTCAGACTGTATGCAAACTCTGTTCCGGGGAAACTCGCTCGGCAGCAAAATAATGGCATTCTGCTTCAAGATCTATGGGGCATCTTATCTTCAGGGCCTGCTGGAGCCGCTTATCAGTCCACTGCTAGAGCAGGCACAGACAAATTCGAAACTAAGCTTTGAAGTGGACCCCGCTAGGTATGTGTCAATCATTGCTAGTTTTTAATGTGTTATGAAATACTGCTGTTTGTTCAGACATATTTTCATTAATTATTTTTAATAACACATTATTAATACATATTTGTCAAAATATAGATGTCAACACAAAAAATTAACAGTGCCGTCTATGGGTGATAGAACTCAAAATTGTTAGGTAGTTGTTTATCAGTATTAGTGCATTGTTTTTATTTTTGTTAAATTTATTAAAAATTATTTTCAGCCAAAAATATTGACAAATGTGAAAAAGTACAAATGTAAAAGGCTAGGAACTACACTTGCGGACATATTTGAAGCAACTCAAAAAAAGGAGGCAAATATACATAAAAACAGATTTATTTGTGTCAAATAAATCTGTTTTTATGTATATTTGCCCCAAATAAAGAGTGTCAAATAAATCTGTTTTTATGTATATTTGCCCCAAATAAAGAGTGTCAAATAAATCTGTTTTTATGTATATTTGCCCCAAATAAAGAGTGTCAAATAAATCTGTTTTTATGTATATTTGCCCCAAATAAAGAGTGTCAAATAAATCTGTTTTTATGTATATTTTCATTAAGTCTAAGTCGTTTTTTTTATATTCAAAAATGTTAATTCAATTCAATAGTAATAACTATTGAATTGAATTAACATTTTTGAATATAAAAAAAACGACTTAGACTTAATGAAAAAAAACAAATTAGAGAAATATCAGTACCTTAATTGTAAGATGGTTTGATCCATCATAATTAAAATTGAATATTCTTCTGTTTTTTTTCTTAATGAGGGACATAGTCAATATTTAGTGTTACCTTGTCTTGCTGTAAAGATAGTCTGCCTCCATCTGAGCATACTTTTTATTAAATCATCAATAAAACTTTGTGGCATTAGGTTCCATTCTTCCATCAATGCACTTTTGAGGTCCCCTAAATTAGCTGATGCCAGATTTCTTTGCTTAATTTATTTTCTCACGTTATCCCAAAGATGTTCTATCCGATTAAGGTATGGTGACCCCAAAACTTCAATTCCAACCTCGTTAAGATACTCTGAAACAACTACTGCAGCGTGAGATTGAACATTATCATGCAATAAAAGAAACCCATCTTCAATGTATGAGACAAAAGGCACCACAATCTGACCTAAAATGTCCGTTATGTATTGTGCCGCAGTCAGTAACCCATTTTCTACAATGTGTAGCTCCGTAAGTGCTCATAAGGAAATACCGCCCCAATATGTATGTTTTATGAATAATTTTCAAAATTACAAATAAAAAAATCTGTCTCGTATCATATGACATCATTTGCTAATCAATCTCATCCTGCTTATTACATACAATGAATCCAAAAAGAAATGTTTTTTCGAATCAAGATAATTAGAATATATTTACATGATAAAGATGAAAGATGACCAATATCTTTAATATTGAATTGAAATAACATGGAATACATTGTGTTTTGGAAGATTAAACAATTATTTCTTGGATGTCTTGAATACACGGAGAATGAGATAAAAAAAAAACATGGAAAAACATGGAAAGCAAGAAAAATACGACTGAACTAGTTAAACTAAGGAATATTATATGTAGAAATAAGAGTATGTGTGGTAAATCCTTTCTACTGTCAGAAGAATGAAGCTTCTAAAAACAGCTGAAAAACCTGTTTAAAAATGAAATACCACTAATAAGATCAGCTGATGATTTTGGTTGAATTGTTGATATGATGTTTTTTCCATAATTTTTATTGTAGGTGTGAATTGTCACAATATTCTGGACAGTGAAAGGTAAAAATGAGGATACAAAATTTTTTTTTTTATATATTTGAAATATTATGAATAATGGATTGAATTGTCGGTGTGAAAACGTGTCGTAAGATATAATATATATGAGAATGAATGGGGCAAAAGTTGTATTTCAGGTTAGAAGTGTGTTGTGTTTTATAATCGCTGCGTACCTCTTGTTTTGATGAAAACAGAAAATTATTAAAATTATCCACTTCGTGTTTATATTACAAATTATTGTACAATGGCACTGGAATACATTTCCACAATCATTTAGACATTTGCTTTATCAATATCGTATTCTATAAACATGGGAGACTTGGTGTTCTTTTAGTGTGGAAAAAAGTTGCCTGCACCTTTGCTCTACACCTTCACGGTGTGAACAAGTCGTAGTGTGGTGGACTCGTGTCTGATGCAGTCTGATATAGTAAAAAAGATTTTTATTGATGTTTAGAATGTACATTGATGCTTTGAATTTTATTTGCAATTTTTGTGTGTAGGTTGGATCCAGCAGAAGACCTGGAGCAGAACCGGCGCAACTTGGTGGCGCTGACACAGCGCGTATTCGATGCCATCGTGAGCTCTGCGGATAAGTTTCCTCCGCAGTTGCGCAGCATGTGTCACTGTCTCTATCAGGTGAATATTTATTCATTCTGCTTTGTAATATAAAGATATTAGAGTTGCTTGCTATACTGCTTTATATAATATAATATATAGAAAGAAGTCCAGGTATTTGAAAGGTTTTCAATATGAGATTATTGTTATGTATTCTATATGATTTTGATTATGTTTTTTCTTTGAGTAACCGTGTCCTGTACACTCACTATAATATTTGTTCATATTTTTTCATATATCCAAAATGGAGAATTGATGGTTATTTCATTGTGCAGTAGTATTAAGTGAAATTGAGAAGTTTTCTGCCATTAAAAAAGAAAAAAGCGGCACTAATTTTAGGGGTAAAATTTTGGGTTCTGTTACTAGAATATTTTACGTAATAAAGTAAATTTGTAAAATGTATTATACCGTCTGTATTATAACAACCAGGAATCATTAAAAAAACACACAAATTTAAATTTATTCATCAAAATTTATTTTGTTACTTTTAAAGTAAACTTAATTGTTATAACACTGAACCCACACTTCCATACTCTTCTCATAGGCCAATAGTTGCCAATATCTTCAATTGATCGATTCAATCGATTCAGTCATTCATTTGATTCAATCTATTCAATCGATATCTTCAATCTATGCTTTTTTTTGCAAGGAATTAAGCTCTTTCTGAACCAATCTTGCGGCAATGCATTTTATGGGCAAAACGTTGGTTAAAATTCCATGAACGATCATTTTATCAATGTTCACTCTCGAGCCAACTATTTAATATTGACATTATTAATAAATAATAGTTGTAATAACTTTCAAGCATTAATTTTTTGGTTGTTTCGATGTTATCGTCAGTGGTGGACGTTGATGACCATCCAGGACGAGGAAAATTTTCAACCACTTCACGCCCCTCTTTTAATGATTTATATCACTCAAAAACTATGTCAAAAACATAGACATACATCTATGTTTTTGACATAGTCAAGTCACCATAGTTTTTTTTAATATTTGTACGACTCGGCGCAAGAAATTTCAATTGGAACTCAAAATTTAAGGCAGTCTTTGTTAAACTAATTTATATTTAATAAAATTGCTATAATAAAAACAACACTAGTTGACAGATTGCGCTCAAGTTTGACTTGGTAATTAAGGAAAGTTCTACCAACTTTAGAAAAAAAAATATACTGATTGTTTTTAAGTGTTTCGTTTTTTTTAACAATTCCAGGTAGTTTTTATACAGAAGGTATGTTTCTAATGACACAATAAGCTTAAAACAAGAGTTCGTAATGCAATATTATTGTTGCGTAGGTGCTGAGCAAACGGTTCGCACAGTTTCCGCAAACCAGTGTCGGTGCTGTCGGTACAGTTTTATTTCTTCGCTTCATCAATCCCGCTATAGGTGAGTTCTAGATAAGGGAGCCATTTTTCATGAAGGTACGAATTATGAAGACGATTAATATGCCACTATCACACCAACGTCTGAGAGGTTCGTTGAATAAAAGTGACGTAGAACTTGACGAGAGCGAAAAAGACATTCATTTTGACAACAACAGACACATGTCAAAGTCAATTTTTATTTATTTAATGGAAATAAATTAAACAGAAGCAATCAGTACTGAGTATTTTTTGTAATTGTTTTTAAAAAGGAATTATGTATTTTTTGTTATTTTTATTAGTTATTAATAATTGTTGATATATTAAGAATAAAATATTTGTGTGTTTATTAAGGTAGCTTTATTGTTTTGTGTATATAATAGGTGTACAATTTTGCTTCCGCCGTTTTTTTCCTGAAATTGGAGTCTATAAAAGTAAAAAAGTGGGTATACATTTATTGTCCATTGCCGTTCACTACTTTCTTACATCTTTCGAGCAGCGTATGAATCCCGCGTTGAAAAAGCTGGTCATCTTTTGAGATGAGCCATGAATCTGTCCAATTTTTTACTTCTTTATAAGACTGGAAATGCTTGTCAGCCATGCCGTGTGTTATTGCTCGAAACAAGTGATGGATAGAGGGAGCAATGTTTGCAGAATATGGTGGGTGGGATAGGACTTTTCATTTCAACATTTCAAGTATGTTTTGACCACTTCCGAACAGGGGGTGGAACACGTCATGCTGTACAATCACATTATCTTGTCTCGTAGTGCTGCCATTTGTCTTTCAATCCTCAGCTCAAATGCATCAATTGTGTTTGATGCCAATGACTTGTGATTGCATGTACTTCGTATATTATAAGTCTAACAACATACGTATTTAATTTATTTATAAATCCCTAATGAGTCTGCTCATATAATTGTCATATATATAATTTACAAGAGAAGCAATACATACTGAATCCCTTCAGCCACACTTAGCTGTGTTCTGGTACTGGCATGACGGCTATTATATTAATTGATTGATTTGTAATGACGCTAAAGTTTTTGAATATATAGTATTAAAACCTTCTTATGCAAAGTTAGTGCAATCTATGAACTTAGTATATTTTTTCTCTCACTGCCGTTTAATCCGTTACTATACCTACAAGTCAACATTTAGATTGCCAAAGAAGTTTCACTTCTGTCGTATGTATTGAGTTGTATGCGCTCAAATTGTTTTTGTTTCAAGTTGGTAGGAATTTAAAAGGTTTGGTTAATGTAAAAATAGTACCTATAAATAGATTTTTCAAAAACTAACACAGTTGGTGAAGTATGCTTATAACATACGCAGATAATAACGAAAAGTATAGATTAAGTTGTAATTTTTGTTGATAAATAAAAAACAAAAACCATTTTCAGAAAAAAAAAATTAAATGTTGTCCAATTTTGTAGTCCATGGAGTCAAAGCCATCAACTAAAAACCAGTGTGCCATTTCAAGCAACACTGACGTGTATCTAAAAGCATGACTTACTGAATGTTGTTTGCTAAAAGTGGAAGCTCCTTTCGTTAAAGGCTCCAATAAAATTAATAAAAAGTTAAACTTCCAATAACCTCCAATATTCTTCTCCATTCACCCACAGTGTCGCCGCAAGAGCTTGGCATTGTGATGAAGCTGGTTCCACCAGCTGTGAAGCGCGGTCTGATGCTCATGTCCAAGATCCTGCAGAACATTGCTAATCATGTGGAGTTCTCCAAGGAGCAGCATATGCTTCCTTTCAATGATTTCCTGAAGGCGCACTTTGAGATCGGACGCAGGTATGGAATTTTGAATGGTATCCGATTTATAATTTCAGTTTGTAAACAAACGTGTGTTGTTACCATTTGGACTAATATGCTTGAACGTTTGTTATGCTATAATAGGGAAATTGTTAGCAGTTAAAAATACTTTTCATAGCTTGTTTGGGATATTTATTATGGCATTCTGTAACCACGGTATTTTCCAAGTTCACTAAGTAATTTTGTGAAATTAGGTATAGTTTCTGAGTTTCTATTTAGGATTTATTAAAAATTCAGAACTTTAGTTTCAAAAATTAAAGTTTTGAATTTTTACATATTTATTAAGATCAATGCAACTTGCGTGTAGAAGAACTGTTTAGCGAGTGTTTCAACTTTGTCTTGTTTGGTACATTGATTTGCAATTTGCCACTTTATTGTTTCAAATATTTGTTATCATATTATTTGCAACAAAGGCAATAGTTTAGGGTATATCTCTTTAGTGTAAACTTGTAATATATAACTTACCAAAACAAAAATGCTACGTGTATTACTATGAAGTATTATTCCAAAATTCTAAATATTTTTCTGGTTATAATTTCGAGTATAAAACAGGTATTTGAATATGTCTAATTTTTTAAAAAATAATGATAACTTCTTTGCATTATATCAGGCAAATGAATGAAACTTTTTATGATCTGTCAGTGTCATAGTAGTGGAATTTCAGTATGTCATTATAAATATATTGTAAGCATGGCGTTATGTACACCATACTTACAATATATGAAAATCCAGCCTTGAAATTATAATGTAAACAGGGCTATTCGTCTTTAAAGTTTTAGATCAATCTTGCATAGCCATACCAATTGCAGAATGGTCTGTAATAAATATTTACAAATATTAAACAAAACAATAATGAACATTTGTATTGTTATGTTTATCATATTTACTTGAGGAATAGTTAAGGTGGGCATCTTAGTTGTTCTTTAGAGGTGCATCAGTGTTCATAGGTTAGGCTGCGACGTAAGTAACCTGAAACTGGTGTTAATGTGAAGGGACTTCAATTTTTCATGACAAAATTTTGTAGGTTTTTAAATTGCTGGTGCCTCTACTTTATGGTATATAATTGGATTTAATTTTGATATAAGAAATATTTATTCCATAATCCTGTATGAGTGTCCAGTGTGAGTTATGTTATATTTTATATACGTGTATAAATCTTTAAATTGTTTCAAGTTGATAGGAACTTAACAGGTTTGGTTAATGTAAATATAATACCGATAAACGGGTTTTATAAAAACTGACACAGTTGATAAAGTTTGCTTATAACATTCGAAGATTATGACGAAAACTGTAGATTAACCTATTCCACTGTAGGTTGCAGAAATTTACAATGTTTTTGGACAATTCCAGATTCTTTATTCAGATAGCGTCTGACTGTGAGACGGTGGACCAGGCTTCACACTCTATGTCCTTCATCAGCGATGCCAATGTACTGGCGCTACACAGGCTGTTGTGGAATCACCAGGTTGGTAAATAATTTTCAAGTGAAAGTTAGATTTAACAAAAACAATGATATAATCCACATTTAGCAATGATTGGGAAGTCCCGTGCGACTTGAGAGTAGAATTTTATAAATTTAACCATATTTATCAATGTTGCACTGGATATATCTTTAGATAGTCTTATGTGTCTCTGATGTAAGTATTGACAGTCGGCATTGAAACCAGCTTTAGAAATATAATCTCTTATTCTAGTACTAAATATGACTGACATCTGGAAATCATTCTCAAAAAACTCGTTCAGAAGTCGTCTAAAGAAATTTTCTCTTTCTTAATCCCTTTCCTCGTCTGTGCTTATTAATTCTGTAGCTTTATTCTTGTTAATATATCGTACTGCATTACTATGTACTCACTAGTTTATTGGTAGTATTTTGTAACTAATTTTGAAGTGAAGTTCCATGGTGAGGTTAGGAATGAGAGGAAACATGGAATTGATGAATATTGCAATCTTATAAACGAATATGATGTTGAATGCGCTGGTATGTTTTTAGAAGTTGTAGCAGATTAGAATGTGTAGGTGATAGGTAGAACAAGCGTAAGCGATTTTGTGCAGTTTGTAATGACTGCGTTATGCGTGATGAAACAGTCTGAGGCGAGCATGAAGTGTAGGTATGTTGGACATGTTTACAAATATTTCCATATGTTTGCCATCTTTTTATAAGCATGTTGATTTATACCAGATAAAACAATTTTTTATTAAATTATGGAAATATTCATCAAATTTATGGAAGAATTTCATTAGATTCCTCAGTAGGGTCATTGAAATTAAGGGAAGAACGATGTTTCCAAAGGAAAAGTTATTGGATAAAAACATGATACAAAGCTTTTAAAAAAAAAGCAACTTTTAAAACATAATTACAGAGGCTTGCGAGATCTGAAGGGAGCATCCGATTGATTACGGACTTTTTTTTATTGAATGGTACATAGCGGAAGGAACAAAGTGATAAGTTTCCATTCCGCATTGAGTTTGCTCCTGAAAATCTATTAATACAAAAATTAAAGAAAAACTAATTTGATTGAACTTGACATATTATGGGCTATTTGACCATAAATCTTACCTATTGTTTTTAATTATAATTGGAAGTATTCCGGAGGTAAAGCCAAAAAGTTTAAATTTTTTTTCTTATATTTGAAAGTTACTGGTGAGAAAAGATGACTGATGCATTAATGTCGTTGCTATGGTTTCGTTGTTTGACAGCTCAGATTCTAAAGGTCATTAGAGGACATTTTCTATTGGAAATTATCGCCGAATATTCAAACCATATTAAGGGATTTATTTTTAAATCACTGTGTCGCATCATATTGTTTTGACAGATTTGTGCGGCACCTTGTATGCGGTGTAGTAGGGTGTTTAGCCCTTTAGTTAACATTGTAATAGTGCACCTTGCGAACAGGACAAGAGGCAAACAATTTTATCGATCATAATCATCCCATTTTTCAGCAGGAAATTTATTTGTAATGTTTCCAAATACATTAAATACATAAACTAATAAACAAATTTAATCTATTGCCATTTTGGCAAGTGTTATGTAATATACTATTTTAAAATTAAGCTTTGACATTAATTTAACAGTATTGTTACAACAACCTAAATCAAATTGCGTCAAGATCTACATTTTTTGTTTGGAATATCAGGAGCGAATTGGGGACTACTTGTCTTGTAGCAGAGATCATAAAGCGGTCGGGAGAAGGCCTTTCGATAAGATGGCGACACTGCTGGCGTATCTCGGTCCGCCTGAACATAAACCTGTTGATTCGCAGTAAGTACTTTGTTTTATTCGAAAGTAATTCTCAAACTACAAATAGAAGTGACGAGTTTTGCCAGTAGTATGTGTTGCTGCTATTAAATAATATTTTATTTAAAGGTTGTCTTGCTTATAAAGATGATAGAGAAATACGGAAATCAAAAAAGATAGTTTGTGCAGCAATAAGATGTAATTATAAATGAAGTTCATTGTGGTATGGAAATTTATTGACAATTTTTGGGAAATTGAAAAAGCGAAAATTATTTTAAATGTATCTGGTAAATCTTCAGTTGTCATATTTCCCACAAAAATGTGTTTTAAGCCGAAAAAATCGACCCCCAAGCGTGCAAGGTCATAATATCTGCGCACTATTTCTCACAATATTGTGACACGGACGCTCTAGGGGTTAATGTAGCGATACAAATCTTTGCTCAACGATACAAAACACTTGTCCACGTGGTGTGTAAAGTTCATGACGTCATGTTGCCTCACCCTAATAATTAAGTTAAAAAAAGGTTATTTTATCCCTTTCGCACACTTCATCATTCTGTAGTGACAGACAAATATTGTTTATGGAATTGGTTTTATGGGATTACGCTATTTTACTCACACAATTACTTGAAACTGGCCATCTATTAGTATATTGCAATAGGTATGGTGCATTCTTATATCATGCATTCTGATTGACAATTTGTATTTCGGTGTTTAACTGCAAATTATGAAACACAATATTATTTTTGATTTCAATCCCCTGACAATCAACTTGAAAAATATGACATACCACAATCAGATATTTTTTTTTATACATGGTACAAATATTCTCCTGAATATTAAGAAATAAACTTAATCTTGAAGGAAATTAAACAAAAATTCCTCCTCGGCAGCCTTTTATTTTCATCCTATGCGCGCTGGTCTTCCATCGACATGTCTTCGACTAATTTCGAAGAGATAATGCTACGCCACAACATGCACGAGAAGGAGGAGTTTAAGAGCATCAAGAGCCAGAACATATTCTACCAGGCCGGAACGTCTAAGGCGGGCAATCCTGTTTTCTACTATATCGCTAGGCGATACAAGTGAGTCTTTGTTTTGAAGTGTAGAGAAAGTTGGTGTAAGGGTTATGAGATTGCTAGAATTTGTTTTAGAGATTAAATTTTGCCACATTGCATTTATTGGTTGATCAAACACTCTTGGCTTGTGAGTAATTCACTTTTGTTGGATATTGATACATTATAAAACAAAAATTTCATGGAGCACGTGAACGGCTTGACGGTTTAATATATTCTGACTATAAATAGAATTAAAAATAACTAGAATTAACAATTCTATAGTAGTGAATATATAGTAGTGAATAACTAATTCTATAGTAACAGAAAATGAGGTTTAAAAATTGTTTGAGAATCTGGACTTAAAATCTCGACGCACGCAGGCTATTTTTATGTAACATCAGTGCTTGCTATGTGTCAACAAAATAATGTACAACCCTGAAATTATTCATATTATTGTATTGAATTTATAACGTTGATAATGAAATAATGTGGGTCCATCCTAGTAGAATATGTGTGAAGTTACGCGTATAAAAAATAGTGACGAAGATGAAAAAAAATTTTCTCATTTCAATAAGAAAAAGAGTATAAAGGCTTATAAAGTCTTATAAAATGCAATTTCCATTATTGCCATAAAAAAGTATAAAAAATATTACACATAAATAAAAAAATAACTTATCCTAATAAATATTTATAGTATTAAGTTTTTGGTGAGCCAAATATTTAATGATTGCCGTCTTGTGTGGATAAAAATCATAGCGGTAAAAATAACCATATGCCATAGATGAATGTATCACCGTTCCAATCTTTTTCATTCTTTTTCTTATGATATATAATTATCTAGTTATATAATTATCTATATGATTATGATATGCAATTATCTGCGCTAATGTTGCTTATAAGTAACGCGTGCGCTTGAGGGGTTAAATTATCTATCAACACGACAATAACGATACCAACTAATCTACCATATGTGCATGTCTTATATATATTTTGATCCTGAACTTGTCAGTATTATCTAGCATATTCTATATATTTGTAGATTTACATATTGCTGTTTATTTTCAAAATGTTGCTATCATGTAACTTTCATTTCAAACATAATGTATTGAAATATATTTAAAAAATTAACAATATAAACTAAATTTGCACTCAAAATTAGTAATTATTTTTATTTTGTATGGCTTTATCCTACATGTCAATGTATATTATTTTGCAGAATTGGCGAAACGAATGGCGATCTCCTAATCTACCATGTAATCCTGACGCTGAAACCATTCTGTCATTCAGCGTTTGAGTTGGTTGTAGACTTCACGCACACCTGTTCCGATAACCGCTTTAGGTAATGTAAATATTCAACTATTAATTGGTATCAGAATCCATTATGAAACAGTCCTCAAGGTGAAACAATAATGGTGTATAATAATAAATGATGGATAATAATTGCAACTAAAGTGTCAAGTATTGTTTTTTTTTTAAATTTATAACAGTCCAAACTTAGGTTGACAATAATAACTGATTATACCTAGTATTTGGATTTAACAAGAAAATTTATATTCACTGATATACTCTTGTGAGTATTTTACCATCATTTCAGTGGATTACTATAGGGGTGGCAGTAACGTTGCTAATTATTTTATTATATTAGGATTCAGTAGCCCACTGGAAAAAATGAAACCATTTAATTTCGTTATTTCTTTTTGCCTTTCCATGTGGAACATCATCATAACCGTTTTAGTCTAAGACCGATTGTGATTATTAAAATTATGAAAATTTATAGGAAGATGTAGTTGAATTATGCAAACTTAAAGAAATAAAAAAAATATATTGTAACATTTTTTTTTTAAAATACATCTAACTTGGGATGATAAATTTTTTTCTAAGTCTGCTGTCATGAAAGAGCTATATTAACATATAATTGAAAATGTCTCTTAATCTTTTTTGATAGGTTGCCTCCTTTATAAGATATATGTCTTCAAAGTACGTTGCAGTGTCCTACTAGTTGTGGTTAATCTTAGTGAAATGGCTCACTGAATCTGAATCATTAAAAAGATTTGATTCACCTTAATTAATAACGACTCTGTGGATGAGTAGAACTGTGTCGGCTGAGATAAACTACTATTCAATTGATACTGAATCAAATAGCTCTCACATTAAATTCTATATATTTATTGATTTAAAAAATTTATTGTAACCAATTGATTTTGCATTATAATTTGTAGGCTTGTGACAGTTAACTAAATGCGCACATTTATTTGTGTGATACTTTTTGTTTTTAGTGTTAATACATAATTAATTACGAGAAAGCACCTATCTAATGCACAATGAATTAGGTGCTGTGTGTTATTCTTTATAAAATAAAATGGCATGCATCTAATAAGAACAAGAAGAAAACCAAAAATTTAAGTGCACAAATAAATAACAGAAAAGTATGAAATACATACATACATAGCCTGTGGAATTCCTAACTTATATACCCTAGGACATTCTTTGGATCGAGACGATCTCCTTTGATGAAATCACTTTGGTAATTTAGTCTATATGAGGGAACAAACTTACATACATACATACATAGCCTGTGAAATTAATAATGTTAAATACCCTAGGACACTCTGGATCAAGACACCTGATTTTTTAAAATCCCTTTAGTAGTTTATTCTGTACAAGGGAACAAACTTACTGACATACATACATACATACTGTGAAATTCATTACATTATATATTCTAGCATACTATCTGGATCAAGACAAATCTAAAGACACCTCATTTGTTGAAATTACTTTAGTAGTTTAGTCTGTACGAGGGAACAAATTTATTCACATACATATATATGTACATAAATACATAGCCTGTGCTGTGTGTATAAATTCATAACGTTATATACCCTAGGACATTCTCTGGATCAATTCTCATTTAAGGACATCTCACTTGTTGAAATCACTTTAGAAGTTTAGGCTATATGCGGGAACAAATGTACTCATATATATACATACATATATAGTCTAAAATTCATAACGTTGTATAGTCTAGGACATTTTGGAGCAAGAAGAATCTAAGGACAGGACACCTTGATGTGTTGAAACCACTTTAGTAGTTTATTCTGTACGAGGGAACAAACTAACTCACATATATATAAATAAAACATATATAGCCTGTGAAATTTACGACCCATCCTCTGCCGTAGTCGAGTAAAAATGAATGTGTACCAATAAGTTAATAATTCTTTCACTAAGGTGAATGATGAGTGAGTCGAGTGAGTTACGGTTTCTATTTTTATTCAAAGAAAAACGATAAAGCTGCCGCTCAGTGTGCTTGTTGTAATGTAAAATAAAAACATTAGACGAAATAATATAACCATGCTGTAAAATGAGAATTTTTTATTTTGGTGTATTTTTCTGTATGATTCGCAATCATATATAATTGCAAATTAGAAAAAAATTTTGTATTAAATTACAATTTCATATGAATATTTTTGTTATCCTACTTTAGTTTTGTAAGTACTTGAGCCAGGGCCAAGGTGGCCATTCCGGTTGCTATCACCGAAACAAATACAGGGTGTCCAGTGGCAGATTTCAATGTTTGAAAAATTGTAAAAAAAAACTGCACCTCTAATACAAAGTAGGTTTATTTTAACTTTATACAGAGCAACTGGGGTATCTTAATGACTTCGTCTCGAATATTTTCTTTAAGTTGTGTCACAGTGCTCGGATTTGTTTTGTAAACAACGGATTTTAAGTATCCCCATAAGAAAAAGTCACATTGGCTTAAATCGGGTGACCTAGGTGGCCACGGTACGGTACCGTTTCGGGATATGTTTTTTTCTGGAAATAACTGCCGCACTGCATTCATGGACACATTAACGGTGTGAGTTGTGGCCCCGTCTTGCTGGAACCATGTGTTTTGGTTGAAGGATGGACTATTCTGTAGTTCTACTCTGAAAAAGTCATTTAACATATGGGCATATCTCTCCGAATTCACAGTTACAGTTTGACCACGTTGATTTTCAAAGAAATAAGGCCCTAAGATTGCAGATGCAGACATGGCACACCAGACTGTTACTTTATGCTTATGTAAAGGCTCTTGATGCATTTGTCTTGGGTTGTGGACATCCCAGTAACGAAAGTTCTGCTTACTCACATATCCTCCAATGTGAAAGTGAGCTTCGTCACTAAAGAATATGTTGCCCATCCGGGTAGCAGTACGAAATCTCAACAACATCACCTCCGCGTAAGTTTTTCTTAATTCTAAGTTAGTATCGTGTAAATCTTGAACAATTTGAATTTTATATGGATGGAACTTGAGCTTTGTACGCAGTGATAAACGGGGATTTTCAACGACAGAAACTATAACACATGCCTTGGTTCAAAGCATTGAACATGTGTTATGTGTCATATAAACTTTGTTATTCTTAAATCAGTCCCTCACTGTTGAGGATCGTGGCTCTAACACTTTTTCTTTAATGTTGTTTCGCCATAAGTTCCTATTCTCGGTGCTCTTTAGGGCATCATTTAGCAGAATGCCAAGCATTTTTCAAATATGGCCCATCCAGTGTATAAAACAGCATCCCCACAGTTACCGTCCTTCAACCATGTTGGTCAAAATGAGCTTCTTAATACTGTCTGCAGGTTTCTATTCAATGTATCTCAAGTTGTCAAGAAGTTTCTAGAGACAAATGGTGGATAATCCTACTTTGATTCTCTTTTTCAGAATAGAGACGTTGGTTCTATAGTTGATCCGTGAGATGTTGAGCATTTTCTTCCAGCAGGATATTTCACAGGCGTTGATTCTCTTTCGATTGGCTATCTTCAGTGTATGTGGCCGTTTAGACAAACGGTTATGAAATATTACACACAGTAATAAAACAGAAAAATACACGGCAGTTTGAATTAACATTACATTAATTAATTATCAATTTTGAACTACCAATAAACTTCACAATAAAAATCCTGGTTGGGCCAGTGGGGTAGAACAAAAAATTTATTGAGAAAAGAAATTACAATGTTCTAATATACAGTCATCATATATTTTAAAAGATTTAAGTGGATATCTCTCTGGGAAATTATTTCTTTGCTTGAGATGTAACCAGCTGTAGAATAGGACTTTTCAAAATTATATGACAATTCTGCTATGTTTTTGTTAAGTTTTATTTTTAGTATCATCCCTTAAAAGATTTCAGGTTTTTGGCTGTTTTGCCCCAAATTACCTGTCAACATTCTGGAGTATATTTGTTAGCACCAATTTGTTGCAAAAACAGTTTTGTATAGAAAAAAAAGAGAACTCAATGGCATTGTCATCACCAGAGTGGAATCCGGCTTTCTCAATCGTAAATTGACCTTCATATTCGAGTTCTTTATGATTAAGACAGCTAAACAAGCTAAACAAAGTTTATAGAACTTGTTCAATGGACGTTTCGCCGGTTTTCACCGGTCTTCTTTTTCGGTCGTGGAACGTTCGGCAAATTTCGTCTTGGCACAAGGCAGGAGTTTTGGTATGGGTTCGTTGCACTTAGAGTTTTTGGCAGATGATCCCCTTTGTGATAGAAAGAAACATATTTTAGAGATTGTCTATGCTTATTGGCAGTCCAGGTGGTCTTCTCTCGATTCAAAGGGGGAAATGGCCATGTTATTTTTCTCCAATGTGTTCGAGCGGTTCATAAGAACTGGCTCGTTACCGGTTATTATACTTCACCATTTTTACGGTGGGACATGGAGTATTCCGTGAGATAGCTGGGCTACCAAAACTCTACACGCATCATGCCACTGCAGTGGGCATGATGATGCGTGTAGAGTTTTGGTTGAGAGCATGCACTCTAACATTAAAGTAGAATCACGCGGAGTATTAGAACGCGGTATCTTTAGTTACTGAGGCTTGGTTGAAAATGGACCGATTTTTAAGTCATTTAGAGCGTTCATCAAGTGTGTCCTTGAAAAAATGTAGATCCTGAATGACTCTTTGAGAAGGGACAGTCTAACCCAGTTGGATGGAAGTGCTGTGATTATAGTTACGGGACACTATTAGGGGGCCTTTAAAGGTCCCCTCTTTTGTATGAGGAGGGATGTTACGGGTCCCAGGAGGGGCCTTGAGACAACCCGGGTGGAACGGTGGGAATAGTTAAGACGGCTGGGTTCAACTGTCCTCGCTCTGGTGATAATCTGGTTTAACCAGGAAAATCTTGTAATTTTTTGCTCATTCAATTGGATGATATGGCCTGCCCATTTAATTCTTTGTTTCCCTATGAATTTTATTATATCTGGGTCTTTATATAATGGTCAGGCTTCAGGCAGTCAGGCAGTCAATTTATTTGCCAAATAAAATACTTCCAATTGAGCCAAACAGTTACGTAGCAGGCTTTCCATATATTTTCTTCAGTAAAACACGGAATTCATTGGCATTGTCACCATCACAATCAATGGTTAAACAGCCCTGGATGAATTCCTGCCTTCAAAAAAGTTACAGACAGTTTGCACTTAAAACATCAAAGTATTTTTCAAGTTCATCAACCCGTCTGAATGTGGGTCTGTCTCTTGCACTGCTGATCAATTTATCCAAGAAATTTTTCTTGTAATTTTTGAATGATATGGCCTGCCCATTTAATTATTTCAATCTTTATAAATTGTATTATGTCTTGTCCTTTATATAATGGTCAAGCTACAAATTAGAATGTTTATGCCATGTATTATCAATTTGTTTACTAAGAAAAATAAGTTTTATTTTTCGTACAGAAGTTTGCTTTCAAATACTCGTATAGTTCTTCAATCTTATTGATTTAGTTTCCAAGGTTCAGATGCATACAAAAATGTTTAAGGGTCCACCCACACATTCTTTTCTAATACACTGGCAATAGTCGGCACCTAGCCGATTACTTACCATAATCAGGAGCTTCCATATGTAATAATTTGCACTGATATAACATTTTTACATGTACAAGTCATGATTATTACCATGTGTAACTTATTGTCTTGAGTTATTCCAGAACTGAGTTCCTGCAGAAGTGGTTCTACGTTTTGCCAGAGGTTGCATATGTCAACATTCAGACGTGCTACATTTACAACTGCAACAGCTGGGTGCGTGAGTACACCAAGTTTCATGACAGGATACTCACATCGTTGCGGGTGAGTGTTATAATCTTTTCTAATGTATTCTTTTCTTATTAAGAATTATGCTTTGTTGTTGATTTATACAGTTGTAATGTCGTGACTTAGATATTGCTGTAGATGATGATATATCACGATATGTTGCTTGAACTCATTACGATGGCTTATTTTACTCTTTGATCAGTAACTATATATTTTTCTACTTTAATACATTCTTATTGTTGCAATCCATGGTCCATAGGGTGCCACCTATGGTGTAGTGGCAAAACCAATTCAATAGGGCGCCATCTGTTGTGCAGTAGCATAAACTTGTTTATCAAATTTTTTGATGAAATTTCGCAGGGTTCATTTCATTGTACAGTAGTATAACCCTTGTTTAAATGTACATGTTCGTATTTTATTTTAATTTTTTTTTTAATGCTCTGTCTAAATAAATCCATGCAAACAATTTTGTGGACATAACTAGCGCCTTTGACATATCCAATAGAGCTACACTCTACATGGCCACCTAAACTTTTACAACTATAGAAGCAGATAAGAGAAACAAACTTCTTCTACATCCATTTTGAACTTTGGGCTCATTTCAGATGTCATGATGAAACAAAAACGAAGTTGGTCGCAGAGTTGTAACCTGTAAACCTTTATAAAATTCATGTCAATAACTTTGTAGTTTTTGATCACTTCGCACAGATAAACAAAATTTTTTTAACATTAGATTTTCTTTTAGTAATTGAATATGCAAACGAAAATAGTATTTATAAGCTGAAAATTGGAAAATTACAGTTTAATTCTATTTATTTGTATGGTTGTTACATACTACAAACACATAAATGAAATGAAAACGTTTTTGATGAGGATGTATACATGTCAATGGTATGATGTATACATGTCAATGGTATGGGAGTATTAATATATCATTGAAAGGCTATATTATGCAAATATTAATATATACTATTGCATTTATGGTCAAACGTCAGAATCTTCAATATTCTAACTAGCTGTTACACACAACTTCTCGTAAAAATGTATTTACGACCAAATTTGATGTTCTACAGGCGGTATTTTGCAGTGATTAAATTTGTATACTGAAATTACAAAGAATGTAAGTTAATGACAGTAGATGTTGTTTACTTCAACGAAGGATCAGCACCGTCATTTAAAGGCGCCTGAGAAAGGTTTTTTTGTTATTTTGTGTCAATCCCTTAGACTGTTTGTTTGTCTGGAATGTAAACTATTTATGCTAGTTTACAATCAGTTCTATTAGTTTAATAAGGAATGAACCTATCCTTTAAAAGTTATTAAGAAACAAAAAAGTCCTCACATTATAATATTAAAAACGATAAAACGTAACATATCAATTTGCTGTAATCTATGTGGTAACCCCTGGAGTGCACATGTTGCTTATAAGTAACACATGTGTACGCGCTGTTCAAACACATATATGTCGGTCAAAATGAGATAAACATATAGACAAGTATGTATCATAAGAAAGAGAACAAAATAAAAATTTAAATATGGAATTCTCGTCCGTGGCAATTAGTTATTTTTGCTGCTATGATTTTTGTTGCGAGATGCGGACAAAATAGAGATGGCTCACTAAAAACTTAATAATAACGTGAATTTTTATTTGGATACGTACGTGACTTTTTATCATTTAAGTTTATGTTCAATTATTCTTTATACTTTTATTGCCATAATAACAAAAATGTATTTTATGAACTTTTTCTTTATAAGTCTTTTTACGAAAATGTGAAACTTTTTTTGTCATGTTCATTATATTTTACACTCATAACTACATACATAAGATACATATGCTTCGACTATGTTGTAACAAAATTTCTTCTCTATCTATATACAAAACTTAATTAAAATAAAATCAACACTTTTGGGAGTCATACCTATTTTATAGACATGGTGCGAGCCCCAAATTTAAATAAAAGTGGCCTGTATGCTCAAGGGGTTAATGGTAACTTTGGAAAGCCATTATTATTGAGATGAAAAATGGAAAATCTAAAGTCTCTCAATATTTTAATCATATTTATTTTCAAAATTTTCACTGCTCTTGTATTTAAGGTATCTAAACCATTTTGGCACCCCTTATCTTGGAAATTCCTTTTTTATGTACATATATGCTACTCTTGTTAAATACCTTTTATTTCATCATGTAATCTTTTGCTTTTATAAATAAATTGCGAGCAATAATCAGTTAAGAGAACAAATTCATGAAGAAGGATCACGCAATTGAAAATAACATAATTCTGAACGTGAATTGTCAAACGGCACAATAACTGTAGCAACTAAAATATGACAATTGTTTTCTATTGCATGTACATGGGTTTTACATCGTTTTGGCATTAAATCTGTTAGTAATTTCTAGCACCTTCTATTTATTTATCACCAAGTGGAAATAACAAAATTTTTAACGATATGAGAAGTATCATTTGCAGCAGAATGTCACTAAGGGGTTTATTCTTTTTAGATATATATATGTACATTTTAGGGGACATTAATGATACAAACTATAAATATTCATAAAATTTATTATTTTTGTAACAATATTATGCACTGTTTTATATTAATTTTCATATATATAATTCTTATAAGTATATGCACAATTTTTTCATTTCCATACTTTTGCTTCTTAGAGTTCTTTACCTCAGAGGGAAGAATGAAGCCTTTATCACTCCTATGTCTGTCTGCCGCATTTTGTACGAAGCAGCTAGCGTCTTTAACATATCTTTAACATATCGTTTTGTAATGCAGGCATTTTTGGACGAAGCTGCTTGATGTAGCAACTTGAACTTGGGATAGTAATAAAGCATATTATCTATATGGAAATTTTAGGGGGAGGGCAATTATGTATGGCAATTATGGAAATTTTAGGGGGCTGCCAATTATGTATAGTGGGGTATCCTTTAAAAGGACTAATAATATATATAGAGAGATAATACTCTCAAAAATATTTTATTCATAATTTTAGTGACATAGCTTTGAAGACATATGAAAAAAGTATGCAAAAAAATATGATCCCTGATTTCTACTATTCAATCTAAAATTAGGAAACAATAATGTTTTTAGAAGCCTATCCAAAGGTTTTATTAAAACTGTACGATTTTTTTTAGATCTTATAATTTTTTAAATATGCACCATGTTATTACGTCTGTAAAAGATGGAGTAGGCACATATTAAAATATAATATTTTATGTTATGAAAAATTAATTTTAGTTTAATAGATATGTTGAATACTCTTAATTATATATGTGTCGAAACGTGTAATGCTCGCAGTGTGAGTTCTACTTGTGCTTAACAGGTTTTTACTAAAATATAAGTCTCACTTATTACGTCACTACTATGTATTGCCTTAGTAAATAAATTCATCAATAATAACCAATTTTAGGTCTTTGTATATAATGCATTATGTATGTATGTGTATATGTTCTTTATTTAGAAGTTGTTACTTCTACAATTTTCAACAAATTTTCCACTTTTACTTTCTATCCCCTATCAACAACCTCAAGGTGGTGGCAATCTGACCCTACCTTATTATCCCCATGTTGGGGGGGTGGAAGTTTGAAAAAACCTTTGCAAAACTATGTATTTGAATTAATACATATCTATACATAGTGAATTCTGTATATGGAAAGTGTTTTAAAAAGAGTCATTGAGTTAACATACAGACAGGTAATAGAAGCCAGAAAACCTGTTTCTAGAATTTTTGTCTGTTAATCACACGAAATCTGCGGGACGGATTTTGATGAAATTTGGTACATTAATAGTTTATGCCTTCGAGCAAGTTCTGCCAACGCCTTTTAGTTAAATTTATGCTCATAGATATATTACATTATGGTACTTCCAACGCCATGTATATGGATTTTTAATTAAGTTTACGCTCATAGAGTTCTGAGAGAAAAAAAATAAAAAAATTTGTAATTACTTTTCTGATTCAGAATTCCATGCGAACAAAGTCACCGGCACAGCTAGTATGAAATAATATAAACAATCTTGTTGCAAACTGTTTTTATGTAGACTTATTTTGGGTATTTTGTTTAATATTCCAGGGAAACCGTAAATTGATATTCATCGACAGTCAAAGTCGTCTCCATGACTATATAGAACCGGAGCAACAGAAGCTGCCTGGTGCGACGCTCTCACTCGATGAGGATCTTAAGGTCTTCCATAATGCGCTTAAGCTTGCGCACAAGGATACAAAAGTTGCCATAAAGGTAATAATAAATGTCAACATTAAAAAAAAATTAAAAATGATATTTTCAAGGTTATTTTTAGTGTTTATATACATCTAATGAAATTTTGAGTCATGTAATATATTATTACTAGTGAATCTGTGTACAATGCTGGTAATGAACAAATGCTGGTAAATAAGCTTATAATGTTTAAACTCAACAATAAATATAATAAATGTAAAATAATTATATAAAAAAATTATGCCAATTATATACTTTAATAATTATTTATAGTTTATGCAAATAATATTTGCGAATAAAATTTGCAATACCAAAATTATGAATTTAGAACATGTTAACTAAAAACCAATACGACATTTAAATGTTTTCAAAATTAAATTGGTTTAGTCAAAATAATAAATCAGTTACAGTTGACAAATTTATGATAAACTACAATTGAAGTATTGAATCCTTTGAGGATTCTTTGACCATTGGATTGCTCTATATATATCTTTACTCCTTCAAAAGATTGGGCGTGACTCAGGCCCAAGAGTAATACTATTTATATTGTCTGTTGGTAGTGGTTTTAACTTTGTCCTTCAACCTTGTATTGATCACATGATTTTCACAGATTGTGTAAGCACAATTTTTCCATAAGGAGTCAAATACTTTTTGGATGAACTGAAATCATTTTCAACTGTATAGCGAGATGCGACACATAGTTTCTTGTATAATGGAAACCGTGAAATTTTTTAGTGTATATTATACAAATCTAAACCGAATAAAGGAAAACGAGGTTTTATGAGGAAACAAATTCTATTGTATTGTTGAGCTGGTTTAGTATTGCTAATGTAGTTTTTAATGCATAATATTGATATTTCTTTTAGGTTGGCCCGACAGCAATCCAGATAACGTCATCGGAGAAATGTAAGGTCTTCTCTCATCCCGTCTTGCTGAATGATGTTTACTACGCTTCGGAGATTGATGAGGTACTTTATTTAATTCTACTTGGGTTTTTTTTTCTAAACTTTAAAATGTTCTATCTCTTGAAACTTCCTTATATATTTGTTTGCAGTAATATGTAATAAATTCTTTTAACTGGTTTTTTTGGGTGTGTTTCTGGGGTAGTCTTTTACCCTAGAAATACAGAATGTTATTATTTTAGAATAGAACCAGAAATTTTATTATTTTACTAAGTTGGAAGACTTGCAGCATCCGAGACGTAGTTTTTGTATCTTAATTTTTAAGTATATTTCTAGTTATTTGTTTCTAATTAATGTTTATAATGTTCATAATTATTTGTCATCTTTTTCGTACACATGATACTTGCGCACATTGTTCAGACCCATTCAGGGCAATAACTCGTGAACTGCTGCAAAGACATCATCACTGTGTGTAAAAACCACACTCCGGGCAAGTATCGGGTGTGTTAAATGGAGTTATTTGTAATATTTTTTTTGCACTCAATTAGAAAAAGGGCGTTTTGCGTTTTATTTCAACGACAATTGATTACTTTATAGCTAACAAATAGTGTCTTTCTTTGTCTGACATCTATTCCCGGATACCATATATATGTTTGAACGGTACAAGCGAATGTGCTCTTGAGGAGTTGATAATCCAAGTTTGAATATGTATTTAAACTTAGCATAATTTTATTTGCAATAACCTCTTGCAGGTGTGCCTTGTGGACGACAATCAGTTCACGCTGACGATAACCAACGAGAGCGGCCCGCTCAGCTTCATCCACAATGATTGCGACAGCATAGTGCAATCCGTCATCCACATTCGCAACCGTTGGGAGCTCAGTCAGCCTGTGAGTGGATTGAACTTCTTATTTATGAATCTTTAGTGTTGCGGGATTTTTTGATTTGTATACTTCTAAAGTGGTTCTATAAGTGTAAAGCATCCGCATGTCTACCTCGGAGTAAATTGAAATGGCTTAAAATAGGCACCACGACTATTCATCAACAGTTTAGACGAAAGCATAACTGAAAAGTAATTTTATTAAGTTGTAGATGGCCAAGGCTAAAATTGGCAAATAGACGTGGAATGCCCCACCAGTCCAGTCTAGATTTTGCATACATGTCGGGACCTTTATCGGGCCCTCGGACCATCTGCATAAATTTGTACTTGAGCGCGATACGGAGCTCTCGGTCCGTCTACCGATTAAAGATTAAAGAACTGTATTATTCGCAGCAAAAATATTGAACGAAAATTAAAATATTTAGCAAAGGAAAAAATCTGAAAGTTATTATTTTATAATACGCAAAACTAATATTTTTTGTGTATTTTATCTTTTAAGCTTTCATGTGAGTTCTACTTACAGTTGATAGTCCTTTTTGAAAGTAAAAAGTGTATCCTTCTGTATGAAATAAAATTGATGAGAAAAATTTATGAAAAAATTGGAAAACTTAATGGAATATAGAAGGAACTCTTTCCTCTTTAGGTACAATAAAAAATTAATTCCATTATATTTTCAAATGTTTATCTGGCTAAGTTTTAAAAATTTTACTCAAATACTATAAATTTTTTATATACAATTTTTCACATTTTTTAGTACAATTTTTCATATAAACTTTTGATAGGTTACCCTGGTCCATGAGAATTTTATCAAAAAGTTGAATTGTTGATTCAAAAAGGCTGTTGGATGATTTTGACTGTTGAAATGTAAATACTTGGAAAATCGTACATTTTCATTGGCAATTATTATTTTGACTCATGTAGTTCAGTTGAGAATAATTGGTATTTTTTTTTATTCACTTATCTATATTTTTCATTGGATTTTTTCAAAATATTACTCTATAAAATATTATTAGCATTTTTAGTGTTCCAAAGTTGAAAATAGAACCCCTAATCCACTAGAGAGTGAACCCGTGGTCTTATTAGATTGTCGGTAATGCTTGCTACTTGATCAGCAACAAAACCCCAGTTTTAAAGGCCATAGTAAAGTTCGTAGCTTGTCATCATTTGTTTGGAATTTACAAATGGAGTGTGGTGCTGCAAACTGAATCTATAGTTTTCTTCTCATATTATATTACAAGATACAAATTCAATGAAATTCATATATTTGCCTTTTAATTTTTTATATATTGCTTTGCATGTTTCAATAATATTTAGCTCAAAGCTTTTCTTGAAGTTGTAATGAAAACTTTACAGTTTTCATTACAACTTCGTTTGAGTTTGACATGATGCTGAAAATCAAGAGTATTGAACACATGCGTAAGGAGAAATAACCTGACGAAAAGTGGTATTGTATTTCTTTAATTGATGAAATCATTGCAAGTAGTTTCAGAAACATACCATCGGATATATGTAAGTAATTGTGAAAGATATCTATCCGGTTTCAAAGAAAGTTCTTTTATTAAATTAATGTGGAAATGGCATTTTCTTTTCACTAGCCAACTTTTATACTTTTTGGTGTCTTTTAAATTTTGTAATCACACTCTTAAATAGCAGAGGAGCTTTGTCTCTGAACAAGTTATATGCTACCATGCAGCGTGCAGGCTAGCTTGGCAATGCAATGTAAATTTATAAAATGTATTTTTGAGGTGGCAAAGATGCATTTTATTACTACATAAAGTGAGCGTTCTGGTTAAAAACCCAAATTCAATTTGTTTCATCAAAATTACATTTTCCTATCAACAAAGCACAGCGATTGGAGAAAAACTTGTGCCAAAATAGAAAAAGTAAAATTTAAAATAAAAAAAATTTCACAAATAGAAAAAAAATCATGTGTTTATTGTGTATATGGTTGGTCACATGAATTATGTCTTTTTAATATTATGACATTTCTCACCGAAATAGCCTCTTAAAATAAAAGTTACACATTTTAAAATTAAAATTAATTTATTGAAATAATTAAATCCCGAGCCACAACCAAATGCAAAGAACAAAGTCACGGTCAAAATCAGTTTTTAATACTCAAATATAAATTGTCAAATTATGTAACCATAGTACTGACAACAATGCGACAGTTATCTTTTTATTGCACACATAAAGCTTCTATACACATGAACCGGCCAGTGACATTTAAATATATGAAAAAGAATTCTATTTTTTAGTCAAATTCCCGAAACTGCTTTTCAGATTTTAATAGAGAAGAATAGGTACAATTCATGTATTAAAACAAAAATTTTGCTGTCAAACCCAAAAAATCTGAAAACAAAAGTACATTATGTTCAAATTTGACAAGACTTTGATAGTACCTGAAATGTACATTCATACATACATCTGTACAAGCTCGTAGACTTCGATGTGGTTTGTGCTCGTCCAGAAACGGTTATAGGACGTAATCAGTAATTCCATCAATGTATGTTTCGAAAATTCTAATTTGACAGTAGTATTATTTTCAATTTTATACACACTTTTATGTTAATACAATTATTTGAAACAAAACTCTAATATAACTAACCTTTTCTCCAGGAATCGTTTACAGTCCACCAAAAAATCCGACCCAAAGACGTGCCAGGAACACTTCTTAATATGGCGCTTCTCAATTTGGGCTCAGCCGATCCCAACCTTAGAACAGCTGCCTACAATCAGTTGTGTGCCCTGACAGCCACTTTCGACTTGAAGATTGAGGGTCAACTCCTCGAGACATCTGGTTCGTACACCGTCTCGCTTAAATGTAAGCGGACGATAGTTGGTTCTAGACTCTATTCTACTTGTATCTACATATTTGCTTTTTTGTTCTGACTTGATTTGTTTAACACTTTGTAGTTTTGTAGACTTTATATATATGTAAACTTCTTAGTAATTTTAAAGCATCTTTGTATGTTGAATGATTAGTCTTTTTAGTGATAAATTCGTTTAAGTCATAGAAATATGACTGTCTTGTCAGCGCACGGCTTGTCGGGGATGCTCTGAATAATATGGGTACAATGAGGGCAGATTCGAAGAGAGGTTAAGTTGAAGAAAAAATAATCATCTGTTTCACTCTCTATCATTCTATTTACATGCGTGAATAAGAGAAACATTGACAGAAGAATTATTTAAATTTCGAATTGTTTATATTTCGTATAGAGAAGTGATAAATGTATCACTTTCGCTGCCTGGTGTTAAAGTTGCTTCAGCTTTTCCATTAGAGGCGATTTGTAGGATTTGGTTTGTTATTGTATTACGAGTGAATATGATGCATTTGGGATGCAATTTATGATGATTAAAATAAAAGTAGGTGTTTAAAAAGTGTGTTAGCTTCACATTTCAGATGAAAATGGTTTAGGAGAAATTGAACAGTGTTTAGGTATGAATGTATGTGTTGATAAAGATAATGGAACAATTTCATTAAGTCAGGAAAATTATGGAAAACAATTGTGGCTACAGCCATATATTATGCCTCAGCGCTGAATATATCTACAGTTTACTACCTCTTTGATTCCCATAAGATTACACTTCCTGACAAAATAATATGATAGATTGTAAAACGGTTAGTACCCCCGTGGAAAGTAAAATGAAACTAATAATAAATAAGTACAGATGAAACTTGTATCGGCCAGGTGCCTCGTCAGCAGTTAATTGGCAGTCTAACATACTTAGCAGTATTAACTAGACCTGATCTCATTTATTCAGTACATTGAACATTGAACATTGATCTAACGCCAAACGCATATTAAGATATTTAAAAAACAAAAGATTTTGGATTAAATTATAGAAAAAATAGTAATTATGAATTGAATATTTGAAAAATTTTTTTTATTTCATTAATCATAATGTCAAGGTACAAGCTGATGAAGAGCGAAAACTTTTTTTAATAATCTTAAAAATTGAATTTGTTATAAAAGTTTAAATTTAACCTTTAGAGAAGGATGGCAATACTGTGTTGTGAGGTCATTTTTAATATTGCACAATATATTCTACGAGAGGAAAAGAGACAGGGATATACCCAACTCTATCCGTATCTTCAAATTTAGAAGCCTACAACTGGCTTATTTTTCAATCAATTTTTGAATTTTTTTCAAGACTGGTTTTTAATTAACTTTTATTTCACAATATTGTATGAAAAATATCAAAATTTAGAATGAGTCAACTACCGGATTAGTGGTGTTTGTAGATGCTGATTGGATGAGTGATGTAACGGATAAAAAGTCCTATATTGGCTTGTATTTTATTTTGTCAGGATGTGTAATTTCATGCGAATCAAATGAGCAGAAAACGTAGCTTTATCCAGCACTGAGGCGGAATATATGGGCCTCACAGAAGGTTGTAGGGAAGCTATATATTTATGTAACTTATATTATGAAATGAATGGTAAACTTTGTATTATATCTCTGGGCAGTGATAATCAAAGTGCCTTGAAATTATCTGCAAATTGTGTTTTCTATCAATGTAAGCACTTGATGTAAAACATCATTTTTCGAAATTGTGTGACAGATAAAATACCTGATATTCAATGTTGGCCAACTGGTGAAATGCCAGCAGATAAAAATACATAAAAAAATATGTGCTGAACAGGTATCATTTATCTTGGTAGATGTTTTTAATAAGTAGGTGGTTGTGTTTACTAAAAAACATCTCCATACACCATATGATAAAATATATAGAATATGTCCCATTTTACAGTTTCCATTTTGAAACAAGGAACCTTTAACCCACAGAATTATCTTCATCATAACTATATTGGCACAGTTGAGCATGTTTGCGAACTTTTAACTTTGACAAGTTTAAATATTTGCACGGCTTGTCCCACAAGCGTTGTTTAAGTACTCATGCAACGCTAAGCACGAGAATTATTAGCTAATTACGAGAATTCAAAATAGCATGAGTCATGACACCGGAGTCAATGGAACTCTCTACCTCCTTAAGCAGGGCCGTCTATTTGGAACCCTTAAAACTGAACGGAACGTAAAAATAAGGTATATGTAAAGGACACATTCGTTAGAATAAAAATAATTTCTCAGTACCTGGTATGATATTTTATTTATTCTACCAGCAATTTTTGAGATAAATATGAGTGAAAATGTTTACAAAACAAGTCGGGCAAATGTTTGCAAAATGTATTTGCTTGCAAATTCGTTTGCAAATGTTTTGAAAAGGTTTGCACAAACTTTTAATCAATAAGGCCTGTTTTAAATAGGACCTCGCTTAGTATGTAGCAAGTTATTAAATTTAAAGTAACTTTTCTCATGTGCCTCGAATGGGGTCTGGTTTTAATTAATGAAATTGAAGTTTCGTTTATCAGTTTCCGTTTTCAAGGCCCATTGTTGTGTGTTATAAGTTATGTGCAATGCGGGTGACATGATCATCTGTCTAATTTTTCAAGAAATGATTTGAACAGGTGTAAAAATAATATATTTTGCTTCAATTAATTTCTTCAATAATTTCAAGAGACTAGGAACCTACTTTATGTGTTTCGACACGCTCCTGGCAATTTTTGTTTTCTATTTCTTTGTCAGAGGTTGTTGAGAAGTGAACATAGAATATAAGGCGTAAGCAACCGACTGCTTGGTTTGTTGAACAAATATTTTTCTGTTAGTGTCTTCTTGGGTATGTTTTTTATTAATCACACAGTAGATTTATGGAGCAAATAGTTAATAGTCTGGTATAAAATTTCATATTTTTAAATGTGTACTGAAAAGTGACAAGGTTCCAAACATGTGATCTATTCGGTGGTTGTGACAGTTACCAAATGTAAATCCAATAAAAAATGTTTTGACCCTCATGAAGTTAATCTTCGAGGGAAAAGATTGAGAAGTTAAGCAGTTAGTCTGACAGTTTTGATATGTATGGAGGTCTTTGTCTTAATATTATGCTATAAAATTAGTAGAAAATATGTCTCAAAAATTCTAGACTATTACTAATATGGACGTAACTGGACCATTGTTATGTATTAGGTTGGCAAGAAAGTTGAAATTCATCCAACTTTTGGCGAAGAAACTGGTCTCATCCTTCTGTAAATCCTTTTCGTCATCAAATGTTTTCCTTGTGAATTGTCGGTCAAAGAAGAAATCAGGTGGTAATCAGTTGGAGCCAAGTCTGGAGAATATATTTTGAGAAATACAGTCCAGCCTAAATTCAATAATTTTTCACGGGTTGATGTTGAACGATGTGTCAACGCACGGCTGTCAACGATGTGTCAACGCACGGATGACGGTCGGGCAATATAATTTTGGAAATAAATTTGTCTTGTTTTCATTTTATATTTTTAGTGACGTGATTCAGTTGTATAGAGCTTAACTGTGAATAGTAGTTCCCATAGAAAGTAATTCCTCATACATTATGCCTTTTATATATCACAAAACGGTCAACATAATCTTTTATATAGTGTATAGGGCCCATCTTTCCCACTCCAATCAATTGGCAGTGAACTGCAAAGCAAGAAGCAGTAAACTGCCAATTGATTGGATTATGAAGGTTACCCACTTTTACATAACCTGAATAAGGTTGCATAACCGTTCGTTTTAAAGTTAGTAATTCTATGCACACGTCGACCCTGAATTAAATTTCACATGGTGATAGTGTGTGAGATATGTAGACACCATATTTCCAGATATTACCTGATTCTTTTAAGTGGTTTTCTATTGCAGGGTGATACTATTTAAGATATTTTGCTAAGCAAAGTGTGGTTTGCTGCGAAATTTCTTCAATAAAGTTACTTCCGGAATGTCGGCTATCATTGAGTGCAGTCATCCTTTTTAAACAGATTAAATCTATACTGGTCTGTATAGGCGGGGAACACATCTTTACGCATTGGACTACATATATTGTTTCCTACAACTGAAATTTTCTGTAGAATATTGCCATTTCTATCTTAACTGCTTCATTCACTTGTAGCCCAGTAATTGTGTGTAGCTTTCGGCTGAAGCTTTATATATACTGCGCTCAGGATTCTTGCAACATTCGTGGATATTCTAGAAAATTTACCAAAAAAACAATGTTTTAATTATTGTCAATCTAAATAGTTTTCAAGTCAATTTCTTGCCAATCTAATTAGTTTTCGAGTTCTGCCGTATAGACTTGTCACACAGCGACTGTAAGCACTTATATCATGCAGGTGTTCAGTGTAGTGTTGGACAGAACGGCCACATTTTTCTATTTTTTAGTGCAGTCTCAGACATTTTGGAATGTTATAATTATAGAATGAAGATATTCCTATTATTCAGATCTAACCTTACTGCGAACTGTTGTCATATGTCTGTATCGAGTAAATATGCATGTATAGATGCAATCTGTAGGTTGCAATTCTTAATAGGTATTTTATTTTTTAATTTCCTGATCTGGTCATAGAATAGGGCTCTATTAAATCTTTGTGGTTAGAATTTCATTCTTAGTTAGTATTTTACATGCTCATATGCAATCAATTAAGCAATCTTATGTTGAGCGCACTTTCAATTAGATTTTCTTAAAACACATCTGATATAGTTTTAGATTCTGATATAGTTTTATTATAATAGAATCATCCTAGATTATAAATAGCAATATTATAAACTATTTATTGTTGTTTTTTATTTATTATTCATTAAGTGGTATAAAAATATGTTTTATTAATATTACGTTGCTTCTACATCATTCTTGGCGAGAAATATTGCCAAACAAGATAATTCATATACATTCCCTAACATTTGTAGCCACTTGTTATATTTTGTTGAATGTGCTCGATCGCTTTCACACTATCCGCCATCATAATAAAACAATGGCACAAACTTCGGCATTGAGTTAGATTGCAGCTATTGGAAACCTATTGGCAGAAAACTTAACTATCTGTATAAAAAAGATTGAAAATGAAGATCTATTTGTTACAAATACAGTTTTTTTTTATTAACAGTGTAAAAAGAAAAAGAATGCTGCTTTTTGAAATGCAAAACTATGAAGTAGTAGTTATGCTATGAAGTTAGTAACAAATGTTATTGTTTTCTTTTATTAAATGTCATCTAATATTTTCTGACATGTTAAAATTATTGTTAACAAATGTTCACTGTTATTAAATGTTATATAACCTTACTGAACACGGCAAGTTTTATTAATACTTAATAATATTTTGTAGACAATTTTTTCATTGGCGAAAAGTAAGTGTTGAAACTTTTTTGTTTTCCAGGGTAACATTTTTTGGATAGGACGTATCGAAAATAACAGAGATTTTAATATTTTGTTTACCTGTATACACTTTTTTGGGATTAATTTCTTTTAATGTTAAATTTGAGTTATTCTGTAAAATGAAAATTTAAGCATGTTATGGGTTTTGCTCTTTAAGACATAATAATAATTTATATTTAATAAACAAATTGCACTATTAATTTTCAGTTAATTTACATACATATTTTTAACGCTAATAACATTAATTTGTCTTCGGAGAATAATTTTTATCTTGATACTTCAAATTTTGTCTGTCAAATACCAGCTTCTTTCAAAATATATGAGCTTTCTTTTGACCCCCCATCAACAGAACTGCTGGTATTATTTTTGTCTCTTGCATACAATTAGGTCTTTAGTCTATTTTTTATGTGTACTTATTTTCTACCTTGTGAACAAAGAACTCAATTGCATCCGCAAGTTCTAATTAGGTCTTTAGTCCTTTTTTCACATATAGTTAGCTTCCATCTTATGAACAAAGAACTCACTTGCATCAGCAAGTTCAAATTAGGTCTTTAGTCCATTTTTTTACGTATAGTTAGCTTCCATCGTATGAACAAAGAAATCACTTGCATTTAGCAAGTTCTAAATAGGTCTTTAGTCTATTTTTCACGTTTACTTCCATCTTATGAACAAAGAACTCACTTGTATTTAGCAAGTTCTAATTAGGGCTTTAGTCCCTTTTCATGTATACTTCCATCGTATGAACAAAGAAATCACTTGCATTTAGCAAGTTCTAAATAGGTCTTTAGTCTATTTTTCACGTTTACTTCCATCTTATGAACAAAGAACTCACTTGTATTTAGCAAGTTCTAATTAGGGCTTTAGTCCCTTTTCATGTATACTTCCATCGTATGAACAAAGAAATCACTTGCATTTAGCAAGTTCTAAATAGGTCTTTAGTCTATTTTTCACGTTTACTTCCATCTTATGAACAAAGAAATCATTTGCGTTTAGCATGTTCTAATTAGGTCTTTAGTCCATTTTTCACGTATACTTATCTTCCATCTGATGAACAAAGAAGTCACTTACATCAGCAAGTCCTTTGTTTATTGTGAATAAACCTGCCCTATCGAAAAGTTGTCCAATCAGTATCTTAATAGAACATGACGTTTATTCATGTACATTATTAAAAACATTTGATAGTTTTTTTTTGTTTCCATGATAACATCAGATCTCGATCAATATTAAATCTGTCGCCCGTGTCAAGACTTGACTTTAATGAATGGATAGAGTCCATATTTGGAGCGTCCCTCTAAATTTTTTTTTTATTTTTCAGAAAATTCAAACAATATTGTTTGTACATGCCTAAGTATGTTTGAAAAGGAATTTTAAAAATTCCATAATTGTAATTATTGTGATGCGGATCACAACATGGATGTTAAAAAATCTTGATAGATATAAAAGAAATTTATCTTGATTATTCATAGTTGCATATGCTGATAGTCATTATTAGTCTAGGCTAAACGATCAGTAAGCATATTTGTTACTAAATACTAAAAAAAGAGAGTTACATATGTTTTTTTACAGATTATTTTTTTAAAAATATAATTTTTTCAGAGTTCAAGACATTGTTGTGGGTATCAAAAGATTACTTACAAATTTTTTCCATTGGAGTTAAAGCCTTCTCTTCTTTAACAGTATTCATATTCAGTACACTGAAATTGCAGAATGTATTGGCATGTCGTTCTGAGGGTTTTAAAAAAACTTTTTCAACTTGTTTATGTAAAAGACAATATGGGTTATTTATATTTTCTTCCCTTTGGTTTCCAAGCAATATACATTTGTACCGATTCTCCTTTTCAAATTGTTGCACAGAAATGTCCCATATTATTATCTCAGAAATAAAAGATGAGTCGGATGCGACTGGAGATTAGTACACTTAAATTTTATAGTGGCACAAAATTTTAGTTTTAACATATTTTTAATAGAAATGTAGATACCTACATAAATTTATATATATATATATATATATATATAAATATATATATATATATATATATATATTTGTGTGTGTGTTAATGTGATATATTTGTAGTTTCATTTTACTAGTCATCGTTCCATCAAATTTTTTTTTTATATAGTTGTTTGTCTTCTTTATCATTACGAATTATAGCACATATACGTAGCACATTGCCTATGAGGAGGTGAATATTATGAGGAAATAGTACAGTGAAATAAGGATTAAACCTTTGAATGAAAGTCTTGACGTCAAGATATCAATGATTGAAATTCACAAAAATTGGTCTTTTGCAAATATCTGGTTTCTTATACTTCGTATCTCCTTAGGGGTGCAACAAAAGTTGTAGAACCTAAAAAGCTCTACGAGTTTAATTATGTATATTTGTTTTGTTTGATTAACCATTTCCTACTCTCTATGCTATATCTCGAAAATGATTAGGTTTTTCAGTCCGTCTTCAGGACGTCAAAACAAAGGTCTCTGCATATTTTCAGCTTTCTTTTCACTTCTATGTTATTTCTTCTTCTTCTTCCATGGATTAACAGCACAGGATGGGCCGTGCTTTTTCTGCAGAATCAACTCTCAAGCTTTCCTGTCCTTGGCCAGAGACATCCAGTTCGTTATACTTAATATTTTAAAGTTTTTTTCCAGGCCACCTAAGTTTAGGTCTTTCTTTTCTCGGGAGCCCAATGGTCTGGTTATTTACCTGTACTAGGTTATGTATCTGGTCTGTACGACAGTCTGGCTATTTACCTGTACTAGTTTATGTATCTACCTAAGTTATTTACCTGTACTAAAAATAAGTCTTTAAAATGCAATCTGCGGATTATTGTGGTTAGCTAAGTGAATATGTATTACATGTGTATCACATAAATCATTCTCCATTATACTTACAGGTTTATGTATCCCGTCGAACAACACCATCTTCATCAAGTCGGTGAGTGAAAAGTTGGCTAACAATGAGCCGCATCTTACGCTGGAGTTCTTGGAGGAGTGTATTCAGGTGTGTTTTGTTTGTCATCAAATTTCTTTCACAACTGTAGAAATAGAAACATATTGGCAGTGGAAAGACTGAGCAATGGATAGAGTTGAAGGCAAGAATGAGGAGTGATAGAGAAAGACATGGGTAACCAATAAAATTGTTAATGTTAGTGTATTAACTTAAGTGCACTTTAGTGAATTGACATAATGTCTTAAATTCAATATTTTGTAGCTTGTAAACGGAACTTTTTACTTGTCTCATTGATATAATACGACCACATTTCCCACTCTCTCACACAGTCTTTCTATTTTCATTCTAGTCATAGTGTTTATAAAATATAGGAGCACCTTCTCTATATTTTGTTTGAAGTGGACAATTCCGTCCACCCTTCCAATGGATTATCTGTTTCTTTAATATTTAGGCCATTTGGAATATTTTTTATCCATGTATGGGTCAACCCCCTGTATTTCCAGGCACTTCTACCAAACCACAGATAATGAAACTGTGGACATGAGGCCTTAATGAATTTACCACCTTTAGATATGACATGTGGGCTATATGTGAAATATTATTGTCCCATAATCAAATTGTCAGGGGACAAATTATATGAAGATGTATACCTGATTGAATAGTCTCACACAGTGATCATGAGTCATATAAAACTTGATTATTATGTGTGTTCTAGAGTTTATAGAGAAGTTAGCCATGTATGCTATGTAAGTCAATAACGTATTTGACAATTTTATAGAAATACTACTAGTATATATCTTATAAATCTCCAAGTAGTATACATCTTATATATCTTCGAGTCTTCAATTCTTAATCTATAAGAAATAAAGAAATCATCGACGAACATGTCGTTCTTAGAAAGAAAATGTTTCTTCTGAAAAAAAGTTCTTAAAAATGATAATGAGTTTAATATTCTGTCCAATAGTGAATTTTAATTTTTTTAATGAAATGTTACAGCACGGAATTATACATTTATTTTATTAAAAAATACATTTTTTTTGTTATGTGAAACTTAGTTTCGTCCTGATTCCTGAATTTTTATTTCCACGACTGTAATATCTGAAAAATCAATGTGGAACTCCGGAGTTTCTGAATTGGTTAATACTGGGCGCGTATGTATACAGAGTTGGAGTCAATATAATTTTTTGGCGAATATTTGAATAGATGTTTTGACTTTGAGGGAGCCACGGCATCAATTTATATAGAGATATTTTGTGAGGGTTTGATGGAAGAGTGTGTTAAAAAAGCCAATGCGGTTGCCCTGAGACTGATGTATCTTCGTTTGAATTGATTGGAATCAATATTTGCAGAGAAATAATATGTTATTTTATACTATGTTTACTGCATGTATGAAGTTTATTGCTTAATAATGGAAAATGAAAGAGAGTGATAGTACTAGGTACCCTAGGCACCCCAGATAGTTACAAATAAAACAAATAAGAAAAAAAAAAAAAAAAAGTTCAGGTACTATTCGTTTAACTCTTAAATGTGGGGATTTTTATTATATACAGACATTGTTTAATCCTAGGTTCTGTCAGTTTAAATTTGACTTTTTTAACCCTTAATTGCATGGCTTTTTTTTATTATATACAGACATTGCATAATCCAAGATACTATCAGTTTAAGTTTGACTTCTTAAATTGGCAGTGTATTTAACTTAGTTGGCCTGTTATAGTAAATATAAAAGTAATTTTCAACACTTGAAATAATTTCTTAAGCGATAAAGTTCAGGTACTTTCGTTTAACCCTTAAATGTATGACTCTTTTTTATTATATACATATATTGAATATATTTGGCGTTAAGTTTGTAGAAATTCATTGTAACTTAATTATATTTGATGTAGTATTATTTCTACTTTATTTTATTTCTATAAAGTAGAAATAATACTACATCACGTATATTTAGGAACATTACATAATCCGACATTCTGTCAGTTTAAATTTAACTTTTTAATGTGGCAGTGTATTCAACTTAGTCGACCTGTTAACATTAATATTAAGGAATTTTTAACGCTTAAAATAATTTTTTAAGCGATAAAGTTCAGGTACTATTTCGTTTAATTCTTAAACGCATGGGTTTTTATTTTAATATAAATACATATTTTGTTTCGTAGTTATTATATATATGAAAGAATATAAAAAGTTGGTTGTTCATATTTGAATATTCTTTATTATGAAAAAATGATCAAAAATATTTTTGTTAAGGAAAAAAAATGTAGGTCTGGTTATGAAGGAAATTTTGGACGTTTTAATATTAGAAGTTATAAAAGTATCTATAGATTGATTGAAATGGTTTGTTTATAAAAGATTACTACAAGAATCAATGATTTGGACTCATAACGCACTTCCTTTTTTAGGGTTTCCGTGTGTCCACCATAGAGTTGAAACATTTGTGCCTGGAGTATATGACACCATGGCTTGCGAACCTTGTCAAGTAAGTACTGTGTTTAACGTTTTTTAGGTACCTTTTTGTTCTGTAACTCCTAGCCAGTTCACATGTCTGTAGAATTAGATACACTAGATATTTGATACCAAAATTCCATTTCCTATTGAAAAATAGAACACCCACATCTTTACCTATATTTTCGACTTCTGTGTCACAGACCTGTAAACTCTGTTTTTTCTGTTCGTGTTTTTCTTTGTAATTTTAAGGTTCAATGTTATAAAGAATAAATAAAACAAATAAGAGACAAAGCAAAGAATAAGTATTTTAAATGCGATCAATTATTGTTATAAATAAATTACACATTTTTCAACTCATGAAGGTGATCATTAACACGATGTTTGCACATGTTGTGTATATATGACAAATATTAAATAATACAGTTATTTTTAAAAATATTTGTGTAACATTTTATGTCATTTACACGCATGACATACACAAACATTTTGGTGAAAATCATGTGCGTCTGATGAAAGGTTTGAAGAAACCTAACGAATATTGATTAAGAACACGAGTATTTGTTAAATTAAATGAATCAGATCAAACATAATGAAAGTCATATGTAAGAACATGTATATGAAACATATAAACAAAGATTTGCATATATAACAATACAGCTAAGTACAGAAACATAGTAGTAAAATTGTCAAAGTTCTTGTAACAAGAATGTTTGTACTGACGATTAATGAGTCATGTGAGTCAAAGTTATTGGTTATGTTGTAAAATTGCGTCCTCGCGGAAACTGTGATGTTAAGCTTTAATTGATACCACCGCTGTCTTCGCCATTCTCCTCGCCCACGCCTAGGATAAATCTCAGAAATGATAACATAGCTCCGTAACTTTAACACCTACATTTGTAGTGCCTCTATTATGTGGGTAGTCAACCTACACAATAGAAAAAAGATGCGTCCTTAAAATTAATCCATTAGTATATAAATTATAAGCGAACAGACAGAAAGACAGAGAGATAGATGTTGTGTTTTATAGATTTGGAAAACATTTTTCAAGCAATGTTGTGAAGTAATTTAATATTAATAAAAATATTTGAACACAAAATAAAAACTTTGTTATAAAAGAAAGTTATATGTGGTTGTCTGTTTGTAAGTTGTAGGTGAAATTTAGAGTAAATCTTAAATCGATAGGTGTTCGGGAAAAATCTATAGATTAAAAAAAAAGATTAATATTTCTATGCGGGCTTTTAAGTATACACAAAGTATCTTTGTTAGATTATTTTAAAAAAATATTATATATTAATACGCTAAGGTTAAGATGTTACTCTCCCTTTTTAGAAAAAACCTCACAACTAATCCACATAAATTATATATCATTTTATAGATAATTGCTTGCTCTACCGGCATCCATAACTAAAAAATTTATTATTGCTATTGTTTTTGCAAATTAATTAATTATTAAAATTATATACACAAAACAGCAATGCTGCCATCTAACGGCTCAACGTCAATATGATTGACGGTCGGTAAAATTTTTGTTTAATTTCAAATCCACTCACGTATAAATAAAGTGGCGCTTTAGCTCAATGCTTTTGATACTTGCGCCTCTATATGTCAATTTTAGTAAAATATTTGTTTGATCTGTCATCTGAGCTTCATAATGGAATAAATAATGCGAAGACTTCGCACGGGTCACGCTAGTGTAAAATATTGTTAAAAGTAGACGTAAATGACAGGTACTCTTTCAACATAAATCCACTTTCTTACATTGGTGGGCTCTGGATTTTTAATAATAATCTGTACATTTTGAACATAAGTGCTATGTATATCATCCAGATTCTGTAAGCCGTCAGACGAGTCCAAGCGTCACAAGCAAGTCGCGCAGATTCTAGAGAAGCTGATTGGAATGACTATTGAGGAGGTACAGATGTATCCCTCAATCCAGGCTAAGATTTGGGGTTCAATCGGCCAGGTGCCCGAACTCATAGACATGGTTCTCGACAACTTTATACAGCGCAGTGTCAGTTCAGGTGAGATTTTATTGAATAGGCTATTTGACAACATTGAAAATATACCACAATTCGGGATCATCCTATTAGTTTATAATGTAAATAAGCGTTTTACTTTTAATTTTAGGAAGAATAAGTTTATATTATATAAAAAAAAAAAAGAAATCACACGCCCTGTTATGCCCTGTTATTGATTAAAGATGACGTTACAGACAAGTTTTTAAATCTTTACATTAGAGTCCTTTTTTCTTTTTTTTAAACTTATAACTATCACCTTTTGCATTTAGTATAAATTTGTTTATAATATAAATTCATTACGTATGTTATTTATTACGTATTATATTATATAAAAAGAAATACATTACAAATTATATAATTAATTAAAATAACTTCCGGTCATAACTAATATATAAAAAAATTTACTTAATTCCCATGCAATGCATATGCTAATGTATATATCAGCACTATAATTTTATTCCAAACATACATCATAGACAAATAGACTTTTCCTGAATGTTGTTGGATAAACAAGATGTTATTGTTAAAATTGACAGATTAAGTAAACATTCGAGTTGGATAATTAAATTTACTATATTTATATTGTAAATACTTAACAATTTGTAAGAAATTATAATTTTAATTGTGTATTAAGTGCTTAGCGATAAAAGATAAAGTGAATTAACTGGAAAAAAAGGTTAAAACATATTCTCTCGCAAACAAAAGTCATCAGGGATGAAATTTTTTAAATTTATTTTTTATAATAAGTAATTGTCCGCAGCAGAATTTTTTTAAATCATATTATTTTTAATGTATATTCTTTCATATCATATCAAAAATTTTAATTTAGATAAATACTAACAATTGTCAAAATATCATCAGTACTAAAACGCATTCATACCAAAATTTATTATTCTTATTCTTTTGGTTTATAGGCATTGATATAGATAATAATGTTTAAAACACAAATATTACTTATATCGAAATGATCTTCGCACATAAAAATATTTGAGTGAGCTACAATGCTGTTTGGATCTCTTTGGGCTAATTGCAGCCACTTTTTACGTCATTTAAGATTTGTTGGCACTGAAACGAACACTTTCTGTCGACATTTTATAGACCTTTGTCACTACACACCATTTTAATATGAAAATAAAAAATAATCCCCTTCAGCAGGCAGGACTGTTTGTTTACATTATGTGTGACGTTACATTATCCACCATTACAGAAATTGCATTTTTAGCGCGAGTTCCAAAATTCAAACTTTAACAGAGATTTATATAAAAAATACGGTATATATCCTGGAAATATAAATGTAATGTGCTTATAATATAAAATAGAACAATTTAAAAATTCAAGTCAAATAGCCTATTACGGAGATAGTGATATCATATTTTCTAGGAATTTTAGATTTTACAAGGCATTTGAGCAACCGTCTTATGACAAAAAGTAGTTCTTAATGAAAAGAGATGGACTTGTTTTGCAGGCTACGAACAAATTTATTTTCCACTTGATGTCTATAGAAATTTAAATCACAGTTACTTGATTTTTTTTATCACCCGTTAAGTTATTAAGTACTATGAATTGAGCGCATTCATTACGTTTCTTTTAAAGATAAGATCGACATACTAGAGTTTAATAATAACTTGTTTTGTAGTATAGAATTAGGCTGATTGTCTTTTCTAAATTGGTGTGTAACCTCTCGAAACTTTTTCTGAAATTTTTATAGAATTGGTGCAACTGACTTTATGGTTACAGGACGTGATAAGAATGATTAGTGGAGACATTACCCTAAAACGTGGGAGTAGTTATAAGATGTGTGATTAGAAAGTAAACGAGAATTTGTAATTTTCTCACAAAGTATTTGATATTCAATATCTATCTCATCTCTTCCCCTGTGATACAATACACCTATGCGAACGAAGCTTCCAGTTCGAGAAATGTTTGTGGAACCCCCTCTTTAGGTATCTTTTAAGCTCAGTTGAGACAATTGAGGTTTTGCTTCGACGTCGTAGCCATATTCGTATGTTTCATCACCAGTTATGCTCATTTGTGCAAGTCCTTGGTTGAGTTCACAACATTAACGGTCATTTGTTTAGCCAGTAGTCACGTGATGCTGTTTTTGTTGAAAATTCAGCACTTTTGGAACAAATATTGCTAACACTCGTTTCATGTTCAGAACATTATTAAAAATTGTTTCACATGAGCCATACAAAATTCTTACTTCTTTAGCAATATCACGAGTGGTAATTTTTTTTTATTAGAAAACAGAACCTCTATTTTTTTGATGTTTCCATCGCCGGTGTACTTGCTAGGACGCCCAGGCCTAGCGGCTTCTTTGACGCCTTCGCTACCTTGCTGGAAAGCATTTTGCACCATATGTAAACATGTGGTTGTGATAAAGGTGTTTTTTGATATTCTGCATACTTCACAGCACTTAATTCATCAATTGACAAAATTTGAGTCAAACTCTCTGATCTGACATTTTGCCACGAAAAAATCATCAAACACATTGAAGTATCTTTTGCTCAAGCTTGCCAAATATGAATCTCAGTATATGAATCTCTCTGACTTTATTACTAACACACTGATGGTACTGCCATAAAAAAATTAATTCAATAGACAACATAGAGTGCAAGCAGTTTGGAATTTTTTTTTATCACACTAGTATGTAAAATGGGTAACAGACGCACTATGTCAGTGATACTAATTAGATATACTCTTAACAATTGTTCAAAAATTTAATCTAAATGTTTTTTCAGGACTTGGGTCGCCGATGGTTGAGATCATGGCGGACACGGCAGTAGCATTGGCGTCAGCTAATGTTCAGCTGGTCTCGAAGAAGATTATCGGCAGAATGTGTCGGGTGAGCATTTTATGTGATAATTATTAAGTAATCTAATGACCAAGAGGGCAAAGGTAATCATTAATCATCTTTAATTTCAATATGAGGCTGAATTCAAAATCATTTATTAGTGATGTTATGAAGATTAAGATAGCTAATGTTGCTTATATGTAAAAAGTGTAATGGCCAAACTTTTTTTTTTTAATTTTTTTAAGTACAGGAGATAATGGGAGACTAATGAGATGTGATGAGTTACTTTTTTTATCAAACAATTTCCAAATGTATATATGCTATGTCTATCAGGAACGTAGGTAATGATCTACAAATTTTTATGCACTATATTTAGAAAAAAAATAAAACTGCTTAAGACGTGTTGACGCTCAAAAATTATAATATTTATGAGGTTTATGCCTCATAGTGAAGCAAGGCACAAACTACTTAGATTGTTTAGTTAGTTTCGTAGTTACCTATTATAAAGTTTCTTAATAATCACATATGTGAAAAGGAAACGGAAATATATAAGCATACATCTAGTTATTAAACCACATATGTCGACTTTTGACATATGTGGTTTAATAACTAGACGTATGTTTAAAACTTTCAAAGACTAATATCTCATGAGAGGCACGCCACATCAAAAAATATTACGTACTTTTCATTGCATTTTAAAAGTCCTCTTCAGTGACACATCTTTTTTTCTGCGTTGTTTTTTCATTGTGACATTCACATAGCTCGTAATTAAATATGATGCTTATTTGTAACAAATATATATAAGGTACATGAATTAATTTTTAGGTGAGTTTAAAAGAAGATTGACATTATCTATGATCTGTAGTTTAAACTCAATTACAGTTAAAATCACTATCAACAAACCTTAACCTACGGTTTAACGGTTTATAATTAATATGTTAATTATGTCCAAATGTAATTTTTAACTATTGGTAATTATTAACTTTATTTGTAACTTGCAACACTGAACATGTTTTATTGTATGGGAATAAAGTGAAAATGATGTCAAAATTATTAATATTGTAATATAAAATAAGTGATTATTTGATTTGTAAAAGTGTCTTTTCTAGTATATCTTTTTTCAACTAATGTCGAGATTAAAAAAGAGAGTGCCCTTTAATATTGAGCGGGAAGTGGAGATTTTAATGCAGTCGCTTAAAGTGTTGAAAATACCATTCAACATTAATACACTATCTTCATAGAATCGTCACTCACATTTTCCTTTTTGTTTTGGTTAACTGATAAACTAATAAATATATTATTATAACTTGTTAATTATAATGTAAACGAACTCCAAAATATATTTTCTGAACAATAACTGAAATGATAGGACTACCGAATAACAATTTGCTAGAATGGAAGAAATGTAACAGGCGATAGCCGTTCGGCCTTTTGGTAACTGTAATCTAAAGTTTAAACTTGCAACATTGTTGATTTTATGAAATTATGATTAAACCGTTGTTTAAACTCTGTGGGTGGTTTTTATTAGTGTGATTGATCTTATGGGCCTTAATCATGAAGTGTTATACAATTATCGTAACCCATTTTAAAAGTTTATGCGCTAATGCTTTACTTTAGTGCTGTATTAACTAGTATCTTCACTATTGCAAAACTAACTAGTATCTTCACCATTAGTAGTAGTAAATTTTCACAATTATCGTAACCCATTTTAAAAGTTTATGCGCTAATGCTTTACTTTAGTGCTGTATTAACTAGTATCTTCACTATTGCAAAACTAACTAGTATCTTCACCATTAGTAGTAGTAAATTTTCACAATTATCGTAACCCATTTTAAAAGTTTATGCGCTAATGCTTTACTTTAGTTCTGTATTAACTAGTATCTTCACTATTGCAAAACTAACTAGTATCTTCACCATTAGTAGTAGTAGTTTATGCGCTAATGCTTTACTTTAGTGCTGTATTAACTAGTATTTTCACTATTGCAAAACTAACTAGTATCTTCACTAACTAGTATCTTCACCATTTTAAAAGTTTATGCGCTAATGCTTTACTTTAGTGCTGTATTAACTAGTATCTTCACTATTGCAACATTACTTTTATTACACATTTAAGTGACACATCTAAAATTATTAACACCCTATAACTTGTTAAGAAGTTTAATTTCCAAACACATGCACATACTTGACCATAAAATAAAATATTTTACATTTGTATAATGGAACGGTAAAATTAAAATGTTTGTCGTTTCACTAGTATTGTCATCACTGTTGATGCACGTTAAAAGATCTCTGTCTAATATATTAGTCTGATATTCAATAATTTAAAAGACCTTTTGAATTTTTGTGTTTCTTGTTTTTGAAAATATATTTTGACTTCTCAAAGGTACCTTACTGACCACTAAACGTGTTGGAATTTTTTGGAACATAACTATATTAAGGCTCGATTTTTCAATCACCAAATAAAAAGTCGAATAAGAGTTATTTATCAGATGGAGCATAATTAAATTTTGCAACCCAGGTAACGAATATTAGTGGAATTAGCCATTATCGGGTGAATAAAGTTATTCATTGGTAAAAGAACCAAATAGCGATTATAAGTGAGTTTATATCTGTGAGAATGACATTTTATTACAGGTAGAGGAATGACATTTTCTTACAGTTTTGATATTTATAACCATATTTTTGTCATAATTGTTGTTTTGTCAAGTTAGAATCGTATTTTTGTATTGAGTTTGGTATTTATTATAAAACATGGAATTTACTGAAATGCACAAAAACAAAGCCATTGGTAACAGTAGGTAGGTTTGAACAAAATGTTTTTACATATTGACAAATGTCAAATGTTTGATTTTTAGGGTTCCTTAGCAAAATGGCAAAAATAGAACCCTTGTAAATTTATCCTGTTTGTCCATCTATCTGTCCTTATGTCACAGCTATTTTACTCGGAGACTGTTGGTACTATTATATATTAGATCTTCTATGAACTGCTTTACAATGAAATAGTGGAATAATAATAAAAAAAAAAAATTTAGTGGTGGCACTCCATACACGTAACTGAGAGATGAAAAAAAAATTCAGTATATATAGGAATGTGGGGTATTGTTAGATAGGTCTTAAAAAATTATATGGAGGTTCCAAATTACTTTTTATTTAAGTCAATAGTTGGTGATATATGTGCTTCTAAATCCGTAAAGTGTGTCCCACCCCTTTAACTTTTCAACTAGTTGTGTAAAATACTGAAAAAATTAAGGTGGAAGAACTTAAAATAAACTTTTAACGAAAATTGGTTTGAATAAGATATGTTGTGTAGTTTTTGAGCTATGGGATATTTTTGGATATATTGGAATTTTGAATTCATTTTAGGATTTTTGGAATTTCATTCAAATAATTGTCGTAACGTAGAATAAAATTTGAAATAACTATCTATCTATTAAAAAATTACCATTGTTTATTAGAATATTGGTGGAATAAATTAATTCATTAGATATTTGACAGTTTATTTGCTGAATGAAAAATTGGCCCATAATGAATGAAACATGTGTTGATAAATAATGAAATAGATGGTTTATAATAAACATATATAAAACTTTTTACCAAAAAAATTGAACCAATTTCAAATAACCACTGAATAAGAGGCACACTGAAATTTAAATTTCAAATAACCACTGAATAAGAGGCGCACTCAAATTTAAATTAGGGCACCCTTTGTCATTTCTTAAACCACAACTATTAAAGTTAGAGTGATAATTTAATTTCTTATACATTTGAAGCTTCCCTTAAATATGAAAATTCTACAGGCGAAAAATTGATCAAAATTGGTACAGTAGATTTTGAGAAAATCACGAATATACCCACGTACATACGTACATACATACAAACATATAAACAGAGTCAAACAGAGAAACTATTTTTGTGAAGTCGGTTAAATATAGTTTATATTTCCAAATCTCCAGATACGAAAAGATTTTTTATTCTAAAATTATGTTATGTCTGTATCAAACAGTATATTTAGAGAGCTACTGAACTGAATTTTTGATGAAATGTGGCCATTCTATAGTTTATTTTATTGTAGAGTGAGGCTTTAGAAAAATAAAAATTGAGAATATACTTTAAGATGATTGCACAGTAAATATAGGGGAGAGACCAAAATTATGCTCCAAAAAATTGGGTTGCGCTCTAAGTCAATGTCTGATTGGTGCTTCTGAATTCATCTATTCTATCATCAATCAGCTTGAAGTTTAAGTGTTAGACAGAATTTTAAGTCAGTTGTGTTATTAATTGGTGTTATATTATTAATAAACATTGAAGCTTATTTTGGCATAATTTCTTTGTTTCAGTCAGATGTAGAAAGATATATAGATGTTAAAAAAAATTTCATTGTGTTCAACTGAGTGTTCACGTGACAGAAGTGAAACTTCTTTGACGATAAATCTCGATAGTGAGGAGAAAAAGAGATAAAGAGAAATAGGAAAATATTCTAAAAGACTTGAAGAAAATTTTTTTAATCCGGAGACATGCAAAATTATTAAATTTTTACCAATATTGGCAAATCTTATATTTTTTATTTGTATTCGAATCAAAATAATTTTTAATTTTTATTATCGCTAAATACTGATTCAAAATTACAAATTAGTTTCATAAATTTTTTTATTTAGTTAATAATTACGCATTCATTGGGACATAGACAATAAGTTTGAGGACGTAAAAAGAAAGTAATGAGCTGTAAGTCATAAATTTTTATAGGCTGTGTATATTCTAGACTAACATAACAAAATTTTAATTTGCTTTACATGTATTAGATTCAATAATATTACTTCATTAACGAAATAAAGAAAAATCAATTTCCAATTTTATTATTGTCGTAACCGAACGGCGCCCTCTCTTACCAACTTAGCAAACTTTGTTCGTTTTATGTGCGTCACTAGATAACTTTACAACGCGTAGATGGTATTAGTGTAGAAATTTGTATTCATATTCATCATGTTTGTTCTTCATAAGTATTTCCTAATAATAAAAATTTCCCTTTACTTCCTGATGTAATAATGTATCAGGAACAGGATATTTTTGTATAACTGAATGAAACTACAAGATTAGGTTATTCTGTACTATCAACATTATTACTCAATGGCGTTATTCAAAACTCAAGTTAAATATAAACAATTTGTTTTTTTTTTACAAATGAATACTTACGAAAGGAATGTATATCAAAAAAAGCAATTTTAAAAGTATTCAGAAATAATCATGAATAAAGTTTAAATGTTATTTAATTGTTTTAGTGCCATGGTTTTTTACTCATACATACTTAAAAATGCCAAAGAAATCTTTTGTTTTTGATGTCGTTTACCCTTGTCTGGAAAAAAAGCTATAAAAATTATCCAATTTTAATAATTTTTTCCGTGTTTTCTTAATAAAAACTTGTACAAGGATAATAAAATACAAAGAAAAGTATGGAAATATATATTGTGGACAAAAATTATAACAAAAACTGAAAGCAAGGTCACATCGTCATTTTCGCAGTCCGGTACATCCTCCGTATCAGCAAAATAATTGTTATCGTCACTATTACCACTATCACTCAAAATTTGCATTACGCCAAATTGTGAGCGCACCACAATGTCACTCCCTCTATCATTTCTTCATAATTTGAAAAACAATCATTTTCACTTGAATTATTTCCGCATTCCGCCATTACAGGTTAAAAATTCTCTTTTCCTGGATCCTTTTTATACTGTAATTACTAATAATATTATAATTTGAACTTTATGTAATATGTAGAAAGATAAAAAATTAGCGATGCGTGCGAGCGACCTCCCCTACCATGCGCAAATAGCAACTGATTTCGCGAGCGCCATCGCGCTCATGGCAAATTTAGTTAGTATGTGCACGAGCGCGATGGCGCTTGTCGGCACTCTAACGGTTAAGGACAAAATGTGTTTAATATATTAATAAAATAAAAATTACTAATAAATGTTATCTGTTAGTTGTGAATAAAATGTCTAGATTATAAATTGTTTTGAAATACCTTTTGTTTTGAATGTTATTTAAACAACAAAATGTGTTTATTTTAACATATTATTAAACATTTCTTATAAAAAATAAAAAAATTGCTTATAAGAGTTCTTCTATTTAATCTATTAGTTATGAAAAAAATCCTCCCTGGCGGGGAATTGAACCCCGGTCTCCCATGTAACAGGTGGGGATATTTACCACTATACTATCGAGGATATAGATTATGTGATGAATTTATGCATTTATTAGTAAACTTATTCGATTTTATATACGGTACGATACATTTCACTAAAATATATATCTCTCTTTCTCTCTACATCTAATCTTCTCTCTCATGTAACAGAATGTGCCTAAACGTGATGTGGTCTTAAAATTTTACTCTCAATTCTCATCCACTTATCGATTATCGAATTGCCGCCTAAGAAGTTTCACTTCAGAAACCTACATTATTTGTATTTTCAATAATGAAGTGTTTGTAACAAATGTTTAGTAAAAGGTTACAGCAATAACATTTGAAGTCAATTTATGAAATATTTTTAAACCGGTGATGTTAATTTATTTCGAACTAATTAATTTATTTAAAAGTTGTGTAAATAGGTTTGTTATATGTGCACATCAAGAAATTGTTAACATTGATTTTGCTGTCGTTGTCGAAAGTCAAAATGACATCACACTTTTTCTGTTGACCTTGGTATAACTGATAATAAAAGAATTCAAATTTTATGTCAATATTGTTAGTTTAATAATTAAGAATTAATATTTTATGTCAGTATTTTTAGTTTAATAATTAGAAATTAAAATTTTATGTCAGTATAGTTTGTTAATTTTTTAGCATGTTCTGAAAATTTGTTCATTTTATGTTTTTTTTTTCTTTTATGTGACTTACTTTATATGTTTATTTTGTTATTTTATTTCGACACAGGCGTTGTCAAAGTTGCCCTCGCAAGCGTTGGGCCCTGTCACTCCAGCCACAGTGAGTTGTTTATGCTGTCAGTTGACTAACACTACTAATATTATAATTTATCTCGAATTAATTTCGGAACGCTATAGTAGTTGAAGATGATGGAATGTAACTTATAATTTCTTAAAATATAATCTAATTTTTATTATTTTAAAAGATTTTAAGTAATTCTCAATAGTTACAAATGAATACTTAAGAAAGGAATGTATATTGAAAAAAGCAATTTTCAAAGTATTAAGCAAATAACATTGGTAATGAAATAGGTAAGGTCCGACTGAGATTTCGATATCTCGGTTTCAGCCATTCTTGGTCTAAAATCTAGTCTCGGTATCGTTTTTGGCAAAAAAGGATGTCGGCAATTACCGAGACTCAGTTGTTCAACCAAGGGTAACATAATTTAGAATAATTGCTTTTTATATGAGTAAGATTGTTTAATTTTAATTATTAGCTAATAAAATATTCTACGCGCTTTTTATAATTATGTATTATATGTTTTTGTATAATTTATAATTTTTTATGTAAGTTTTAATTGAATTTTAAGTTTTTGAAAGCCCCGTCATTTTTCTGTCTCGGCTGCAACCGTCTCCATTTTTGGTGTCAGTCTCAGTCAAAATTAAAAGGGCGAGTTTGGTCGGACCTTAGTAATTAGGAAATTATTTGCAAAAAATGAATATAAAATTGAACAATAAGTACTGAGAGTTGTTTTCAGCAGGATTTACTAGGAGTATATCAGAATTGCTGTGAAGTTAGCAATGTTCAGATTCAAAATGTATGTCGTATATATATGTTTTGTATTCTTAAGACAACATTTAAAAAATATTACCAAAATATCCTATAGTGAGATATATTTATTATATCAAAAGAAATATTTTTCGAAAACAATTTTTCAGCATATATGGATATATAAAGGTTAAAGTATAATGCATAGTTTTCATTTTATTATATGATTTTTCACTAGAATCAACAGAAGATCTTGACTCATTGATATCTGAGTCTAATTCACATTACTTCTTAATCTGATTTCTAGTCACATTTGCTCATGGACATATCTTGGCCGTACTCATAGCTTGACAATCTCATTTTCCTATGTTTTACATATATTTATGGAAGATCATATTTACTTTGATTGAACACTTTCATTGCTAAGGGTTTAGTATGAGGAATTTATCTCGGTGACCAGAGAAATTGAGATCTGAATCATTAAATAATCTGACATCTTCTAGGTCTGCCGTACGTATTTTTTTGTACACAAATACATCTACAAATTCTTGTAATTTATTTTACACAAAAACAAAAAATTTTAAAAGTAAACAAACTTTAAATTTTTTTATTGTAATAGAAATTTGATTTAATTTTGGTTTTTTTTTCTTTATCAGTAAGATTTTTATTATTCAACTCTTTTCCTATTATGAGAGGTTGTGGTAATACATCCTGTGTATAACCTGATTTTGGTATATAGTTGAGTCCAAAGTTAAATAATTTAGGTGTTATTAATTGAAATAGTTTTTATTTATATCTGAAACAATTTCCTTTTTTAAATATTTACCTGCAAATGCGAATAAAAAACCCCTTAATGCCGTTTCACAGGTGGTTGACAAGACATGCCATTCGCCCACAGCGGTTCTGGAGCAACATATGATGTGGGACGACATTGCAATCTTAGCAAGATATTTGGTATGTATATTTGTTATAATTATTACATTATATATTTTCGCTTTGCTGCTATTTAAAATCTAGTGAGATTCATTGATCATATCTAATACGATTATGACGATTCCTGCCTTCATATAAAGAAAAAAATTAAGGTCGTTTTTAGATCAAAATGAATCACGAGACAGGATCAAGGAATCTAAATTTTGGCAATGTTACCTTTTCTTAGTTTGTGCAATGTCATGTCCTCTCTTCATGTTAATATTCAGATTACTTAGATACAGCAAAGTTATGTTTACGATATCTGCTGTGCGTTAAAATATAATTTGTCAATTGTGTACTATTAATTTCGTTTGTACTTTGAAACTTTTATATTTTCGCAGCTCATGTTGTCATTCAACAATTGTTTGGACGTGGCGCGGCATCTGCCGTATCTCTTCCATAGCATCACGTTCCTTGTTTGCTCCGGCTCGCTGTCAATGCGTGCGTCCACTCATGGGCTGGTCATCAATGTAATACATTCATTATGTACTTGCACCACCCCCAGTTTCTCAGGTGAGTATGGTCGTTTAGCCATTTATTTATGAATGTTTATTGCTATTAGACTATGCAACTAGACGTTAGGTATATTATTAGAAGTAATTATTATTTTTTTACATCTGCAATGCGGAAAGTATTAAATATATCATCTTTGACTGAATGATTATTAACCTGATTGAGCACGCAAGCTACTTTTACGTAAAACCGTCGCTTGTACCATGTTGACGAAATAATTTATAAGTCCGAAAGTATTGATTTTATTTTAATTAAATTTTTATGTAGATAGAGAAGAAATGGTGTTATAACATAGTCGAAACATTTCTACCTTATATATGTAGTCATGAGTATAAAAATTAATGATTCAGACAAAAATATTCTCCATTTCTGTAAGCAAAAACGCTTATGAAGGAAAAGAATTTACAAAATGAAATTTTTGTCATTACGTTAAGGTAAATTTTCTTGAAATTTAGTTGCCATAGCTCTACATAGTTTAATATTATGTGTTATAATATTATGATATTAATGTATGGGTTAGGCTTTTGAGAACAGCGTATAGTTGTTTGTGTCACACATTCACATTCTTCATGTAATGTTGTAGAAGCAGTTATTAAATGAAATACTCAATTTGGCTTTTAGACCATATTATGTTTGCTCATAAATGACGGATTAAAATGTTGAAAACCAAGAATTACATGAAAATACAAAAGACAAATTATAATATCAGAAAAAATAAGTCATTCTCACTTCAAATATGCATTTTTCAAGATAATGGATGAGATAATGTAATATAATATCAGAAAAAATAAGTCATTCTCACTTCAAATATGCATTTTTCAAGATAATGGATGAGATAATGTAATATAATATCAGAAAAAATAAGTCCTTCTCACTTCAAATATGCATTTTTCAAGATAATGATTGAGTTTAAACAAGTACATTCGACATAGAAGTAGACTTGGGGAAAATATATAAATTGCTTTGTTGTTTGTTGACCTTGAAAATTGTCTATAAAAATCATCTTCAGTAATCAGACTTACTCTAAGTGAATCTAGAAGATGATTATGCAGTAAATATATTATGTGATTTAGATATTTGTACAATTGTTTATTCATGCGTAGATCTCAATGAAGTTATGTTTTTAATGTGAGTGAAAATTAAAGTGTCTTCAGTAATCAGACTTACTCTAAGTGAATCTAGAAGATGATTATGCAGTAAATATATTATGTGATTTAGATATTTGTACAATTGTTTATTCATGCGTAGATCTCAATGAAGTTATGTTTTTAATCTGAGTAAAAATTAAAGTGTCTTCAATACTCTAAGTGAATCTAGAATATGATTATGCAGTAAATATATTATGTGATTTAGATATTTGTACAATTGTTTATTCATGCGTAGATCTCAATGAAGTTATGTTTTTAATCTGACTAAAAATTAAAGTGTCTTCAGTAATCAGACTTACTCTAAGTAATCTAGAAGATGATTACGCAGTAAATATATTATGTGATTTAAATAATTTGATCTGAATAAAAATTAAAGTGTCTTCACAACGTCAACTTCACATTTGTTCCAACTTCATGTTAAAACCTGTCTTTTACTCAAGATTTTCATTTCAGTGAATTTTAATAATGAGGAACTTGTATATAACATATAATTCAATGTTGTCTTATTAATAAAGTAGAAGAGCATGTAAATAAAGCAATGGTAAAATTTCCATTAAAAATGCTGATTTTTTTCATAAAATCCTAGTTGTAAATTATGCAAAATTGATGCTGGTTTTTAAACACCAATCAGAATAAAGTGAAGTCTTCGTTCTTGTTTCTACTGTGATTTTCTGTCATTCATCAGTAGTCGTTTATTACGCTTGTGTTTAGGCAACTGTTCAAAAGCGTTGTCACTCTCGTTAAAACTGCCTACAGAAACTTATGAAGTGCTGAATTTTCGAATGTGGAAATGGCATTAGAGACGCAACTATGGTATATGGTAAATGACATGTAGATTATGGTAATAACATATTTTTATTGTAATAACATGTAAATTATTGTAACAAAATGTACATTGTTGTAAAAAACATAAAAGCTCTTTGTAACAAGATTTTATTCAAATTATGTTTTTACTGAATTTGTTTTATTTTAAAGAAAACATATTACAGAATAACTATAATAGGAACCTCATTGTAGCTTTGAACCACTTCTTTCTTAATTTTTGTGTTAGTTGACACGGTTAAAATCATTTGAGCCTTGCGGATGTGGATTCATACGAAAAAAAACAAGATTTTTATACACTTCATTTTTCGAACCTTATATGTTGACGTTAAAGTACGTTAATACTAGTTCTTATTCTATGATTGAAGGACACTTCATTTTTTCCATTTTCAATACGAAAAAAGTAAGACTAGGAATATTTAACACATTGACATAATGAATGGTATTATCGTAAACATTAATGACAGTAGTAGGGATGATATTACAGGAGTTGGTGGTGTGTTTTGGCTTGAAATTCAAAATGCAACATTTTAAACTGTCTTTCCTCCACATTACTCAAAATCTTTCGTTTCTGTAACTAACAATAACAAAGTTGCATGTAATTCTGATGAATGAAGATATAAATAAAATTTATATTCATTACCTTTGCATAAAAGCATAGCTTTCGCTCTCTTCATCTTAAATCAAAAGCCTGGTACAGACCTTGAGGCAACTTCAATAATCAATCTGGTGTAAAACAACCACTGGGTGGACGATAATTATACATATGAATAGCTGGAATATGTCTATTGATTCAAACATTTTTAATTTCACGTATTTTTAGGTTTATATAAGCAAGTCTGGATTTTAGCATTATCCCTACTCCTGGTGGGATCAGGGATGATGCTATAAAAATGTGTTTCTGTATTAGGATGGTGTTGAAAGGTTAATGGGATAATAAAGACAAATATTGACATGGAATATTTCTGTATTACAGAGGAGACTCAGCGTGTGTTGCGTCTATCGTTGGATGAGTTCTCGCTTCCAAAATTCTACCTCATGTTTGGCATCTCCAAGGTGAAGTCTGCAGCTGTAACCGCATTCAGGAGTAGTTACAGGCACCCTAATGACCGGTATATATTATTTCTTTTTAATAAATCATTAATAGACACCTGTGTTTTTTACAATTTGAACTTGTGTTTTGTCTGTTTTACAGCTATTTAGCTTGCATAGGATTTTGTAGTTAGCTAAGTTTATATTGTTTTTTTTATAAAACAAATCTTTTTACATTGTAATTGTAATAATCAATTATAGCATTTTAAATGAGTTAAAACATGCACCATGTTTCATTAACTACAGAGTGCAGATATGTTGATCAAGTATTGTGTTGAAGCGTTTCGTTATTTTTTGCCTTAAGTTTGATAAGACTATTTTTTTCTTAACTAAAAGAAATACAAGTGAAAAACATATCGTAAGACAGAGCAGATATAAAAGCACTTGTGAAACGAAAATGAATTCGATTGAAGCAACTTTTGGACTGTAGAAAATACCTTCAGCAAGTTGCTTCAAATGTTGTTATAAGTTTAGAAAATTTTCTGGGTACTATATATTCAAAATTCTCTTAAGTTAGTTATGATACATATCAGCATATTAATTTTGAGTTGTAATTAATTAAGTATTCATGGCTTGTATTGCTTTTTACTCGATTGCGCAAAGCAAAAAGGGACTAATAAATATTTTTCAAGTTGGTATTTATGTACGTCTTGGTTTTCATTTTCTTCTGTAGCCTGACTGGCTTGACAGATTTTCATATGTGATATATCATTGTGGTCGTCTTGATTTCACAAGTGTCACTGAATATATGATGTTACTTGGAATCCAATATGGTGGACACTACGGAGATGTGAGTAAGATTGGCTACAGCGCGGGAGTACAGCAGCTGCTTAGTATGTACAGCGTAATATATACAGAATTTGATGAAGTGACTTAAAAAAACTTAACTACAGAAAAACTGAAAAGAAAGGAATAAATTTTACTAATCTAGAATGATATTTGATTCTTGTAATATTGCTGTAAATTTGCTTAAAATGAATCTTGCCTGTAAATTACTGCTTAAAGAAATTTTGACAGTTTGACAAATTTTGACGATGCTCGTTACCGTTGTTTATCTGTCTGATATTTGCTGGGAGATCGTATCAGTCTATAAGGACTTTGTAAGAAATGTGGAGGTCGCTTCAAACAGAAATAAGAACTTTGGCTACATGTTCGTCAGTGCTGTATATTATTGTTGGGAGAAAATAGCAAGTGAGTGAATTTATAGGTTATTTTGAAAGTGAATATGAGATTGGATTTTTGGAAAACTAATCACTGTATTGTTTTTACAAATTGTTAAAATGCTTTAATACAAACATTATACTTTGTTGCAATATGTATCCTATGGAGAATTAACCTAATGGGTATTTTGTATTTGTTAGTTCACAATAAAGATGTAGGCAGTGTAAGCAAAAGATTATTTATTTATCAATTTATGACAATGATAGCATTTTGCGTTGTCCCTATATAAATATATTTATAACTGACAAGTTTGACATCTGTCAATTCATAACATAACCTACAAAATTTATATATGTTATTTGCAACCATTTGTAATCTACAACAAACTATTTCTCAGGACGCAACCGTCAACCGCTACTGCTACAGCCACAACCGCCACTAGCATTCCCAGTGCAGCCGCCGGTTCAGCCACAACCTGTTGTAGCAGTGGCGGTAACAACAGTAGCGGTGGTGGACCTGTGCTTGACCGTGAACGCCTCTCCCTTCAGTCGCTTGAAATCATAACTGATGCGCTGCTTGAAATCATGGAAGCTTGCATGCGGGATATACCTGACTGTGACTGGCTACAGACTTGGTGAGTGACTTCTCATTTTTTGGCTAGGATTATTGAAGTATGTTTGTGTAACAGTCTATTGAAGGGTATAACAATAGGTACAATATCATCCATATATTCCATTTCGTCTCTAGGTTCAGGTCCAGGAATTATTTGCTTTTTTTTTAGGGTTCTAGAGATTACCTCATGTAAATTCTAGATATGGTCTATTCATATTTTATGTGTTCTTCCTTTCATCTTTGCATCAGTTTTTTTAAAATAAATTTTTTACTATTTTTCTATTTATGATTTTTCAGTTTTCATTCTTTTTTTTCCAATTTTTTACGTTCACTTGTCTTTGATTATAATAAACAGTTTTAAATATGTTTGAACTTAGCATAGTTTTGTTCAACCAAAGTTTATACTTTTGTCATTATGGATTGGGTTTCCTGATTTTATATTTATTGAGTTGTCTCTGTCTTGTAGCTGTTATGTTGCCAACTTGTAATTTACTATAATACGAAAATATACAAGTGTGTTGCTATTATTGAACTTTCAGCACTTTAAAATGAAGAAAAAATAACTATTGTCTTGTCATGTCTGCCAGTATGAATGCGATAAATTCTCGGAGCGTAATTCTAATCATTAATTTCGATTTAGGGTGTATTTTTGTTTTGGCAGTGGAAATAAAATGTGTGATGGAAATAGGCCACTGGAAATAATTATAGTAAGATACATTAATTTTAGCCTAAGGATAAATTTATCGAAATGTGTTTCTATTAGTGTATAAAAGATTATTTATTAAAAATTCAGACGTATTAGACAAAATTTTTGGTAATATAAATGTTGTAAATAAATTAGTTAATATTATTTTCAAAATATAAATCACATAGTGCTAATATTTTCTATATCTAAATCTTTTTAAATTTTACATGGTTTGCAAATTTTCTGTTATTGCCTATAAAACTTTTATTAACAGTTTGTTAAAATGTTCAATATAATTGCTATTCGACATTGACAAACAATAGTTTATAAGAGGTTATTTTTTAAAAAAATCTGAAATGTTATATTTTCAGCCATTTTTTTTAGCAGATAATTGACAGGTACAGTATGGCTATGTTTATTAATTTTTTAATAACTTAAGGAGAACTGACACATTCCTTATAAGCGTACCATTGATTTTTTTTAGTTTTATTAATATTATTTATTTTTAGTTAAGTAGGTTATATAATAAAATACTGCTGTAGGGACCATGAGAGAAACTTGAAGGTCGCTTGAAAGCGATAAGAAATAAAAATTTTTGGTTAAATTTTTGTCGATATGAGTGAAGTAATTTATAGACAGAGCATTGAATATAAAGAAGTTGAGTTGCAAATGAATTTGTGGTCTGTTTTTTAAAAACTAAACAATGTATTGTTTTTATGATTTATTAAAATGTTTTTATACAATGCACTGCACAATATTTAGGCACAATTTTATCATTAACAATTTTGATTGAATACAATATATATGCTAGGGGGGGGGGTCTTCACAAAAATGACAGAAGTGTTTATTAATTTATCACCAGATGGCACGGATAACGCCTTGTAGAGTCCCTGGAATAGTTTGTTTTGTAAATTGCCACCATGTAATTATTACTAAAAATGCGTAAGAGAATTCCATCTGTAATTCAGATAACTATGGAAAGCCATTTTAAATGTTGTTTGATATTTAATAATTATCTCAATTTATTATTAGTACATTTTATTTTAGTTATATTAATATATTTAAATATGACTTCATATTTTGGGCAGGCATGGCTTTAATGGACTGCACTCTCTGGGCATGTCTAAAAGTAGGCGTTTGTTAAAATTTCACATGTAAAATCAGATGGGAGTAATGGTGATGCTGGTGGACCTTTTTGCCATGTGTTGATCTGCCGCTGCTTCTTTATTTGGATATTGAACTTTTGTCGCTTTTAGAATATATAAAGATTATTAAGGAATTTTTGTCGACCCTATGTTGCAGCTGCTATTGGTAACCTCTATAAATTTGTCAAGGGCTATTAATGTTGCTTCAGCCAGTTCTGATATTAGCCTTGACACAATAGAGGTATTGAATATATTTCGCGTAATTTTGCAGAAATTCCTTTGTTCATGATTAAATGAAACTACGTTATGTAGTACTATTTCTACTTTCTTTAATTTCTTTACCCACGACCTAGGTTTCGTTGTATTACAACAATCTTTGCTAATAGTGATATTTGCTAAAGGTGGGCACCTGAAGATGTTGTAATACAACGAAACCTAGGTCGTGGTAAAGAACTTAAAGAAAGTAGAAATAATACGTACACATAGTTTCATTTAATTGTGACATTTTGACTCTCAACTCTCAGTCTCATTAATTGGAAAGACTTGGGTCTACTCATTCATTCAGCCTCTCAACTGCGCTTGACAGTTTTTTAAATTAATTTTAAAAGATACTTGTTTATTTAAGTGAGTTGAAACATATTTTTTTTTAATTTGATTTTAAATTTACTCATTATTAAAATTAATTTCGGATCCAAAATGAGATTTGATTCATCGCTCAGTAAATTGACTGCAGTGTATTTACTAACGAGATGTAGTCTTTACAACATTTTCATGAAATCAAATTAATCATTAGAGTCATGATTAATACACAAGACATTAATAAATATAGTTGGAGTGAAATGTACAATTTTAATGTGCGAAATGGTTACAGGACCTCTCTGGCGAAGAGTTTTGCTTTCTGCTTCAACCCAGCTCTGCAGCCGAGGGCTCTGATTGTGTTCGGATGCATCAGTACGTATTATTATTATATATTGATTAGTTTAACATTGTAACAATTATAGAAAGAAACTTAAAAGAAAGTTTTACTGTGAAGAAGACAAGGCAATAGTTGTTGAGATGCCACGGTCATGTTGAATGTGTGGATAGGAAAGGAAGAAAGAAGTTTAATGGTTAATTGGAAAAATGAAAAACTTGGAATATGATGTGAGACATGGGCAGATGAGATAAAGAAATATAAAAATGGAAAAGTAATTGAGTTTTTATGTGAATTATGGTGTTCTTTCATCCGTAGGGAATCGTGGGATGGTGTAGATTGTCTGTACAAGTTAGTTTTAATTTTTATGTATATTTTTCTTGAAAATACCAATAAAAACAAAAATAATTAGGTAATGTTTTAACCATTTTAGTGCCATTGTTTTTTACTCGTATATACTTAAAAATGCCTAAGAAATTTTTTGTTTTGATGTCATTTACCCTTGTCTCGAAAAAAACTGTATCTCTTCCAAAAATTATCCAATTTTAATAATTTTTTCGGTGTTTTCTTAATAAAAACTTATACAAGGATAATAAAATACAAAGAAAATTATGGAAATATATATTGTGAACAAAATTTATAAAAACTGAAATCAAGGTCACATCATCATTTTCGCAGTCCAGTCAGTACATCCTCCGTATCAGCAAAATAATTGTTATCGTCGCTATTATCACTATCACTCAAAATTTGCATTACATCAAATTGTGAGCGCATCACAATGTCAATCCTACTATCACTTGCTTCACAATTTGAAAAACGATCATTTTCGTATTCCGACATGAAATTGTTAAAAATTTTCTTTTCCTGGATCCTTTTTATATTGTAATTACTAATAATATTATAATTTGAACTTTATGTAACACATAGAAAGATAAAAATTAGCGATGCGTGCGAGCGACCTCCCCTACCGTGCGCTAAACAGCAACTGATTTCGCGAGCGTCATCGCGCTCATGGCAAATTTAGTTAGTACGCCCACGAGCGCGTTGGCACTCGTCGGCACTGAAACAGTTAATATAATGTTATTCTTACTAATTATTATGTCATACATATGTAGTTATGATATTTTAGGCATTTCATTAAATATTGAATATATAAAGGAAAGAAAACTGTCTGTATCATTAAATTTAGCGGTTGAATCTATTTGTATGAAAACTATCCGGAAATTCTCAAAGTTGCTCTGCAAATTTTATACCGATGAATTAGATAAACAAAGAGTTTTCCTTCAATTTTGTGTTCAAAACGAAATTCCTTTTGCCCAATCATTAAAAATGTTAAAAAAGGCCTATGGTGACTCAACTATGCTGAAAACGTAAGCGTAATGAGTGGTACAAATCGTTCAAAGAGGGGCGTGAAATGGTCGAAGATTTGCCTTGTCTTAGACACATCCTTCAACGTCTACCACTGACAGTAATATTGAAAAAATCAATTAGTGCTTGAAAATCATCATTTCAGGTTTAGAAAGTTCTGTTCTTGGAATTTTCCAATGTTTTGCGCATGAGAAGGTATATGGAAAGACATGATTTGTAGAAGGAGAACTCATGGATTTTGCATGATGATAATGTGCCTTCTCACAGAGCAACAATTGTGACCGATTATAAAGCCAAAAAATCAATTAATTCCATCGACCATCCACTGTATTCACCGGATTTAGTCCCGTGTGATTTCTTCCTGTTTCTAAAAGTAAAATTGCTACTCAGTGGAACCAGTTTCGACTTGATTAAAGGCATCAAATGTCATTATTAAAGGTCATACCACTTCGGCCTGTGAGGAGATTATGGAAGAGTGGATCCCGCGTTATCACAGTTGTATTGCACAAAATAGGGACAAATTAAATTTTGATCAAGAAACTTACATTTGTGTGTTTTTTTAATGATTCCGGATGATTTTTATACAGACAGGGTTTATCCAAAATTGCTACAGATTGCTAAAAAATTTCCCAAATAAGAATTAAAGAAATATAAAGGTACAATACCTCTATATCGTAAATTAGTTTAGCAAGCCGGCTTCTATGGATTCTTGAGGACAAAATACCACAATTATAATAAATAAATATTTTTGCTATCATAACCCTTTTTCGAGATACAGTTCTTCAACGTTAATGCAAGGTTTAAGCATCCTGCAATGTATGGCCACCAGGTGCCGCGCAGAGTTATTAAAGCTATATACGGTGTAAGGCACTGAATAGTTTATTCGACTATGAGTAATGGTTTATATGAATATAATTTCACAGAAAGAAGTATCTCTTATATTGGCAATCCATTGTTTTAATTAAATTTTATCCTAAGGTGTTTTTGTTTATGTAAATTTATTGTTAAAATTGTTGAGGGATATTTTCTTATTGAAAAATTAATAATAACAGCCGTGCTTGCTTGGCGACACATTGTGCGATTCCTCGCCAAGTGGAGACTAGAGTGATCTTTGTAACATGTACCTAAAATGCCATAGAACAATGATGTGCAGCAATGCCATTGGTGGGAGAAGCTACTTATGCTGTGAAGACAGCTCCAATTATATGCGCTTTGTGAGAGCATTATGTTCAGCAACAGACGGAGACAGGTTGTTGATGAATAAAGGCCCGAAACAAAGCATTTTATAGATTACGTTTTTGAAAGAAATTGGAAAACAATTCTTGTTCAAGTTCGTGTTTACTGTAGATAAGAACTAAACAATTTTGATTGTAAAAATTTGGCTAATGTAATTTTGCTTTGGGGCTCATGGGGTTCAGAAAAAGATGGTGAAGGTTTCGAGAAAATTTTTAAAACTGCTATGTTCCATGATATATGTTATATTTAAGGTCTGAAAAATATGACGATAATCTTTTTATTAGTAACAAAATAGCTATCGTGTTATCTTTTTTTACAATGATAAGTAAATTATCGTTTATTGTTTATTGTAAATAAAGTGAACTTCACAGATAGTTTATTGTTTATTGTAAATAAAGTGAACTTCACAGATAGTTTATTGTTTATTGTAAATAAAGTGAACTTCACAGATAGTTTATTGTTTATTGTAAATAAAGTGAACGTTCACATAAGATATTACCAACCTTCTTTAATTTTTTAAAGTTAATTCATTTTTAATTAAAAGGTAAAAGTACTACGGATGCGGATATTAGACAATTGCTGCGGATACTGGTGAAGGCATTGGAGTCGTTCAATGATATTGTTCTGCTGGAGGCACTCGTTATGTGCCTCACGAGGCTGCAACCACTGCTTAGACCTGTGAGTAATTGTTTATGTGCAGTTATGATAAAAGAATACAAATATATAATTTTTTTATTGTTTTTTTTTTGTAGTGCATTAACTGTTTTTTAAATATATAAATTACTATCTTCTATATATATGTGTGTGTGTGCGCCTATATGTATGCAAAAACTAATTAATTAGACGAAGTTTTAACATATTGTTTTTTTGGTATATGTTCTTTAGAGGCTTCTACAATTTTCAACCAATTCCCTCAAATTTTTTACACTAACTCTCTGCCCCATAGCAACAAATCTTTAGGAGATATTGATCCCTACCCCATTTGGAAGCGGAAGACGAAGCGACTCAGGGTATTCAGCAGTAAGAAATAATAGGTATGAGAAAATAAGTCTAAAATTTTGAGCGACGCAATGATGATTTATTAAAAAACAAGGTAACATTTAATAAAATAGAAAAGTATACATTCCCATATAATCGTTATAAAAATGTGAAACATTCAGTCTTATATTGTACTATTTACTTTATTTATATAACGGAGTATGCTGCCCTTCTGAGACGTCTGCCATGTTGATAACTCTATAAAACTATTGTCTTGAACTTAATGGATTATAATAATTGAAGTAGTAATACAATTAATATCAAATTGGTAATGAAACAGATGTGTCTGCACGCGACCACTGTCGACCGAGGCTTTAGAATCAATGCATCATTGCGTTTTTCTTGCGATGCTTGTTGTCACCGCAGCCGTATCCAAGCTCGCCGATGATGTAGCTTGTGTTCCACTACCGATCTCCGACATATACTTTAGCTAAAGCACAGCAATAACGGTTACCATAAAGTTTCCTTTAAAAATCAGTATAATGTTTCGCACTTGCAATATCATTAAAATTTATTTTCATTAAAATTTGGTGGCTTGAGAGAAAAGAATAGCATCATGTAATATTACAAGCGGAAAGAAAAGAATGGAGCCATTTCTATGATGTTGACAGTTCTGTACTTTTTCTATGTATGACAGGTGATGCATTTATATTATTATATATTTTGTTTTGTTGCGCGTCGAATAAGATTTATTCGGGGTATCACTTGCAACATCAGTTGCAAATTGTTGAAATTTTGGTATTTATTTAGGTAGTCAAAAGTATTTTACAAAAGTACTATTTGGTAAAGTAAATGGATCTGAGACATTCCTCAATTCTCGAGTACGAATTTTAGAAACATTTCTGCAAATGTAAAATACGTATTGTGCAATGAAGTATGTTGACATTTATTTGTATCTTATACATAATATAATTTTTATAAGGTAACTATAAAAATTTGTCATTTTACTTTTCCACTTAATTAATTCTGTTAATAAGGCTAAATTTACTAAAATATCAAAGAATGTATTTAAATAATTTATAAAGTCAGCTGTAACGTCCACTGTTTTAGCTACCTTTACGTAAAGTGAAGTAAGACACCATTTTAAAGTACGTAGCTGTCAAAATAGAGGTTTCATAATGATACAACGTATTGACATTTGTTTAAAGGCTAATTATTCTGTAATATTTACATTATCCATAAAGTAACATGATATAACATAGGGCTTAATGCTATGCATTTCTATTCTGGCTTTTCTATATCTGTGTGATGGATCCTGCTGAAATTTTTATCATATGCTAATCATTCTGTAAAGTTCACATTATCCATAAAGTAACATGATATAGGGCTGAATGCTATGTGTAATCTGCTTTTTGTAAAGCTAAAGGAATTAATAAAAATGTATGTTAAATATCGTTTTAGGCTATTTGTGAATATATAATGAGGGCATTTCTATATCTGTGTGATGGATCCTGTTGGAATTTTTATCATAGGCTTATCATTCTGTAACGTTTACATTATCCATAAAGTAACATGATATAATATAGGGCTGAATGGTACGGTTTGTAATCTGCTTTTTGTAAATCTAAAGGAATTAAAAAAAACGTGTATTAAATATCGTTTTAAGCTGTTTGTATATAATTGAAATAACGAGGGCATTTCTATATCTAGGTCATGGATTCTGCTGAAATTTTTATCATATGGAAACACAAATGTATTTTGTATTATTATTTTTCTAGCATCTCAACAGCGTATACAGAAGGTTAAAAAGGAAATTAAAAAAAACTTTTTTCACTTAATTTTAGCCAAATTTTCACTCAAATTTCTGAAATAAAGTGTAATGTTTTCACTTTATTTCGCATGAAAGATAAATTCTACACGATAAAAATAAAAATATCATAATATAAATATGTTTTCATAAATATTTAGAATGTCGAGGCTGCGGTTTTATTAAGGTTTAGTGTGTGATATGGATAATGAGCCCATACAAATGTTATATGAAAAAGGTAGGAATTAACTATGGAAACGCAAATGCATTTTGTGTGAAAACGCAAATGCTTTTTATATACTTTTCACTCTTTTAGCGAAATTTTCACTCAAACTTCTGAAATAAAAGTTGAATTTTGCATGAATGAAAAATTCTGTACGATAAAAATTAAAATATCATAATATAAATATGTTTTCAAAAATATTTAGAATGTCAAGGCTGTGGTTTTATTAAGGTTTAGTGTGGTGTGGTATGAATAATGAGTGCATAAAAATTTTATAAGATAAAGGTAGGTATTAAATACATAATTTTTAATTTTATTTAAATTCTTATATTATTGTCTGTGAGATGGGGTTCTCAATTCAGGAGTTCAACAAGCTTTTAACCAGGTTTTTTGTCCTTGTAAATACCTATAGAAATTCAAGAATGTATAAAAGTTACCTTGGTACTAAGGAAATTTAGAATTTTGAATTAAAGTGGAAAAAAAACTTATTTCTCAAGCGTTTGAAAAGTTGTATAAATTTATTGTTGTATATAAATTGATGTGCATTTAATTTCTTAGGAATCTCCTATTCATAAGGCGCTTTTTTGGGTCGCGACATCGGTGCTGCAATTGGACGAACCTACGCTCTACGCCGTGGGGTTGGCTCTTATGGAACAGAACCTACATACCCTTGACTCACAGGGGCAGTTTGAAGTTAAGGTGCATTTTCTTTTTATCTATCGGACATATTGTAGTTTGCTTTTATTTTTCGATCTCTTTCTTCTGTTCTATATTTGCATATAATAAGATAGTTGTTCCGGCGAGTAACAGCCACTTATCGTTGTTAGTTATATGTCTAGTGGAGACATTAGTTACATCAATGTAATCATTCCATTGCTGCTATATTCACACAGGCGCAGTACATAGGTGTACCAATAGCAAACTGATTCATTGCTATATTAGATGTATAATAATATATTTATAACTATTGGAGATTCTGGGGGGGAAAATGGTGATAGGCCTCGGTGGTGCATAGTTATGCTAGTAGGTATGTATCTAGAAACAGCTGAGTTAGAGCCGGTACCGTACGCCTAAGTGTGCAAGATTAGGCTATCAGACGCGCATCATAAAGTCCTATCTTACACGTCCTCGCCACTGTCAAACTGCCGCCGCAGTCTGGTCACTACCAGACTGCGGGCTACTGGTCACTACCAGACTCACTTATATGAGTCGTCCCATTCCCCGGGCAATGTCCTGGTCAAAAACGAGTCTTGCACAACACATCTACCTCGTGACCTTGATAGCAAACTAAGAAGGGCGAAGGCGAGTCATCGGCGCCCTAAAACCGATAAATCTAGCTAAGGGAGACAACCCTGACAAAAAAACCAGTGTGCAGCCCGAAAGGGTTGTCCCAGCACCGTAAACCTGTGGTCATGTTTTGCAGGAACGGGAGTCTGAGCTTCGCCACTTGGACTACGAGGAAGGTAACCTCTTCAAAAATCCCCTAATCCTACGGTGTGGGGTGCGCCAAAAGGATGTGTGACTGGCAGGTGGCCAGCCGCTAGCGACTAACCTTGACAGCCTAGGCGAACTGTCGTTGTATAACTGCCCTCTCCGTGGGAATGGGCGTCACCCCAGGAGCGACAGCTTTTATCGACCCCACTCGTGGGACCAATATGAATGATCTAAATACAAATACCAATACCACCATGGGAGTAGACAACCAGGCTCCTGTGTTAGTGAATGCTACTGGCAGCAATAAAAAATATATTCAGCAGTCATTTCATTCTAGCCTCTTCATTGGCAGACCAAGATCTGCTTCAGTGAGTGATCTAACCAATCTCCACTCTGGAATGAACACTGAAAATGAAACTCCCTCTCAGGAAAACCCACCTGCTCCACCATCGTGGCAAAGGGTCCCGAAATCAAAAAATCCCACAAAAAAAAGGAAAGCTGCTAGCAGCCCATCACCAGAGGCTACTATAACTACCAACAGATTCAGCGGTTTAGCTGTTGATTTGACAGAAGATGAACCGGGTTCATTACCAACGAAACCCAATAAACCTCTTCCAATTATTCTCTATGGAGTAGAAGATATTAATAAGCTCACAACAATACTGGAAACTGCTGCGGATAGAGGTCAATTTACATATAGAATAGTGACTAGAAATCAGCTGAGAATAACTAGCACAGATATAGAGGTTTACAAAAAACTCAATGCTCTGGTAAGGGAAAATGGACTAATTGGTCACACCTTTAACAGGAAAGATGATAGATGCTATAGGCTCGTCATCAGGAATCTTCACCCGTCAACACCAATAACCGCCATAAAAGAAGAAATAGAAGCCACCGGTAACCAAATCACAGGCGAAATTATTAACCCTAAATATGGTCCTGATAAAATCCCTACTTCAACCTTCTTTGTCAACCTAATCTCCGGACCTAATAACATTGCGGCCAAGAGCCTTAAGTATATATACCACCAATCCATCGTAATGGAAGATCCAAAGAAGAAAAAATCTGTAGTGCAATGCCAGAGATGCCAACAATATGGACACACCAAAAACTATTGCCTGCGCCCATACAGATGTGTGAAATGTGGACAGTCGCACAAAACATCGGAGTGTACTAAACGCGATCGTAATACCCCAGCCCAGTGTGCCCTTTGTAACGGTCCCCACCCTGCTAATTATAAGGGATGTGAGGTATACAAAGAAATACTACTTAGACGTACTCGGAAGATCATGTCTAAAAGTAGCTTTATGGACAGAAAAGCTCAAACACCAAACAACTTGAATATCAACAACATTGAACCTGGGGACGACAAAAAGACCACTAAAAAGTCATATGCTAAAGTACTACAAACGACAAATGCTAACTCCATCAGTAGCACGCAATTCACACATTACACAAAAGAGTCACTCTCTTTAGAAGAAATACTCTTAAAACAAACTGAGAAGTTTGATATCATACTCCAACAAATAGGCACTCTAATGAGTCTCATAGTCAAACTTGTAGATAAACTATCAAAATAGGTACAACTCTACATATAGCTGCTTGGAACATAAATGGTTTAGCTCCAAACAAAAATGAGGCAGAGATTCTAATGACGGAAAACAAGCTTGATGTATTGCTAATTTCAGAACCACACTGTACACCTGCATCATGTATTAAGTTCGCAAACCACAATTGTTACCATACTTCCCACCCCGACGGAACTAGCTGGAACTGCAATAATAGTAAAAAAATCTATTAAACATCATCTACTTCCTAGCTACAGACATGATTACCTCCAGGCAACCACAATAGCGGTCGAAGATAAACATGGGTACTTGATTGTCTCGGCAATATACTGTCCACCAAAACACAAAGTAAGCGAAGCGATGTTCTTTCATTTTTTCAGTACGCTTGGTAACCGTTTTGTAGTGGGCGGCGACTGGAACGCTAAACACACGTGCTGGGCCTCAAGACTAACAACAACTCGAGGCCGGCAACTCAAATCAAGTATTACCAGTAATAACTTGACTACTGCCACAACAGCCGAGCCAACATACTGGCCGAGTGACCCGAATAAAATTCCTGACCTACTGGATTTTTTTGTGGCTAAAGGACTTTCAAAATACAACATCAAGGCAGAATCATGCTATGACAGCTCCTCAGACCACACACCTGTCATGTTAACCATAAGCACGAAGTTAATAGAAGTCACAAGGCCAGAAACATTGTACAACAAAAAAACTGACTGGGAATCATTTAGGGACTACGTTGAAGAACATCTACAGCTAAAAGTAGCTCTAAAAACACCAGAGAAAGTGGAAAACGCTACAACACATATTACAACACTGATACAAGAAGCATGTTGGATTAATACTCCTCCACTCGACCCCCAGGTTATACCAACGAACTATCCCATACAAATAAAAAACGTAGTCCTACATAAGAGACGTCTTCGTAGAATCTGGCATCAAAGCAGACTAACAGAAAACAAGAAGAATTTAAATAGTGCTTGTAAAACCCTAAAGGAAATGCTACAGGCTTGGCGTGATGATACTCTGCAGATACAGCTTGAATCACTGACTGCTTCTGAGGACACTAATTACTCACTATGGAAATTCACTAAGAACTACGATAGACCTCAGATAGCTAAACCACCCCTAACTATGAACTCGAAGTGGGCCAGAACACCCCAAGAAAACGCAGACACTTTTGCCGAACACCTGTCAAGAATTGTCTGTCCTAACGACAAGAACGACCAACAATTTGAAGACCATATCGACCAAAATTTAAGTTAAGCTCATCAGATGTCACTACCACCTGCTCCCATAACATTTTCAGAGGTCTGTAGGGTCATCAAAAACCTTAAAGACAAAAAATCGCCTGGCTTTGACTTAATTACGAAGGAGATATTGAAGCAGCTTCTAAAAAAGGCAGTAATATTTCTTACGACGTTATTCAATGGTATCCTTAGAGTGCAACACATCCCACAACAATGGAAAAATTCTGATGATTCATAAACCAGGAAAACCACCCAACAATGTAACCTCATATAGGCCAATTAGCCTATTACCTATTTTGTCGAAAGTCTTCGAGAAACTTCTCCTAAACAGAATACTTCCCATACTTGAAAAAGAACAAATAATTCCTAACCACCAGTTTGGATTCAGATCACATCATTCCACTACGGAGCAAGTTCATAGAGTTACTGAGAAAATAAGGAAATCCCTGGAAAAAAAAAGAGTATTGTTCCTCAGTTTTTCTCGACATCCAACAAGCCTTCGATCGAGTGTGGCATAAGGGATTACTATTTAAAATAAAAAGATACTTGTCACACAGCCTCTATCCACTACTACACTCCTACCTGACAGAACGCTGGTATCAAGTGAAAGAGGCTGAAGCCACTTCCGAGTTCTATGAAGTCAAAGCAGGCGTTCCCCAAGGATCAGTCTTGGGACCTTTATTATATACCTTGTATACGTGTGACCTACCGAGCACAGAGGGCACAATAACTGCGACATTTGCTGATGACACGGCGATTCTGGCAAGCAGTAAGAATGCTAATGAAGCCTCAGAAATGTTGCAAACTGGCCTTGACAAAATAACAAATTGGCTCCACAAATGGCGCATCAAGGCAAGCGCTGCTAAGTCAGTCCATGTCACCTTCGCTTTGCGGAAGGGCAACTGTCCAGCTGTGAAACTGGAGAACAACACACTTCCCCAACGAGACAGCGTAAAATACCTTGGCCTACACCTTGACCGACGTTTAACCTGGCGCCAACACATAAAAACAAAGAGAGATGAGCTTAAGATAAGATACAACAACCTTTTATGGCTCCTAGGAAGGAATAATAAACTATCTCTAAACAACAAGCTAGTCATCTACAAAGCCATCTTAAAACCAGTTTGCCTACATGGCGTGCAGTTATGGGGAAGTGCCAGTAACTCAAACATTGCCATACTGCAACGAATGCAAAATATGATACTGCGCTCAATCTCGAATGTCCCATGGTACATCACTAACATGGAAATACATGAACAGTTGGGTATGAACACTGTGAAATCGGAGGTTACACAAATGACAGAAAGATACAGAGAGGCTGGAACGCCACCCAAACAAACTCGCAACTGAACTACTTACTCGTAGTTATCAGAAGCGCCTCAAAAGAAAGGATGTCCTAATCTCCTGATTACGAGTAGATGCTCTCATTGGAGGGCACACTCTACCTGACCTATCGCCCACAAAACATCCGCTAAAAGCAAATGCTGATTGCAGATTATAATAGAGAGAAAAAAAAAAAATTGGAGATTCTAGAAGCCTTGAGTTTAGTATAAATAGTGGTTCCTCGGCACGTGTGATTCAGTCTATTCCAGAAATCAAAGCAATCACTATGATTTCTATTAAATTATTTTCTTTTTCAAAAATCAATTCAGTTGTCTACAAATAAGCATGACAGCACACTGCAATGGTTCTTAAAATTTTTATCTGTTGGTCATTCAGTCATTACACATTTGTTTAATCATGCATTACGTAAAAATTACTACGGTGATTTGAGTGAAAGTTTTACTGCTGTATTCTTTGGACCTTGAAGAAATATATTAGGTATCAAGCATTTTTAGAATGTCTGGCTGTCAGTTACTTCTTTGTACCTAATTTCCGTCAATATTCTTTAGACCTCAAGGAAATATATTAAGTATTGAACATTTTTCGAATGTTTGGCTGTCAGTTATTTCTTTGTACCTAATTTCTGTCAATATTCTTTCGACCTCGAGGAAATATATTAGGTATCAAGCATTTTTTGAATGTTTGGCTGTCAGTTATTTCTTTGTACCTAATTTCTGTCAATTTTCTTTAGACCTCGAGGAAATATATTAGGTATCAAGCATTTTTGGAATGTTTGGCTGTCAGTTATTTCTTTGTACCTAATTTCTGTCAATATTCTTTAGTCCTCAAGGAAATATATTTAAGTATCAAGCATTTTTGGAACGTTTGGCTGTCAGTTATTTCTTTGTACCTAATTTCTGTCAATATTCTTTCGACCTTGAGGAAATATATTAGGTATCAAGCATTTTTGGAATGTTTGGCTGTTAGTTATTTCTTTCTACCTAATTTCTGTCAATATTCTTTAGACCTCAAGGAAATATATTTAAGTATCAAGCATTTTTGGAATGTTTGGCTGTCAGTTATTTCTTTGTACCTAAGTACTGTCAATATTCTTTAGACCTCGAGGACATATATTAGGTATCAAGCATTTTTGGGATGTTTGGCTATCAGTTATTTCTTTGTACCTAATTTCTGTCAATATTCTTTCGACCTCGAGGAAATATATTAGGTATCAAGCATTTTTGGAATGTTTGGCTGTCAGTTATTTCTTTGTACCTAATTTATGTCAATATTCTTTAGACCTCGAGGAAATATATTAGGTATCAAGCATTTTTGGAATGTTTGGCTGTCAGTTATTTCTTTGTACCTAATTTCTGTCAATATTCTTTAGACCTCAAGGAAATATATTTAAGTATCAAGCATTTTTGGAATGTTTGGCTGTCAGTTATTTCTTTGTACCTAAGTACTGTCAATATTCTTTAGACCTTGAGGACATATATTAGGTATCAAGCATTTTTGGAATGTTTGGCTATCAGTTATTTCTTTGTACCTAAGTTCTGTCAATATTCTTTTAATCTTGAGGACATATATTACGTATCAAGCATTTTTGGAATGTTTGGCTGTCAGTTATTTCTTCGTACCTGATTTCTGTCAACATGATGGTTGTTTGTAGCTGATCTATATTATTCTATCATTTTGTGATAGAATAGTATAGATCGGAACACAAAATAGCCCATGGCATGTTAAGTTAAATCTGGTTAGATGTGCTGGATGTATTGTAGAAGAATAAAAGCAAGTATGTCATTAATGAACTGGTCCTTAATTCATTTGTAATATTAACTCGGTAATGTGGTTATATTTTTTGAGGGCACAAAAAATTTTAACATGTATATGCTTTGAAGCTTTTTAAGTTTATTAACCGTTTTAGTGCCATGGTTTTTTACTCATATATACTTAAAAATACCAAAGAAATTGTTTGTTTTTGATGTCATTTACCCTTGTTTCGAAAAAAAAACTGTATCTCTTCCAAAAATTATCCGATTTTAATAATTTTTTTAGTGTTTTCTTAATAAAAACTTGTGCAAGGATAATAAAATACAAATAAAATTATGGAAATATATATTGTGACCAAAAATTATAACAAAAACTGAAATCAAGGTCACATCATATTTTCGCAGTCCGGTACATCCTTAGTATCATCAAAATAATTGTTATCGTCACTATTATCACTATCACTCAAAATTTGCATTACTTCAAATTGTGAAACTTATTACACTTAATGTGAACTTGAAAAACAATCATTTTCTCTCCAATTATTTTCGTATTCTGACATTACGGGTTAAAAATTTTCTTTTCCTGGATCCTTTTTATATTGTAATTACTAATAATATTATAATTTGAAATTTATGTAATATGTAGAAAGATAAAAAATTAGCGATGCGTGCGAGCGACCTCCTCTACTGCGCGCTAAGCAGCAACTGATTTGGCGAGCGCCATTGCACTCATGGCAAATTTAGTTAGTACACGCACGAGCGCGATGGCGCTTGTCGGTACTCAAACGGTTAAGCAAATAGTCATTAAGGTCTATCACTTATAGGTATGAGGTACTGTCAAGGATCATTATCACTTTGTAAATTATTTCTTCAGTACTGAGAGAACAACTGTGTACATGTAATATATGTCCAGAATTTTTGCTTTGTATATATCGCCAGTGCTTTGCTTAGAAGATGAAATTTATTTTATATTATTTCCAGAGTTTGGAACAAGTGATGATGGAAACAAGAGAACCGCTGGAATGGCACTTCAAGCAGCTCGATCACGCAGTCGGATTGAGGTGTCTATTTCATTGTCTACATAAAATTACATTCTAATGTTTTTAAGGTTTTTGTTAAATTTATGATTTTATTATATTTTCCATATGACATTTTAAAATTTTTTTCTGTAGATTTAAAATTTAGATCCATTTAAAAAATTGTATATTATATTGTAATTTTCTTATATAAACCATTTTTTTATAGGTTAACATATTTAAACTCGGTGAAGTACACATTTTGTCGCAGAGCATATTTTTTCAGCTCTATTGAAATATTGTATTTTTATAAATTTTTCCACATTGTTTACAAATTAATGTTTCGTAATTTAAACACAATGAATTTTGTTTTAAAATTGTTCCTTGAAATAGTTTTTTTTAATGACCTTTCCATTCGTAGTGTAAAGTAATTGTTTGTATTGTTTCATGTTGTAAAGTCTTCCTAGTGAAATTCTGCAAGTAATATTAACAATTTAATGAGTGGAAATCACTGAAACATTGTTTAACGTAATATGGAGGAAAACATTGTTTTTCGATAAACACTTTCAAAATTTTTAACATAAAAACATTATATTTCTTGGCATATTTTTTCTAGCCAATTTAAATCTATTCTATTATTACAGTTCATGAATTTCAAGTCATATTCAGGCTGTGTATTGTTTTTTTTTTGCTTAATTCCTTTTTTTTTTTAACTTTCACACTGGTGACGCATATAATTTGTTTGTTTCCTTTTGAGTTTCATTATTTCGTCTTTATTAAGGTTTTCTAGGTGTTTTTTACTAGTTGCTTCACGTTTATATATGCAGTATTAATTTGTTAATTAGAAAATCATAGGCTTTTTTCATATTGTGATTTCACAATATCATTACGTAATTCTTTCGGTAGCTTTTTCATGTTTTCGTTCATTTATTCGTTTATCTTAACAAAGTATATCTCCTTCCATTTCAATAAGTTTTAATATAAATAAACTTTTATTGTAGATAACATAGCAATAATACGTTTAAGTAATAGAGCGTAAAATACCTGATATAAGTTTTTGAGCATGAAGTGGATATTTTTAAAATTCTATTATTTGTATCTTATTTTTTTACTCATTCATTACTTAAAATGTAGCAATTTTGTTTATTAATATAAAGCATTTTGTTCTTTTGGTGGGGTGGTTACGCACATCGTAAATTACAGTTGTAGAATCGTATAACTTTTGACTGTTATTAGTCAAGACCAATCAAAAACTTAGGTAAACAATTTAACAGATCTAGCTTCGTACTATGTCTATCATAAGCTGTCAAAAATAGGATGTCACTGTCGGTGATGCTAAATTAACTAAAGCTAAAAGGCGGGGGCATTAACTCCAAAGTGTCGCTTAGGCTGTATTGTTTTTTTAATTACGGTATTAGGCTACAGCGGGTAAGTGGCTGTATAAATAAAAGTCAGAAGTAAATAAGTAAGAAACAAAAAGAAATGAATCACATCATCTCTCTTAGAGACATAAGACTGTATAATTTCCTGTGCCACCTATATCTTTTAATAAATTTTTATTTAATATTTTTTTCTAACACAGTTTCAGGTCGAACTTCCACTTTGCCCTGGTGGGTCATCTATTGAAGGGTTTCCGGCATCCGACAGCTACGACTGTATCTCGTACGTGTCGCGTTCTATCGGCACTACTCGCAATCACTGCTCGGCATAGGGGTCATGACAAATTCCTTGTAACCACAGAGACAATAGCTTATTTGACTGGTATGTACGTAAGCCATTGTTTTTTTTTATACCAATGTGATTATAAGAATTGCTCTTTTATTAAGTACAGAATGGTCAATACCATGCAAGATGCTGCCAGCGCCATCTGGTGACAAGTTAATAAACTTTTGGTCACATTTCCGTTATTTTTCGTGTGAAATTCCTGAAGTGTATATATTGTAATTAATCAAAATGATTATAATGGCTAAATGTACTGCATTGTATAAAAGTTCACAAAAACACAGGTTCACAAGTTCACAAAAACAGTTGAATAGTTCACAAAAGCAATATAGTGTTTAGTTTTTCAGAAATCAAATCTCGTATTCACTTGTAACATAACCTCTTTATATTCAATGACGTTCAATATTTTCAGTCGATAAAATATTGCACACTGCCGTTGATAAACATGGAACCAAAGTTCTTATTTCTGTTATTTGGAAGCGATCCCTATGTTTCTTACACATTCCCTGTTAATTATGGTTTTATTGGATGGTCTGTTAATTAAGTTGTCTGTCTGAGATGGTCTGTTAATTATTTTTTGTCAATGAGTGCGTTTAAGTCTAAAAAGTGTGTAAGCCAAAAAAATTGAAACAAATATTGGAAAATAAATTTGGTTTATCAATTATTTTATTGCCGTAATCAATTTTTCTTCTTTCTGCAGCTCTTGTGTGCGTCAGTGAGGAGGTACGCTCGCGATGTCACGTGAAGCACTCCTTACCCAAATGGCTCCCAGATGCATGCGGCGGAGGCGCCGATCATTATTGTCCCACTCCACATCACGTGCATCATCAGGTTAGCTAACAACGTTTTACGATTAAACATTCTGAAGACATTTCATTATAAGGCACTACAATAATATTAATGTATTTGTACAACTGCAAAAGATGATCATCGGTGCATCATCAATTTGAACTATGAAATATGATTTTAGAGAAGATTTTTGAATTGCACTTGTAATTTTATATAGAATAATAAACTGTTAGGTATAACGGCTTGCAATTTTATATAGACTAATAAACTGTTAGGTATAACGGCTTGCAATTTTATATAGACTAATAAACTGTTAGGATAACGGCTTGCAATTTTATATAGGCAAATAAACCGTTAGGATAACGGCTTGCAATTTTATATAGACTAATTAACTGTTAGGATAACGGCTTGCAATTTTATATAGACTAATAAACTGTTTGGATCAGTTCAAAGAGGCATTTAACAACAATTTTGTCACAAGAGACACATTTACACACTGGATGATTTGTTTAATTTTTTACTTACCGGCAAATGTGTACACTTTAACTTGTAACTTCTCTAATTAAAACATAACTTATTTGTTCAATTATAATTTATACCGTTATTCAAGATTCATTTAAAGAAATTCACACTTATTTAGTTGTTTTTCCTAGTAGAGCCACAAGTCTCGATCGACTGTTGAATCTGATTGTTTAACTTTACAATATCACTTTTTTTCATATGCCAAATATTTCCTTTCAGACGTCGGAGCTATACTACATTTCATCAGTCTGTAGTTTTGTAACCATTTTTATAGATTTTTTTATCATAGACTTATGGGTATTTAAATTTTACTTTTACTCTTTATGTGTAATCGATACAGATAATTGAAATTGAGATCTGTCTGATTTTTTTAATTTTCAGTTTTTAAATACTTTAACTTGTTTGCTTATTTGATTACTAAAAGAAATAAAATATAAAAAAAATTTCTTTGTCTTTCTTGTCCATATAAATGGATTCAAATCTACTAATATGAATTTTACACATGTTATAGATAATAACCAAACCACGTAAAGATTTCCTAATTGGCCACCTGAAGATGTTGTCATACAACGAAAGAAACGGTTAAGAATCTAAATAAAGTAGAAATAATACTACATCACGTAGTTTTATTTAGTTGTGAATAAAAATTAAGCAAAATTTAATATAAATTCCTCGATCCATCTTTTTGGAAAGTAAATAATTGTGGAGCACGATAAAATACTTATAATCTTTTTGACTATCAAAAATAAACTAAACATTCAAAATGGCTGCAAATGTCAACATACGTCAGGAATATGCATATCAAGAAGATGAAAAAGCCTGTAAAATTAAAAATTTGCATAATTTCTTTATCCTACCTTGTATACATACAACACCTGTTAATCCATGTTTGTGATAATAAGAAATTTGTTATCTTCTTTTGTGTTAATTGCCTATAGTAGCAGCTTTATCTATATCAATGGTTCCCAAATGGGCTATATGCACACCCAGGGGTTGATTTCGACTTGCTGGGGTTTACAGCAGTGAGAAAAAGATATGGAGTTAAAACTTTGCACAGACTTGTTCTAATTAAGCATATAAATAAGAGTGTTAAAGATAAACGCTGTTTGTTTGTTTTTTTAATTTTTAAGAAGGAATTCTGAGGAAGTGACTAAAAATATTTTCTAAAATATAAATAGATCAGAGTGAATTCAAGTCGATCAAAATCATTGTTCATTCTACAAAAAAAAGAAATGTGTTTGAGTTACCTTTACAAGCAGTCGAAGTAAGACTTCTTTGATGATTGTGGCAGGTTTTATATGGTCGATGGTGTGACCACCAGAAACAAATATCTTGAATTTACTCCCTCTCGCTAAGGAATTACAGCGTTCATCTCCAGAACTTATCATCAAACCCTGACTTGGTCGATAGTGTAGTTATATTATAAAAGTGTTTTATTAAATTGTGACAAGTGGTTATGAACAATGTTTCTTTGCAGTCATCATTGATGATAAATGCATCGAGCTCCACAATGTCTTCAGGGTTTTCTTCAGGGCAGACTGGAACACACGGTCCAGGAAAGAGGCAGAAGTCCTGGGATGTCCTCGAGCATAGCACCAACTCATCAGCTAATTCTAGTAAGTTTGGCAATTTAAAATAATAATCTAAACATGCTTCAACTCCATGAAGTAATTCTAGGTCTGAAAGCCGATTCGGTATTTCTGCTTTATTTACTGCTAGCAAACATTATTTTAACACAGTATTAAACACTTTAGATTTTTGGATTAAGAAGGAAACTTTTTGTCCAAAACTTCTCCAATGTCAACAGGTGGTCTACATGTTCGGAAGACATTTTAATAAGAGATATTGAAACTGTTATTTCTAAACCGAGTAATATTTTGCTGACTTTTCCATACTTCATGAGTGCCAACAATTTTTTATTGGATAAAAATCTCTGTTATCTTACAGTTGAACGCAATGGGGTAACACTTGGATAAAATGCTATTAATATGGTAACATTTTTCTTAAAGAATTAACTTGTATTCATATTAATATGGCTTGTATTAAGGAAAAGACCCCAATTAAATGAAACTATGTGATGTAGTATTATTTCTACTTTCTTTAATTTCTTTACCACAACCTAGGTTTCGTTGTATTACAACATCTTCAGGTGGGCTATTAGCAAAGAATGACTCTTAGGAACATCCAACAACATTTATATGTTTCAAACACAATAGCGGAAGCCGGGTTTGTGTGGGTTTTCCCACTGCTTGTGTTAGTGAGTTTATTGTAGGGAAGCTGTGTAGGTTTTATTACATTTCCGAGAGTTATACGATATACCAGTATTTTAGTGAGGATAATAAGTTCAATTGTTGTTATTCTATGAGGTTGTACAATGCAAATGTTCCGGGGTATGTAATAAAATTAACTGGAAGTTATCTTCGGTAATATATTTAAACAAAAGCAAGGTTATCTGAAAGTTAGAACAAGGTTATACCACTAATTCTACATATCTCCCGTTTTCTTTATTCATATATTTATTTATATATTTATTTATTTTAATTTTTATATACTTATATTTATATGTGTATGTGGGCTGAAACAATTTGAAAAGTACTGTAGTATCAATGTTGTCTAATTATATTATGTCTAGAAGATATTAAGTATGGGTGATGATATTATATTTAGTTGTTCATTTAATATATTAACGTCGGTGTCTCTTTTATGTCTGTTTATTTCTAATGTTTCTAGGATATTAAATTTATTGCCTTTTGTATTTATTTGTAATATATAAAGGGCATTATCAGTATGAGGATGATGGTTATTTTCGATGAGGTGTTTAGCAAAGTGAGATGTGTCTGGTTTGTTATTTCGCCAGCTGGCAATGTGTTCTTTATATCTTGTGGTAAAATCTCTTCTTGTTTGACCTATGTATACACTATTACAGTCGTTACATTTCACAGTTCATTACATTACAGTCAATGGCCTTGCAATGGACTCCCCCCTCAGTCCCCTTTTAGCCGAGTTATTTATGAACAATCTAGAAACCAACCTCTTAAATAGTAAATTAGCGACCAATATATTAAACTATTATAGATACATTGATGACATCCTTATCTGCTGGAAAGATACACAGCGAAAGTAAGACCAGTTTGTTAACTTTGCCAACTCCCTACACAACAATATCAAATTCACTTTAGAAGTAGAATCCGATAATAAACTAAACTTCTTAGATATAACAATAGAATGGAAAAATAACAAACATAAATTTAGTATATTTAGAAAAGTCAATCTCAACACCCTTGGTCCCATAATTAGCAGCCTTTTACTCCATGATTCACAGAGCTTTAACCATCCCTCTAGAAAAACCTAATTTATGTAAAGAAATAAAAAAAAAACTATAAAACAAATCACAGTAAATAATAATTATGACCCATGAATTGTCGCAAGACTGTACCATAATAAATTAAGAAAAATACTAATACAAGAAATATACCCGGTCGTACCAAATAATAGTAATATTTACTATAAATATATCCCATACATAGGTAATGTTTCACTCAAATTAGGAAAACTCTTAACTACTAATAAAAATATAAGTAATACAACATGCGCTTATAGAACTTTAAATAACTTGGGTAAAACCCTTATTAATAATAAAGAAAAAATAGATAAACATAAAAAGAGTGGTGTCTATAAACTTAAATGTAACGACTATAATAGTGTATACATAGGTCAAACAGGAAGAGATTTTACCACAAGATATAAAGAACACATCGCCAGCTGGCGAAATAACAAACCAGACACATCTCACTTTGCTAAACATCTCCTTGAAACTATCACCCTCATACTGATAATGCCCCCTATATATTACAAATAAATACAAAAGGCAATAAACTTAATATCCTAAAAACATTAGAAATAAACAGACATAAAAGAGACACCGACGTTAACATATAAAATGAACAACTAAATATAATATCATCACCCATACTTAATATCTTCTAAACATAATACAATTAGACAACATTGATACTACAGTACTTTTCAAATTGTTTCAGCCCACATATACATATAAATATAAGTATATAAAAATTAAAATAAATAAATATATAAATAAATATATGAATACACAAAACCGGAGATATGTAGAATTAGTGGTATAACCTTGTTCTAACTTTCAGATACCCTTGCTTTTGTTTAAATATATTACCGAGGATAACTTCCAGTTAATTTTATTACATACCCCGGAACATTTGCATTGTACAACCTCATAGAATAACAACAATTGAACTTATTATCCTCACTAAAATACTGGTATATAAATAACTCTCGGAAATGTAATAAAACCTACACAGCTTCCCTACAATAAACTCACTAACACAAGCAGTGGGAAAACCCACACAGACCCGGCTTCCGCTATTGTGTTTGAAACATATAAATGTTGTTGGATGTTCCTACGAGTCATTCTTTGCTAATATCCCACCTGAAGATGTTGTAATACAACGAAACCTAGGTCGTGTTAAAGAAAGTAGAAATAATACTACATCATGTAGTTTCATTTAATTGTGAATAATGAATTTCTACAAAATTAACGCCAAATATCTTCAATAAGGAAAAGACCATCGAGGAAAAGTATAACAGTCATAAAGAAAAAGTGGAATAGAATTTTAATGTAGCTATGAACAAAAACCATTTGTGATATATTCATAAAAATTTTCACTCTTTATATAGTCAGATTCTGAGTGACCTATTCCCCGCTGTCTCGGCATATTTACTGCTATTGACGATTAAACATAAGGTTTTGTAAAGGAACAGGACTAATACTGCATTCACAAACTGTCCTAACACACAGTGTCACTTCTTGCAGGTTGTAGTGGCCGGCAAACACATAGTGCGTCAGCCACAAAATGCTCTTCATGAACAACTTCTTTAAATTTAGTTAAGAGACTGCATCGAGTTTGTTCACAGTATCATTAGTGCTAATTAACCAATCGCCTACAAGATTGGTTAATTAGCGTTAATGGCTATTATTACTAACTTTACTCATAAGTCAATAGTTAGCAGGCAACCAAACAGCACATTATTTAATGTTCAAGAAGTTATTTCCCCGTAATTTTCTTTTTATTTTGATATATAATTTATATAAATTATTGTGGACGATTTTTATCTCTCATTTATATATTTTATATATATTTTAATATCTCGCTTATATTATACAAATGAACTTCATGCTATCAGCAGGCTTCGACAGTTATCCCTTACAAGTTGATCATACACCATTGGTAAAATTTTCTAAAGTCAACATCACGTGAAAGTCTCGTTTGACTCACCGAAATAATCATTGACATACATGATTCAAATATTCTTCGAAATATTTATGAAACTCTTCTTTGCTTCCGTATGTTGACAATACCATGCCTTCACTAAAATACGAAGTTATTTTATGTTTTGACGTTTCAAAGTACCCACTTAATGAACGCAGTGAATTGACAGATGTTATGCGTTGTCTATGAATTAAGAATGCAGCGCATTGCGCCTACAGAACTTTACACCAACATAGTTTGGTTTATAAATACCGATATGGCTAAATACATTTTAAGGTGGAAGCTACTGCACCATCTGCACTATTGGAAGTAGAACAGTCGAGCACTCCTCTTTATTTAATATGCACTATGCTCCGCAGTACATTATCTTTTGAACCTTTTCTTACTAAGACTCATTTCTCTTTGGGACATAAGTAAAAAACTGATTATTTCATATGCTCACAATTTAAAATAGGGAAAAAACTGACAATTTCATATGCTCACAATTTAAAATAGGGAAAAAACTGACAATTTCATATGCTCACAATTTAAAATAGGGAAAAAACTGACAGTTTCATATACTCACAATTTAAAATAGGGAAGAAACTGACAATTTCATATGCTCACAATTTAAAATAGGGAAAAACTGACAATTTCATATGCTCACAATTTAAAATAGGGAAAAAACTGACAATTTCATATGCTCACAATTTAAAATAGGGAAGAAACTGACAATTTCATATGCTCACAATTTAAAATAGGGAATATGCATGTATATTTTTTACATTTTAAATTCATTGTTTACATACTCTAGCATAGTAAATATAATAAATACTGTTGGAAATGGTTCAATTCAATTTTAAAAAAAATATTTAAAACAGTCAATAAATTTAAGCTGTTTAAAGGCCGCTATTTCCGTGTGCTTTGGATGACATCACAAGTCATTAAACAATTGTAATAATATACATATACATCACATGTATTAATTTGTTAAAAATTAAAAATAGACAGATATGCTATTCAGTTATCCTTTAATATCTCATTATCGGCCCTGGTCAAAACCAGGTTTTGCAAAGTACACGAAGGATTTTAAAAAAAATGTTTAACCCGAGCAAAAGTGTTACAAGGTGTAAAAATTCAAAAGTATGAATTTATAAAATACCAAAGGGTATGCTAATAGATCCATTGAAGAAAGTATAACAATCTAGGGAACATTTAGTTCAGAAAAGATATACTTGTGATATGATAATAAAAATGGGTATTAGTTACCCATTTTGCTTCAATCAATAATTTGAAACGTGAAAATCCAAAAATATCACAGGGTAAAAAGTGGAACAATGAATTCCTCACATGACATCCAGAAATATCTAAGAGAACACCATTTTCTGTCAGTACCTATACTGAACAGGTGATTTTCTGCAAAACAACAAAAATTGGTTTCCCAAAATTGGAGTATATATGATGGACACATTTTGAATATATTTGGTATAGACATGTAATTTAAATTTAGTTCAAATGTTTTTTTCCAATTATTTATCAAATGGACATTATATTTAAACCATTATTTCTCTAATAAATTCTTTTTTAATTGCACATATTAATTAATAAAAAGTGCAAATTATAGGAGAAAAATTCAAATTGTAGAAACGCAATAATACAGATAGAACAAAACATGACATCAGAAGATATGTAAACAAGCTCATTGTTGACATCTACCGAGAATAGATGCTTTCATGTCGACATTATACTTTGTATACATTTTGTAACATAACCTATAATCTTTTTTAAAACAGGGCTGCATACTGTCTACATTTTATTAATTTATTTATATGTAATGTTATTTATGTTCAGTAAGTTTATTACGTTTCAGTCAAGTCACTCTTTATGTATTTTCGCAATCGTATGTAGTTTTTTCTTAAAGTAAAAAACAAAAAACAAAAGTCGTATTAAACTTTTGTAAACTTGTTATATATACAGTTATCTGTGGCTTGTGTGATTGATATTCAGTACAAAATTTATTTATGATTAACTGAAATCACACAAGCTATCCAAATAAAACATACTTACATTAAAGTGATCTTCACAACAATGCAAACAACTTGTTGGAGATGCATCATCATCTCTCCTCATAACCTTGCACCATTGTTTTCATATTTACATTAAAAAACACTAGTATTTTACGATTTTCCTGGACGACTGGTAATGAAGATAAAGAGGTTGAAGGCAAAGGTTCTGCAGACAAAGGTTAACTAGAAACTTCATCATCAGTTACAGCGGTTCTACTGAGTCATCTGCTAAATTCAAAATAAATTTCCTCCGTTTTACATTTGTACCTCACAATTTCTTATGAAGATTGATTTCAGCTAAATATAAAATGTTAAGGAAACTTGTACAGGCCATCTTTGAGATGCTGTTTTGACACTATACTTCTTCGCCATCTGATCAGCCACATCCACACCATAGCATTGTAGAAAGTTACAGTCTCCGGCTTCTTTTTAGGATGATTTGATTCAATTTAAACATTGTCACGTACCATGCTTAGTAATAAAACGTTCTTATTTCGTTTTCCTTGATAGATCGTAAGTGTACATCTATCATATTTCAGAATTTTTGTTTCGAACAAACTCAAGTGAAGTGACTTGACGTAAGATGGAATTTGGCCAAATGTAGTGTGTTTTGAAAGTAACTTTTTTGCCAAACTGACAGAGGTAAAAAATTATCTGTGGTGATATTTCGGCCTGTATTTAGAAATGGCATAACAACGTTTCACCAAGACTTTGGTTTTGTGGCCTGCTATCATCCTTTCCCAGGTATGGAAAACCATTCAACACGTATTTGGAGTCAATATCGACACAAAGCCAAAATTTTATTCCAAACTTATCAGGCCTGTTTGCAATATACTGAAGAAACCTGCATCTTATTCTTTTGTAGAAAAAAGTTGATTGTCAACAGTGATATTCTTTCCTGGTTTATAACGACATAAACAGTTTTGAATTCATTTGTTCCAAACAACAGATACACAGGTAAGTTTATCTTATCGAAGTCGTGAACTTTTTTCAGATCTCATGTCAAATTGAATGTACTTCATGATATTCTTGAATCTATCACGAGGCATGGTTTTTGAAAAAAAATGTACACACCATGTTTTACTCCGTAACTCGTTTACCGGAATATTTCTGGCACCGTATACACCACGAGCAATAGCAATAAAAGCTTCAAGTTCTCTTAAAGTAAGTTTCCAATTATCGTGTGCTAACTGCCTGTTGGCTTTTTCTTTTGTGCATTTTTGAACGTGTCTCAATATTGGTTCGTCAATAAACAGTTTCCATGCATCTATGATATTTCCTTTGAAGTTTCTTCTTGCAAGTGATGTAGGTCCCGCTTGCTCAGTGATAATATTTTGTAGAACCCGGCAACCACCCGGCGACCGCGATTTGATAACCTGGGGCCATCATAAGATCATATTTGTTACCAGTGGCAGGTAAGCATTGACCTCTACCCCTATCACGACCACGATTACTGTTGATACTGATGTGACGTAAAGTTGAAAGAGGTACCTGGTCTTCCATATCACTTCATCATCGGACCTTGAATTGATAACTAATAACTCACAATCATCATCACTTTCAAGTTCTGCGCTTTCGAATTCACATTCTGATTGATCTTCGGCAATGTTTTGTAATGAATGAAGTATTTCATCATTTTGTAATCTTCGAGTCATTTTTTCCCCTAATTTATTCACAATATCAAATGATGCGTATTATATGGAACTAATCGCTGTACTGACTGTCTAACAAAATGTAGAAAGTTTAAATATTTACAAAAGTACCCACTATTACAATAATAAACAATACTCTCTGATCACAGAGTGGTCAAATGACTACCGCCATCTTTGTTGGTATATCATCATTTTAAATAATAAGCTAACAAAATAAGAGTGATTTAGTCATGTATTTGTATCATTCTATTCATAATAATAAAAGTCACAAATTAGCAGCAAGTTTTTTCAAAAGTTTAATAATAATTAAACTTTTAAATTCAAATTGCAGTCAATTGTGTGCACCCGTATTTCTAGTGTTAAGTACTGGCTTTCAAGCTTCTTTCATAGTTTAAACGGCTATTATACTGAAAATATGTTTAAAATACTGAGAACTCCTACACTAAACAAACACTGAGTGGAACTCACGTTTCTACATTTCACTTCTTAAGTCAAATACTTGCTTTAGAACTCGCTTTGAAGTCTTATTGTTGGTTAATTACAGACTGCAAGAAGATATCATTTTTGTTTTACAAATTTTTTTTTTATATTCTCAATCTTTTGTCATTTGTTAAAAGAAGAATTTGACCCTATTCCAAATTATAGCTATTCTCTACCTTCTGATACTGCACAATCTAAAAATATTTATTCCGTAGAATATTTATTCGGAAGATTTTTGCGTAACAGGATTATGATACTGAAATTTGAAAGCTAATGAATGACTAAGTCATATTTTCCTATATAAAGGAAGAAAGTCGTGTGATTAATCAATAAATATTTTATTTATTTTTCCAGGTAAGATGCCAACAGCTCCTCCTAGCAGTGGTCACAGTCCACATTCTGCAAATCCACCAGTAATTCATCAGGTATGTTTGCTTTGTTTCGTCTTAACACAACTTTATATACGGATTGTACTATGACCGTTAGGGTAGCAATGATTTTTTTATTTGTGGAAATATGTAATTTGTAAAATATCAAAGTGACATTTGTTGAATTTTTTTAACAGTGATAACATTTTAAATAAAAAAAGAATGCAGCATAGAGAAGAAATAATATTTTGATGTTATTGGTTAGTTCCTAATTGTAATAGCAAACCTGGAGGTCTCATAAAAAATGAACGTAATGTATATGGCGGCTCTTTTCTTGCTTATGTTTGCTTATATGTTCAAGAAAGGGACAAATAATATATTATTGACACAATCTTTCAAATATCTGTAGGCATGTTTCCTATACGTATAGAATTGGGATGAGTCAAGTCATTATCGACTATCGTTAATATTTTCATTACTTTACTGTCTATATATCCTAACCAGCCTGTAATGCAGTAAATAAAGCTATAGAAGTTAATGTATGGGCTCCGGGTTTGATTCTTGTCAGGTGTGCACACATTTATAAATTAATTAAGTGCTAACAATTTATGATATTCTGGATTTAGACCTAAAACATTAAGTTTGGGAGTATTGGTGGTGGGGCTCAGCAACCATACAAGTTCGATCTCAAATGAACTTACGTTCATGGTGGTTGTCTGCATACATGCATTTTTACATGTATTTTTATTACTTAATCGAACTTTATCTTGGTTACTTTAGAATATATATGGGGAAATGCAATTGGTTGGTTGGTGTCGTGTCCATATGAGATGAAGAAGCGGCTACAAATATCCATGTGCAGATATGATATTAATGATATTTTCATAGTAGAACTGTCCGCTGATTGGAAATTCTTCAAGATCAAACAGAGATCTCAAAATAGAAAAACAGCTGAATATATGGTCGGAGTTGAAGGGGACGTCACAGTTATTACAGGGACGATAGGTTCTAGTATTAGGATGGATTTTCATACCTTGAAAGTGCCCAGTTCTAAATCTTGTGATGGTAAACAGTACCTTGCATTCATTTCACATATCTGATAGTCTTTTTTAATGGCCTTTTCTCGTAAACAGTACCTTGCGTAAGCATTTATATCGCCAAGGGTAGTTCTAGTATTATTAAAATCACTAAAGTCACGAGGTTCTTTCCCAAGCTTATCAGCTGCCTCATTTTCCAGAATGCCAACATGTGCTGGCATTGATTGCAAAATGCGGATTTTATTTCTTGATTTGCTAACTTGTTCCAGATGATGATGGATTTCTTGGGTAGAGCAGACTGACTTCTACTTACTGCCTCTAAAGCTGCAATGGAGTCACAGAATATGACTAGTCCATTTGCCATGTTTGTATAATCTAGAGTGAGATACTCTTATAATGCTCTCAGTTCACTAGCGAAATTTGAGACAATAGAGCCTGTGCTAAAAATCCTCCGTTTTAAATCCTCCGTAAAGCCGTTTGTAGGCCAGCACCCCCATTCTGAATGGTTTCATCAGCAGAGCTGTCAGTGTAGTAGTGTATGAGGTTTCTTTCTTTAAATGACTCGATTGTCTCAATACCCTTTGCCAGAACATTTTCTACACAGTCTTTTTTTGTGTATAGCTTGATAAGGTTTAAGTTTATTGTAGTGTTTTGAGGAATAGTTGAGGAGAAGAAAGGTTCTTCGAGTATTATCAGGTTATTATGGTCAATATCAATTTCAGTTCTGATTTCAGAGTCGTATTTCAATTGAAATACAATTGAACCAGTATTTTTTGGCGAAAATCGTAAAATATGAGTACCTTTGAAATGGTAATGCTAAATATTTGTCTGATTTTGCTGCCCTACGATTTTTACAATTAAATGTATAGCAAAATATTGAATTAAAGTGAACGGATTGTATCTGAAATATAAAGAATCAAAATAATTTGTGTTAGGATACTTGATAACAATATTTAGAAATTTAAGTAGTTGATACCGGCTGTCAACACAGACAACAAAATTCTGACTTCTTAGCCTAATAAATTATCTGTATCGCACGTTATTTGTCCTTTTCTAACAACCCCGAATCTGCCATAGGATGAAATGAGTACGCCTTAGACTAGATTGTTGTTTTTATATGTAATCCACAGGCTTGTCATTGCTCTTAGGTTATTCTTGAATCATAGACTGATTGTTTTTTAATCGTTTTGTTTCTATGTATAACTTTACTTTGGTAAAAATGTCTATTTTGCCTTAAACAAAATTTTATACAAATTTCAACATATTTCAGTGGAAATGCATTATGATCATTACTGAGTTAATTATTAAACAATTTTTTAACCATCAATATTATTACCACGTGCTGTAGATCTGAGTTAAAGTATTTCTCATAGTTTATCCAAAACTGATTAGTGAGGTGCAAAGTTTATGAAGTTTGTTTCTTTTCACATGAATTTCTTGTTGTTACTTCTTCTTGTGTTGATGCAAGTAGGTTTTGCCTTTATGTTCCAATCAGCCATTTGTGTTTCAGTTTATGACAGTTTTATCGTTCATATGTAGTTAGTTTTATATGCAATTTATTTATATAAACGGAAGTTCAACCAAGAAAGTGGGTTTTGCTTGTTTTCAATGGAAGTTTATGTTATCAAAAGCATGTCGTCCGCAGTTTGATTTAAGGACTGGGATGCGACTCGTAGAGAAAAATGAGCTGAATTTAAACTCTCACGTATTCAAAATAAACATTAAATTGATAATTATACCCTGTTTTTATTTTGTTTTCGTTGTGTGGTTTCACAACTACGAATGCCAATCTAAGTTATTAAGTATCACTAAATTATCTTTTCGAGCTTTTTAAGATTTTATTTAAATTTTTTTCTCAACACAGCTAGATGTGAATTTGTTTTTTGTGTATTTTGATGTAAAAACTTAAACATACTTTTTTTCAAATTACGTGATTTTAGATTGGCACTGACGATAGGTTTTTTCGAAACATTGCTAAAGTTCTAATTCAGGTCGATATAAAATCCTGTTTTGAGCGTATTTATCCAGTTATAACGAAGAGGTGTCTATTATTCGTATAGTTGATTCTTTGTATTAAACGGAATATATATGAAGTGTGTTTCTTTAAAGAAAGTAAATTTTTTCTGTTAATATCGCAAAAAAATTATTAAAAATCGTCGAGAAGTAGTTTCTAACTTCTTCTGCTTTAGTTTGATGCCCAAAGTTACCTGTATGAATATTAGACGCGTTTTTGTTATAATCTGTATATATGTACCCCACAAACATGTGGAAATAAAGAATAGGGTACGTTTTATTTACGATTTAGTACGTTTTATTAACTGGAATATTTTTACTATTATTGAATGATATTTAGATGTTTTTCAAAATTTCTAGCTCTGTTCCAAAAAGAAAAAAATTTACTGACTTGCATCATTATTTAATAATCTCCCCAATTATTTCATTCTTGGTTGAACTTGCGATGATATAATCTTGTCTGTTGGTATCATTGTTACTAAATATTTGCATTTTCATAATATTTCTTTTCATGCTAACAACAAAATGAATTGAAATGGGAATTTACAACTAACTCTCATTGCAACGAACGCATCGCGGCATCTGTATGGTTTTGAATTTGTTTTTAATTTTTATGTATACATCCATCCATACGCTTTCCCCGCCCTTTTATGCCGTTCCTGGCCTCAATGTGATTTGTGAAAAAAAAATCCATTGCACTGTCAAATGACATTTAACCTAACTTTTTCTTAATGTCATTGTCGCATAATTTTTATATACTGGTATTGCTTTTCCTATTTTTGATATATTTAATCATTATTGTCGGCTTTAATATATTTTTTTATGTAAATAATTTTTTAACATTAACAATGCTTTATGATTATACCTAATTTGTTGTTGTATACTGTTCTCGATTTGGTTGTTTATATTAAGAATACGGCTAGAATGTTGTTTAAGACTCAGAGATCATTTTCGGTGCCCACTTCAAAAGATGGACCGCCAGGACGGGTTTGTTCCTTGTTATTTAATTATTGTTAGCTATTTCAGAAAAGGTCGCTTTGATTGATGGTTCCAAAGCTGTTGGAACTCGGAAGGGAAATTAATATTTAAAATTTGTTGTATAGTTTAAGAAAGTAACTGAAATGATTTTTATTTGTACTTAATTATTCATCATAATTTCATAGTCTTCATTTGATTTTCTCATTCCAAACGTACCTATAAATAAAAATTGGAAAAACTTTGGACATGCTAAATATTAATTTGGCAGAAGAATGGTGTTGCCATGTGGCAGAGTTGCCGTGTAATGAGTGCCCATTGGTTACATCAAATCATTCATATGCACAATGTTAATATTTTATTGTAACTAAAGTCTAGTGCTAAGACGTATAGTACTTTGTGTGTCAGACCATTTTGTTTTACTTTATTGATTTATGTTGTACCTAAAGCAAATTTACTTTGAAATATTTGAAAATATTTCTGTTTTATGACTCTGTAATTAAATACAATGATGCAAATAACGTCATAAAATAAATATTGGACAATAAATATTTACATTGTCAGAGTTTTTTAAATATTTTTTGTTTTGCTATTGATGATAATCATCTAAGTTTAATTATTTCAAAAGGTGTTGATATAAATGTCATTTTGACATTTTCTGAAAGCATTGACAACAGGAAGGAGTCAGAGACAATTTTATTATATTTTATTTATGGCGATTATTATATATAATTGTTTAAATGAACATGTTATTATAAATTTTAAATTATTTTTGATTTCTGAGTCTTAAGCAAGCTGCCAGAATACATAAAATATTTTATTTACTGTAGTCAATGGATGATAATTTACTGTATCCATTGTTTTATATACTTTGATTCATACATTTAATAATGGGGGAACGGCGGACATTTCAGGTCAATTTAAACTGCCTGTAGGCTTATACCCTAGACAATAGTTGTGATAACCTAGTCGCAACCCTTTAGTATAAGCTTCTTTAGTATAAGTAGTTTTATATTTTATATGGTAATTTGTTCTGATATAAATATCCTACTGTCGGTTTGAGCAGTGAAATCAAACAAAACTTTTTATTTTGTAACCCTCTCTTTCCATGGAATGCAGCGTAGTTGACTGCAATATTTTACCATATTATGTGAAATTTTTTTACTAAAAATTATAGATGTTTTCAAGACAGACTTTGATGATGAGGCTCTTGGAAGTTACGCTTATCGAAATGCACTATAATTGTTTTTCTTATGTTACCAAAACTAGTCATAGCATCATATGCCGGTGAAACTTATTAATCCCTAAGAGTTTCATCGATCAATATAAAAAAAATTAATACGAAGAGAATCAATTAAGTGTTTAGAGAGTGATTACACTTTTCAGTACGTTAGTAGTAGGAAAAAAAAAACATTTGACTAATTTTTTATTATTTCACGAATTATAATTTTAACCCTCAATTATATAGGCCACTTTTACGTAATGTCAGCACTCATGCTATGTTGATATAAAAATGTGTGAAAGTATTGATTTTTTTAATGCACTTTTTTATGTAGATAGAGAAGAAATATAGTTACAATATAGTCAAAGTATTTTGCTATGATTGTAAAAATAATGAATAAGATGAAAAACAATTCCTCAAGAAAAGTCTTTATGAAATGCAATTTTTTTATGACAATATAAAATATAGCAACAATTAAACGTAAATGTAAATAAAAAAATCCTAATAAATGTTTTTATTATTGTTAAGTTATTGGTGGGCCATCTATTTGATTTCTGTCTGCTCAAAAATCTTCCGATGAAAAATCATAGTAGCAATAATAAATACGTAGCCTAAACAAAATGATTTGATTCGTTAGTTCATTCTCTTTCTTGTGTGATGTGTGTCTATATGTTTATCTCATTTTAACGGAAATATATACGTTTGAACGGCATTGCTTATAAGCAGAGTGCATGTTTGAGGTGTCAAGGCGCAACGCGACGAGTGAAAAAATATTTGATATATATTAATAATTTATCGAGTTATGAATATTTTAAATTAATGTATAGACAAGGAAGGCATTATTAAATAGTAACATCATTTTTATTTTTAGTAATGCTTATTTTATTAAACGAGTACGATGGAGACAGGGTGATATCCTTATTCTATACCCACCATTAAATGTAGAAGTTCATAATATGCTTATTCCTCGATAAATTTTTACGATTTTTCCTACAATTGTAATTGAATTAGCCTATATTTTCATGATATTTTGGAAAAAAACCAGCAAATTTAAAAGAAGTCAACTGACAAATTATATAATATTAGGTGTTGGAATTAATTCGTAGTGTTTTACGAGAGATGGTGTGGTTATTACAGTATTCTGTTTTACCTTCAGAAACAAATTTATCGTGAATCAGCTGTTATTTTTACGACACATTTTATTTTTCAATTGTTAATAACAAGTTGCAATTATTTAAATGTGTCAAAATTTGTGCCAAATAAAGTGGTTTTGCGGGGAGTTTTACTACATTATTTTAATATGAATAAAAGTGCTACGGAAAGTCATAGAATTTTGGAGGAAGTTTATGGTGAACATGCTTTAGCTGAGCAAATGTGTCGAAGTGGTTTGCACATTTTAAGTGTGGTGATTTTAACTTGGAAGACAAGGAACGACTTGGACAGCCAAAAAAGTTTGAAGATAGAAAATTGGAGGAATTACTTGAAGAAAACTCATCTCAAACAATTAAAGAGTTGTCTACATCGTTGGGGGTTCATTTATCAACTGTAGGAAAACGCCTTAAACCTTTGAAAATGATCTAAACGGAAGGAAATTGGATCCCATATGAATTAAAACAGAGGGACGTTGAAAGGTGTGTTTTTTAATCTGTGAATTACTGCTTCAACGGCACAAAAGAAAAAGTTTCTTACATCAGATTGTTACTGGTGATGAAAAGTGGATACATTATGGCAATCCTAAGCGTAGAAAATCATGGGTTAAGTCCGGACAACCATCATCATCACTGGCAAAACGTAATGTTTATGAGTCTAAGCTCCTCCTTTGTATTTGGTGGGATCAACAGGGTGTGGTTATTATGAACTGTTAAAACCATACGAAACCATCACTTGGGATCGTTACCGATTACAACTGATGCGCTTGATTGAATGCACGATGCATTGAAGCAAATACGGCCGGAATGGAGCGAAAGGTACGATAAAATCATTTTGCTGCATGACAATGCTTGAACGCATGTCACAAAACCACTGAAAACATATCTACAAACAATGAAATGGGAAGTCCTAACCCACCCTCCGTATTCTCCAGATATTGCCTCTTCGGACTACCACCTGTTCCGATCGATGGCTCATGGTTTGTCATGGGAGAATTTCACTTATTATGAAGATTGTAAAAATTGGTTCGATTCATGGATTGCTTCCAAGGACGAAGCGTTCTTTCGATGGGATATCTGTCTCTTACCTGAAAAATGGGAAAAAGTAGTGGCAAGCGATAGGCAGTATTTTCATTAATGTATTTTTTATTTTCATTTAAAATAAATTGTTATTTGGATCTCAAAAAATGTGACGAATTAATTCTAACACCTAATAAATATTTCAACCTTTAATATCATATTAGTCGATCCCTTTTTGTTAATGTTTTAATTGCTGAAAATAATTACAAAAATATATAGCACCATTTGATATTTGCTTTTTTCACACGTTATTTTAGTGAACCCACTCTGGCCTCGAGATTCTAGTTTCTTATGCTAGAATGGAGGGTATTACTAGTGGTAGGTAAAACAGCTGTATTGAATGCATTGCTAGTGGTAGGTAAAACAGCTGAGAGCATTTAAGATACCCACAACATTCTTAGCATTGCTCTCTCGATCTATCTTTCGTAACAAAACGAAAAAAGATATCACAAATGTAAAAATAGCGTTCACCTTCACACCGTATGCACATTCTCGTTCAGTTGTTGTCCTTATTAAACTTTTTTGTCACTAAACGAAACACGTGTGCATAGAAATAGGTAAGTGGCTTGTAAATCTGTTGTGTGCGCACAATATACGCTTTGAATGTCTTATGGAAACTCGTTAACTATATACGCTTTGTACAGGATTCGGATACGTCGCAACGGGCGCATAGTGTGCAACACGGCTCGGCAGGTGAGGTGTTGAGGGGAGGTGACGTACCAACTCAGGACACGGATAGCGGGTTCGAGGTATGAGTTTATGTTTATTTTGTTAATGTTTAAAGCAATGGGATTTGAAAGATTCGTATTAAATTAGCTGTACACGCTAGTTCCTCTGTCAAACGATGGAAGAAATGTTATTGTGGTATAATGTGAATTTGACCATCGAACATTAAATGAATCCCCATATACCATATGGTGTTTCTCAACCGTACACCGAAATTCAGTAGTTTAGTCACAGGGATAGTTTTAAGTGGTTTGTAATTTCAAAGACAATGTATTTAATTTCAAACACGCTGCGCTGCTTTGCTACCAGTACCGACAGCGTGTTTGAAATAAAATACATTGTCTTTGACAATGTATTTAATTTCAAACACGCTGTGCTGCTTTGCTACAAGTGCTGACAAAAACAACAACATTGTTGCTGTTGTTGCGTATCATAAACATTGCAAACGGTGTTTATGTTTTGTTTATATTGAAATGCTATTTGTCTGAAACATTTTGTTTTATTCTTGGCGTTATTGTTTATTTTAGTATTTTAAAGTAATTATGAGAACTAGTACTGACTGCATTTTCATTTAATGTCAAATTCACAATTAATGTTTGGCTACTGGGAATGTTAAGTTGAATTTAAGTTTTATTTATCAATGCTCTATATATAGTCTTCTTGAACTATAAAAATTTATTTTTCTGATGAGTGGTAATTTTTGAAATTGGTCTTGAAATTTATGAATTTTCATGAAATTGGTGGACGTATGTGTGATTAGTGAAATGACAGATGGACAGATGAGTTACTCAACAAAATTAAAATTATATTGTCTATGTATTCCACATATAAATTTAAAACAATTTTCTAGGGTTCATGCTACTCAATACTTCTTGAATCTCAATAACTCGTGTCTGACTATTGTAACACATTTTGTACTATAAATTTTATTAAACGTAATATAGAGAAAAGGGGCTTAAAAGATTTTTACAATGTGATCCAAAATATGGTTTAAAATAGACAGATATATTTAAAATCATTTTTGGTGGCTCAAAAATTAGTTTACAAAACTTTAATTCTACTTAATATATAAATGTCTGTTAAACAAAAATTTTATTGTATATAGATTTGGATGTGTACTCTCCAGAAGGATATTTTATATTTAAAAGAATGCAAAGATTAATTACAAATATTTACTTTGAAAAGAGAATGGACGTTGAGCAGAATGGACGACAGTCGGGCAACAAAAAAGATCTTCTCAGCTAGACCATTGGACCTCGAAAAAGAGGAAGACCTAAGCTTAGGCGGCTCGACTGCCTGGAAAAAGACTTAAAAATCCTAAGTGTAACGAACTGGATGTTTCTGGTCAGGAACAGGAAAGCTTGGGAGTTGATTCTTCGGAAGGCAGGGGCCCATCCTGGGCTGTCAAGCCATTGAAGAAGTAAGATTTACTTTGAAGATCTCCTCTTTTGAAGTTATAATATTAAGTATATAATAATATTAAGTGTTATATTCTTTGATTCTCTTGAAATAAAGGGTAATTTTATTAAAATTAATAATTTTAAGTTCACATTGAAGCAAATTTTAATCTTTCAATGTTACACAATATTTACGAATAATATTTTGGTTTTGGTGATTATCATAATGCTGTCAAAAATAGAGGCAGATGTAAAGGTGGAAACTGTTACGAAAAAAAAAAATGCAGCAAATCCCCCCTGTTTTTCTCCGCAGAATTAATATGTATTTATTTATTTTTTCTTGAAAACCCCATGTTCAACGAACAAATTTATTCGAAGTGCTGGGCGTGTGGAAGAACATATGAACAGAGTAATTCAATACAATTCAAGACAGTAATTTGGATAAATATCGTCTACCAATTAATTATGAATTACCAAGCAACTCCACGACCCCATTTCTGAAGCAAAGACAATGGTGCAGAAAAATATCTAGAATAAGTGCATCTTGCAACACTGCACTGAAAAATGTGAGTACATGAAAGACGAGTGAATGCCATAAAATATTATGGCACGTTTTATGCAGGTAAAGTGCTATCGTCCTCTCGTGCAGCAGCCAGGAGCATAGAGGGCCACTTAAACTCAAGAACGAAGGGTTACCAATGTAATGATTTATTAATTTAAAAAAATGCAAGATCAAAAACAGTTTCTGTTGGAGTTGAAGGGTATTTATTACATCCGACTATGACCATAATGAAATTTGAGTGAAATAATTATGGATAATACCCATACATTTCATAAAGTTAATTACACTTTTTTAATATTTTCTCCGGCATGAGGACGTATGTAACTTGCCCAGAGGACTGCATTTGTTTCCAGTATACTACAGACTAAAGAGTTGAATAGTGTGACGATACATAGTGTCTCGAAAATCGAGGGAATTTTCTATGATAAATCCTAGTACCTGTAGGCTTTCTGACAGGTTTTCACGATATGACCATGAAATGTGAAATGATTATCTGTAATTACAAGATCTGAGATCCTGCATAGATGGAATTCTTTTGAGTGTAGCTCCGCCCAGTTTATAACTACGCACAAGGGGGAGATATACTGGGGTGATATTAAATATTGGAGCACCTCTTAATAAAGAACGTAAGTGAAAATTAGAAAAAATATTGTTGCGATCGAAGAAAAATGACTAACAAAAATATATTTCGACTTGCGTGCAGCCTGCTAGGTAAAGGTGACAATGCTTCACATCACATTTTTCACATTGGTAGAAGCAAGCACTTGGTATGCCTTCGACTTGGTCTTTTGATATAAACCGAGTTATCCAGAATTGGCTTGGCTCTTATCAAGGCCAAAAAATAAATTTTTAATCATCTTTTATAATATTATAATAAGATATTTAACGAATACCGAACAAAGGAAAGACCAAAAAGTAAAGTATAATCTGTAACCATTATATAAAACAAAACAAACCACCTTAATAAACACGTATTATTTTTTTATAATATAAAGGATTGTTAGTAAGAAATAAGTATAATAATGAAAATTAAACTTTTCAGAAAAGATTATAAATAATAATACAGATTGCTTTTTTTTTTAATTGCAGGCCTTGCCTAAGTTAATTGAAAATAAAATGCCAACTGACATTTACATTCAGACATCATTATGTTCTTGTGAAAGTGAGATGATTGTTCTGTCATTGTGAAAATGAACGTCATTTTTGCTTTTTTTAATTTTTATGTGGCTTTTTATGACAACCTGTCGAGCCTACATTTGTGTGTGGAAGATGGAAAGTGACACAATCTACACTTTATTTCATCTTCCTGGTTCAAAGAGTTTAAGAGCAGAGATAGCATTTATAAATTATTACGAATTAAATAAAACTTTTGGGCATATTTTTTTATTTTCTCTTTAGTGTCCTTTTTATTTTTATAATACTTGGGCCCAATGTTATATGTACTCACAATTAAATGAAACTACGTGATGTAGTATTATTTCTACTTTCTTTAATTTCTTTACCACGACCTAGGTTTCGTTGTATTACAACATCTTCAGGTGGGATATTAGCAAAGATCTTCTTTGCTGATATCTATCTTTGCTAATATCCCACCTGAAGATGTTTTAATACAACGAAACCTAGGTTGTGGTAAAGAAATTAAAGAAAATAAAAATAATACTACATCACGTAGTTTCATTTAATTGTGAATAATGAATTTCTACAAAATTAACACCAAATATATTCAATGTTATATGTACTCTCGCTGATCGTCTTTAACCTTGTAAATTTTTAATTATATATAACTATTCTGGGTTAACGTAAAGCTGCAATGAACATCTGCGCTTATGGTTGCAGATTAATACTTTTTTATACTTTGTGTAGCAATATCACTAGTATTTAATTGATATTAGGGAAAAAGTAATAGTCGTTAATTTATGGTGTATCCTACGTGTGTTCTTAATTTGAGAAGTGACTTCATCTGTGCATCATATTGTTCAGTATGTATTTGTTCATATTGCAGGTAGTCGAAGATGAGGGTAGACTTTCTCCAGGCAGCATTGAGGATCAATCGGAACGACCTGCCTCTACCAAGTCTGCGGAGAGTGATTACGATCATTCCTCTAATAAGGCTAACGATGTGAGGATATGGGATTTATTTATATTTTTGTTGCTTGGAACAACCATTTACCAACAAAAGGATTATGTATGAAATTTAGTTATTTCAATTTAAAGTTGTTTAAGTTTATGCTTGTCAAATTGTACCGTTGAATAGGAATGGGAGAATTGATATAGCAATTTTTTTCTTGCTAGCGTTAATGAATTTTGTATAGGGGAAGGAGCTATGAATGAATTTTGTTATGGAGACAAAGGCGTAACTCCATTAAGTTTTTGCTTCCTACTAATACGGTTTCGAGAAGATGAAATTGGTTGCCGCCGTTAAATCGCCGATTTCACTTGCTCTGGAGATGACGCAACTTTATTAACTTGGTGAAAATTTAGACCAAACTTGCTGTTCTCTTTCTGATGCTGAAAATTTTAACAGTTCCTTGTCAAATTTTATTTAGTTCATGTATAATGCATCCAATTTATAAATACATACTTAGTAAAGATCCAAAATTAAAAGATGTTTTTTAATGCTGAATTTTTAAAACGGACAAATATCACAATTAAATTTGCTTTTTTTTTAGATCTGTTTATTTTTGTACTCTTATTATTGATTTGTCTACTGGTATGATAGGTGGCAAATCCTGTTGTGTTCCTAATTGTTTTGTTTGGCTATTGTAAGTATTGAAGTTATTTTTTACTGTATGATATATTTATTGTATGATTTAGGTGTTTTTATTCTAAGGATGATTTTATGATTTTGTATTGTATAATAAACATATCGGCTTATTAGTTTATTTAATCCGGGCAATTTTTCTATGTGTGTATGTATATACATATGTGCTGATCTTAATTTTCAGCTATATGAAAGTATTTTTAGTTAATTTATTTACTTTGTTACGATTAATAGTTTGACAAATTTACACATTTTATATTCTAGATAATATAAAAGCGTGTTTCAGATTATGTATTAAATTTTTTGTCTGAATGTACAGAATTATTTAGTACGTGATTCATGAACCGTAACCAAATTAGAGACAAGTTTTTGGAGGACATAATTTGTCCCTGTTCGTTCAATGAAAGTATCTCACCTGGGAAATAAAATTGTAAAACTACAATAACCCAGTTGTTATTTCATTTTATGTCTTTAAGTATCTTATGCTGAGACCATTTATTGTATATATTTTTAACACGAGACTATTTATTGCATACTTTGGAAATCACGATTCCCACGAAAAGTACACTAAGAATTTTTTTTGCAAATTTCACGCACAATATACTGTGAATGATTCAGTGATATGCTATCGGTTATTTAACTGTCCAGAGACATTTGTTTTACATGTCAAAAAAATGCTAATAACACCAATAATAAAAAGTTAACGCGTCACGAACTGGCTATTTTATTTTATGGCCGTCTCAAAAACAAAATTAATATATATGTTGTTAAAACTGTTAATGTTTATTGTTTTGTTAAAACTGCAGGAGCAAAGTGAGAAAGTGTCGGTGTCCAATGAGAACAACATATTGCTCGATCCAGAGGTGCTGACAGATTTCACTACGCAGGCTCTCGTCCTCACCGTTCTTGCCACGCTGAATAAACACACTACTGGTAACTCAATTGTTTGTGCATATAGCTACGTGCTGCCTCTTCCAATCTTTCATAGGCAACGATGATAAAGATTGCGTTCCACAAGGCGATCGCAATGCTCAAAACGCTCACTGCATCGTTCCACTTGGCGATCGCGGTCATGATCAAAACGACATTGATGCCGTCATTGTACACGACCACGATGACCCATGTATCGAGGTGGGTCGTTGTGATTGTTTATCTGTCAATTTCACTTTGACACATCGACACATGAAATTTACATAGATAAATTTATATAATCGTTGAAAGTTAAACATAGTGACGGAAAGAATCACTTTTGCAATTTTGAGATGTAGGTACATCTCAAAACTGTATAAACTATAGAAATAAAGGTGACACCAAAAGACACAAGACATTCATCAAACTTTTATAGAAATTAAATTACACTTTCACAGTTACTGTAAGTCTAAATTATTGTCTAATTATTAATACATTGAAATTAAATTGCACTTTTATAATTACTGTAAGTCTAAATGATTATATAACGTAATAAATATAATCTCTAATATAGTAAAAAATATAATCTCTTGATTTTCGTCCAATACCCGCCATTTACTCATAGTTATGAATATGCATTGTTCCTATCTCGTTCCACTTGGACTGACAGTTACAATGTTGACAAGCTAGTGGAATAGGTATGATTGCGGTCGCGAACGTTGCGAGCGGCTAGTGGAATGTACTCAAAGGGTCACCTTGCATTAATGTGCCAATTCGACGTTTTATGTGTATAATTATTGTGTTGTTATTTTGTATTTAATTACAATAGTTTTTGAAAATTTTGAGGTTATTTTAAGTTTCTTGATTGAATTTCCAACACACCAGCGTTAGTTTGAAGATATAAATATTTAAATCTTACAGACGAAGCGGAAATTAGGATTTTGTATCAATATTTGGCTGAAGGATCTGTCGTATTCCCGAAGGTGTTTCCAGTGATGTAAGTCTTTCAAATTTGCTATTCTTATATCTTGAATATGGTTAATTTGATGTTAGGGTTGTAAAAGGTAATAGTATAATAATTTAGTTTCGCGTGAATAGACTTTTCAGTTCAGATGATGGGATTTTACGCTTATTAAATGATAACCTCGTTTGCAACACTTCTTTGTATATTATCTTAAATCATCGATATTAATAAGTTTGCGTGTACCATCTATTGACAGGTTATGTTACTATATTTTGATATTTAGTGAAAGACACAGGGTTTCATCTTGCAAAATTATGCTATTTCTTGGCTTAAAAATGTTTTTCAAATAATTTAAATTATGAAATATCGCTATGCCAAGTGTCATAAAGATCTGTTGTCAAAAATCTGTGTGTCATTCGTCTTATGCGCCGAAAATTATGTCTTTAAGTATCTTATGCTGAGACTATTTAATAAATTTGGTAGAGATTTCTTGCTTGGTTTCGGAGTAATTATGTAACAAAAAAGTACATTTTGGTTTTTATAATATTAATAACAAATTAAATTACGATTTAATGATATAATATTAGAAATATTTATTTTAGTCAACAGTTTCTGAATCGATCGAATGAATTGAAGTGAATGTTTTTGTTATTCTTAATGTATTTTCCATATTTGTTGTTGTTGATTTATTTCTATCCAGCTCCACATTATTTGCTATTCTTCAACTCGATTTTGTTGAGTACGTTTGTTGAGATTCTTTTGATACTCTAATATTCAAATTTGATGCGAGGAAGTGTTTTTCAAAAGGTGAACCAGTCTATTGACAGTTGTATGTATATTGACATGACAATGACTAAAAACTATGTAGGGTTAGGTTAGAGTTCTTCCTTAACGCAACTGAGTTCAAAGCGTGAGGATGTCCTTGACATCTCCTCCTGCGAGGAGTTCGGGACTCGCTCAACCATAGCTTAAATATTCTCTGCTAATATATTTTTAAGGGGCCTAGCGGGCTCTCTGAACTCAGGCTCTTTCCCCTTCTTCAGAGGGGTTATCCCTCACGCTCATTACAAGTCTGGGGCACTACTATACTTAATTAAGATAAAATGAAATAAAAAATAAAAATAAAAAAATATAAAAATAAAAAACTAATACTCTACTTAAAATATTCATTTGGAATATACTTACATATGTACCAAACTGCAACGACATGTAATTATAAATATTTGTGTTGATTGATACAGGCTACAAATAAAGCAAAATAAATAAACATAATGTTATATCCATCCAGCAATGCTATTTATATATCATATCATGTTCGTTACAGTAATGACGACACTTTTGAATAAGTAGATAAAAAAAATTTATCCAAGAAAGTTACGTAAATTTAGAACAAAATTTTGACATTTTAAAAACGTTCACGTGCAAACTCTCAAAACGCAATATCACCATAACAATGACAACTACATGACACCTCTCCTCTGTTCCATATGAGCGACTGTACAAATCCAGTAGCTTCAATATCATTCCATGTAATCGCCGTAATATGGACAAAATCTTAGACAAAAACGCAAATATTCTCGTGATCATTTTCTAAGAAAAAATAATGTACCTCACACAATATTTTTATATAAAAGGTGTGTGTTTACGCGCAATGTAATGACAAATAACAATAAACATTAGGGGCATTACACGCCAAGCGGACAACGAAAAAAAAGTCAGGTCGTGAAATTTGTTCATATTCTGTTTGATTATACTTCTAGCGAACATGGATGTGCACACCCATTTTTTTTTTCGTGTGGTGCTTTATTGTCGAGTTTTATAATTAACGATGTATGAGGAATGCATTTTTTGGATGCTTATTTTTTTAATTAAACAATTTGTGACAAAACTTTATAAACATTGTTTCTTGAAGTTGCAGTTTTTAATTTTTCCATAGAATTTGAAATTCGAATTTTTTTTACTCGTCGTAAACCGGAAGTGAAGATTCAAATCAATATTTGAGTAACTTCGACATATTTTTTTTTTCAATATTTTTTATTAGAATTATAGCGTTATAACTACTAATACTCCAATAAAAAAATTAAAATGTGATCTCTAATAGTTTAGGATACAGAGCATGTAAAGTACATACACATCGCGCCCGGTTTCTAAGAAGTTCGGGGTTATTTGTTAATACTTGGCTATTTACACTTCATTCGGTTATGTTAACATGCAAAATAAATCAAAATCAACTGAATTAAATTTTTAAGAGTAAAATATATGTAATTGATAACATAAATATTTCTCATTAACGAATTCATACAAAACAATGACAATGTTGTGATATACGACCAGTAACACCATCTCGTAGTGAGTGATGAAAGCTATTACTAACCCAGAATAATATCGTAGTTACTTGCTAGAAAGAGACAGCTATTGACGCGTAACTTTCCCGCTCGTAGTTCGAATTAACCATTATTGTTAGTTGAAGCTTTGACCGCTCATCGGCTAGACGCGTTACTATTTACTATTTGATTTAAAATGGATTCTTACGGTGATCGGTGTTTTAATCCGTTTTTCATGGCTCGTCATAAGAAGCGTGTGAAAGTTAGGAAAATATCTAACGCATTAAGTGTAAAGTGGACAATTTCGCCAAATGTTTATGTATGTGAATCGTGCAGGAAACGACTGTTATGTGAATCACCACCTGAAGGAAACATTGTCCAGTCACAATCTAGTCAGGCATCAAGTGATTATTCACAACCAAACCAAGACGAAAGCTTTATTCCTGAAGATAAATACCAACACATCTCAACACAGACAGATATGTTAACAGAAAACAAAGAAATTTTGAACCAGCTCAAAGAAAAGTTTAATAATCCCTCCACTTCTACATCCGTTAAGACCATGATACTCACTATTGCTCCGAAGTCCTGGAGTGAGAATAAATTATCTCAAGAATTCGGAACATCCCGACGCCAAGCAAGAAATGCTAAGAAACTAGTTGAACAGTTTGGCATCTTGACTTCGCCGAACCCTCGCGATGGTCGCAAATTATCTGCCGAAACTGAAAGCTTGGTGAAAAGTTATTATCTTCGTGAAGATATTAGCAGAGTGATGCCAGGTAAAAAAGATTTCGTATCCATTACATTAGACGATGGAAAAAGGACACATGTGCAAAAACAACTGCTTATGTGCAATATAGATGAGCTTTATCAAAAGTTTAAAATAGAGCATCCAAATGTAAAAGTTGGCTTAACAAAATTTTTTACTTTAAGACCGAAACAATGTGTTTTTGCGGGAGACTCTGGGATACATGGTATGTGTCTGTATATAGCTTAACATTTTGATGGTACATCAAAATGTTAAGCTAATGTTGAGAGGAGGGGATGTTGCCAACCTAACATCTGGTACTACCATGCATCTTTCATCTTATAAAGAATGTCTTAAAATGATGATGTGTGCCAATCCAACGCCGGAATGTCATTTAATGACAACAAAGACAGTAAAATCTCCAAGCGAAAGTTGCTCTTCCTGTCCTGGCTTAAGTGGAATACGTGATCATTTAAAAACGGTATTCGATGACAATGATGTGACAAACATTCACTTTGAAAAATGGGAAGGTACAGACCGCTTCACGATAGCCACCCAAGTGTCTTCTGCTGATGACTTTGTTGATTGCTTGTGTATCGCTTTAGATTTATTAAAGCCACATGCTTACATCGCTGATCAACAAGCTCTTTATTTTAAAACTCTTAAAGAAACTATCATTGAAGGTGAAATTCTCATGCAATGTGATTTCGCCGAAAACTACAGTTTTGTCGTTCAAGATGCTGCCCAATCATTCCATTGGAACAATGACCAAGCGACGCTTTTGACATCTGTGTTTTATTATAAAGATGGAAATGAGATAAAACATGGGAGCATCGTCATGATTTCCAACGATTTAAAACACGATACTGCCACGTTCTATGCTTTTAAAAAATACTTCACCAGCACCTAGCTGACCATGGGATTGCGGTTTCTATCTTAAAATACATCACAGACGGAGATCCTCAACATTTCAAGAATAGGTTCAATTTCGTAAATTTATTTTATTATAGACAAGATTTTAACATAAGCGCAGAATTACACTTTCATGCTACGTCGCATGGAAAAGGACCAGGTGATGGTCTTGGGGGAAACCTTAAACGTCTGGCAACCCGCTCCAGTTTACAGTCTACGAATAATGCGATAACTACACCTTTCAGATTGTATGAGTGGGCAAAATCTTCGTTGACTGAAACGTCTGTGTACTATTGTTCAAAGGAAAGTATTCAAGAAGAACGAGATTTTCCACAAGTTCGTTTTGATTCTGCCATTACTGTTCCTGGAACAAAGAAACTTCATGCTTTTTTTCCAACCACCGAAGGTCTATTGGTTAAAAGAACCAGTCAAAGTGCAACTGGGAAAATTGTAAAAATTATAAAATAAAACTATATACTATAATACTCTTCAAATAAAAACGTACCTGTCCTACAAAATTGACTAAATAGTTTGATTTCAATCATTTACATATATACACCTAGGTCCAAAGAGTGCTATTTTCCGTTTAACCAACATACAAAATAGCTGTTCAGATTTAGGTGTGCGAATATTAGTATTTTATTCATATAATTACTGCTTTAATTCGACAGTGGCTCATTTCAAGCAGCGATATGAGTTTCACTCACTTCAAATTAAAAACTGCAACTTCCGGAAACAATGTTTATAAAGTTTTGTCACAAATTGTTTGATTAAAAAAATAAGCATCCAAAAAATGCATTCCTCATACATTGTTAATTTTCAAAAGCTCGTAACTCGACAATAAAGCACCACACGAAAAAAAAAATGGGTGTGCACATCCATATTCACTAGAAGTATAATCAAACAGAATATGAACAAATTTCACGACCTGACTTTTTTTTCATTGTCCGATTGGCGTGAAATGCCCCATTAGTTAAACGTAATTTTTGTGACAATGTCTATACATAGATAAATATCAGAAGTACCAAAATTATTTAACTTAATGTTAGATGAAACGATACAAGTGATACATCAGACGTAGGAACGGAGTAGGTAGATAGTGAGGAATAAGATGTAGAATGGACTTTGCTCAATAACTTGTGGTAGTTCTTGACTGACTTTTCATAGCATCAATGAATGACATCACCTTCACTTGATTTTACTGTTTATATATAGGGCTCAGTTTATATTTAGTGGATTTCATAATCTTTTTAAATGTACAGTAAAGGTTTTCATTCTCTATATCTAGTTAATAGCACTAGTGGCTTCGCAGTGTCTGCCATATTGGATTCCGTGTATTATACCCAAATGTATTTAGTGACACTTACGAAGCTGTGTCAAATTTAATGACCCATAGGTGGTTAGGAAAATTTGCCAAATTATCAATCATCTTCCTTTTCGTGTTACAGAGTTTGGTAGAAATAGAAGATTGCTCTTCGTTGTATATTAACCATATATTGTATATCGGTTACAGTCACAGTCTCCTGGACATGAAAATCAACCATGTACTTATGCACTGCCACGACCAGGTTATACTGAGCGCAGTGCAGAGCATCATACAGGTTAATTCATTATATATATATTATATATATTATTATAGTTGTATATCTAGTATATATATTATTATATATATAAGTTTATTTGTCAATTTATTTTCTTATTTGTATTAGAATGATAATTTTAGATAACAATTTTAATGGAACCTCCATGAACGCATTTTTTGTTTTGTAAAGAGGGCATTGTATAGTGTGTCATTGGGGACGGACCAGCAGGCGCGGGTTGATAGAGGACTTGTAATATGATAATATAGAAACTATTAATTGCTTAGTGTATTTTTAGAAAGATGAGTGTTCTCTGTAATAATAATGCATCTTTGCATATTCTAATTTGAGTAAGGCAAGGGGCTTCAAGTAAACGCCACACCAAACCCAATCAGTGTGCACATGTTCCAAGATATTAATAATGCAAGTGAGTGTGTATTTTAAAAACCGAAAACGTAAGCCAAATTTACAAAAAATATGATGGAATACTTAGAGTTGATGGAAATTACTTAAACAGTTCACACCACAATTAAGATAATAAAATTGACATTTAAAAAAATAACAACGCACTGTCACTTTGACTAATAGGGACGAATGGAACAATTAATTATTTTGGTGTGAAACATACAATGATGCATTTGGATGGGAGTTTAAGCGTTCTGATGGCAGATGCGAATCTCTTAAAACGTTAAAAGTATTTATTTACAATAGATTGTTAAGAAATATTACTGTGATAAATTATTTCATAAAAATAAAAAAATTAAATTCATATTTTATTATTAACAATTATCGGAATATTTTTTTCATTTTCACTTTGTTCAAATAAAAATATAAAAATTAAGATGTTTCATATCTGCCAGATGTTCCGTGATCCACTCTCCATGTTTTTCGGTAGGAAGTGATGGGACTAGAAGATTTTAAAGTTTAATTTAGTTTAATTTTAAGTCAAAAATTTGTTGTTTTATTTTTAGTTAGAGAAAATTGTGTAATTTGAGAAAAAAGTTTTTATTCGAATAAAACTTTAAAAAGAACATTTTTGCCCAAATACTTTATTTTAAAAAAAAAAATCTGTTTGGTATAATAGAACTTGTTTGTAAAAAAATTATGACGTTCGTGCTAATATTTTAGTCACAATGATGAAATTTTTGGGCAAAACTGATGTTAAAATTACATTAAAACCTAAATAATTTTTAAATTATTAAATTCGGCTTAACAAATATGACGGTCATATTGATGTGTATGCAGGTCCTCTATTGCTCTGTGCTGACCGGTTCATCCTCAGTGATACCCCTGAATCCTCGGTGATGCACTGGTAGAAGTTTTGGGAAGCTTCATATGGGTACTTCCTATTTTAATTTCATCCCACAAATAAAATCTGAATGCGTTAAACCGTAAAGTACTTATAAAGTTTTATACTAATTTATATTTATTTGTTTTTTTTATATATTGCTTTATATAATTTTTATATATATTAATTTTTTTATAAAAGGAAAATTTCAGTAACTATTTTACCAGTTTCGAATGAAATATGCGCTGGTATATTCTGTAATGTGACGGCTGATGTGAAGAAATAAATTTTTTCTCTACGGGTTTCAAGGCTATGTCAGGAATGCTAGTTTTTAAGCATGTATACTTCTGTTTGTCAGCCAGATAGGTACATTGTAAAGGACAAAGTTGAAGAATACATGACATATCCGTTATAGATTTTGGTTAAATGAATTGGTAATGAATTGGTTAAAAACAGGGATAAGAATAAATAAAAAAGAAATAAAGGGCTTCATCCTGATAAAAACAACTGATATTGAGGTTATAAAAGGTACAACTTTCATAACCTCAAAAAGTCTTGTCAAGTTACAAATTGAGTCAGTTTTTGAATAAAGACAAATGTGTAGCGGCAATTTGAAGAATGCGAGGTGAGCTAAATCAGTTTCAATAATTAATGAAAAGGGCATTGATTTTTTTCTTGTTTATACAAAATGTTTGACATCATTATAACGTTGTGATGTCAATTTTTTTTTCAATTTATGGCCGCGATACACTAAAAATTGAAGGGGGGGACATTATTCACTTTGAGGGGTGTTTTAAAAACGAATAAAGTTGTTTGGTTTGTACTTATTTGGTGACTGTACTGTAGTATTGACTTGCAGAATATGATTTCATCGGAAGATGCCAGTCAGCAGCAGCTCCACTACATGCAGAGCTGTGGATTTGGTGGACTGTGGAGGTTTGCCGGGCCTTTTACAAAGGTGCGTTGGGCTTTATGGATTGTTTCACATATTCCAATAGGTCAACCCATTACCAGACTTACTGTAGGCTATTACTCACTGACAATGAAGTTAGTAAGAAAATACCGTTGTTTTTATAAAGAGTTAACCCATAATTTTATGTAAATTGAATTACGATTTTCAGACCTATATTGTACCATGTTACTTTATAAATAAAATAAACATAACAGAATTATTATTCTTTAAGCCGAAGTCCACATGTTGTATCATTATGAAACTTTTAACAGTTACGTACATTAAAATCGCATCTTATTTTACTTTATGAAAAGGTTGTTAAAACAGTGGATATTATAGCAAACTTTATAGGTTATTTAAATATACTGTTTTGAAAATATAGTAAATTTTGACTTTACTAGTAGAATTAATTGTATAAACCGAAATATGTAATTAATTTTTATAATTACTTATAAAAATTATGCTTATAAAAATTTTGTTACGTATTAAATTATTTACCAACACTCATTGTTATATACTTCAATCTCGTAAAAAATATTTTGCATTCACAGAAATTCCATTAAAATCCATATTCGAGAATTGAGGAACGTCTTGGATTAATTTAACTTCAATCTCGTAAAAATATTTTGCATTCACCGAAATCCCATTAAAATCCATAGTCGAGAATTGAGGAACGTCTCGGATCAATTTACATTACCAAATAATAATTTCATAAAATGCCATCAATTATCTAAAGAATTAACTAAATTTCTAATTGACAATTTGAGGCCGATGTGGAAAGTGACAAAAACAAAACCTTGCTTGATGCACAACCAGAACAAAAATCCTCTCTCCTGTCATTGTTGACGAAATAGCTCTATCCTTTTCTTCTTCTCATAAAATTAAATGATGCTATACTTTTCTTTTAACTCTATGAAAAATCTTTTACAGCTGGTATGTTATTGACTAATATAAAGGCAAAGACAACACCAGTGCGATACGATATATCCATTTTTAAAGCGAATGTTAAGACAACCATTACTGTTATGCTTTAGCTAACGTATGCATTGAGCAAAGTAATGGTATGACATAGGGTTGAATATGTGGATATGATAGATTGTAAAGTACAAGATGGTGAAAGATCTTAGCCATGTTCGGTTTACAATACTAGATTAAATATTATTGATATTTTTCTTGTTATGTAATCAATTAGTTAGTCAATAATTTCAAAAGAGGCTGGTAGTGGCTTAGTTCCCTTCACTGAGATATAGTCTGACTTATATATTAATATATAATTCAGTCAGTAGACTGTGCCAAACTAAAAATTGTTTCATGTAAAAAAATATTCTTTTATATATATCTTTGGCTACATTAAGAATTATGATTTAAAAGTTAGTATATAGGAGTTAATACTTAAAACTAAAAACAGTAGGAAGCTGCCCTGCAGAATACCATGATAAATGTGTAAATGCTTTAAAGCAATATAATACTAAAGGTAGGTTTATCGCGTATAACGCTGATATCTACATAAGTTCTAACTACGTACAAAAGAAAACATGGAAAAATGCAGCAATATTATGAAAAAAATTACTAAAGAATGTAACTAGCTGTTTATGCTTGTTGTGAGAATAGCTTCAGGCTGAATTCCCTTCTCACCTATAAAGCAAATACAATTTTTAATTTTTTTCTTATTTAATTAGTTTTTGCTTTTGGAGCGATTTTTCTTTTTGAGTGATTATCATTTTTTGTTCTCATACATGGAGGGAGAGGGTTTGTAGTGTTTATTGGTAATATTGTCAAAAATTGTTTAAGAATAACTTACTTGCAGTCTTAACACCTTAACACTGCGTCATGTATGCTGGCTCACATTAGACCACAGAGTGCAAAAAAGATTAAAAGTACGCCTGCTACATGCATTTTTTTGTAAGTTATAAATGTTACCAAGTTTTCCTGGAAATCATATAGAGAAAAACTGAAATTCCAGAAACAGTTAATTAAATCAACAATGAACAGCTGGCAACATTGTCATACAGAATGCAGCACACTGAAAATACACCAAAACAGCAAATTGAAAATAGGCCAAGACAGAGTGGTGGGAAGAAACAGAGAACAAGCAAATGACTAAACCAAAACCAATGCTTCTGGTATTTAGCTATGCATGTAGCATATGATAACAAGATATAGCCAAGAAGATACAGCCAAGAAGCTTAGAAAACAATAATAACAAATATAGTTCATCTACAGCCAAACAGCTCAGGAAATAATTCATCCATTTTGAAATACAACCAAAGCACCTCAGAAGCGATAATGCTGAATATAATTGCACTTCTCAACTAGTATATCAAAGAAATGGAATGCTAGTAAGCATCATAACCACGATTTCGCTGTCATTTTGATGTGAATTTATAAGTAGTGTGTTTGCTGCCACCAAAATTGTTTTATAGAAATATATATCAAAATATTATGTAGCGTTATAAAAATGTATTTTAATTACACGGTTACCTCTGGATAAAGTCTAAGAACAATTTTTCCTGTTCAATGACATGCAAATTATATTTAATTTACAGTTTTTATTATATTTATTTAAAATTGTATATTTAGAAGATCAGACATGAGATAGCAATTATAATAAAGACAAGTCCAACAAGTCCAAATTCAATCTATGGATTAGGATTCAAAAATTCCTTTAGGATGTTTACAGTGAGTCTATCCCATTCACATCTGCAATGTACTCTCTCACCCATATTTATAAAGGCCCAAGTTTCATAATTAAAACTACCTCCTTTGTATATTTTATTTCTTTGACCCTCTTTTCTATATTTGAATGTGTGGAAAATTTCATGTTGTTCGTGTGAACGAGTCAAATTATTAGTTCATTTAAAAAAAGTATCTCATTTAATATAGTGTCATGTAATGTATCGTATTTAATATAATGTCATTGTTAGTAACAGGACATTTCTAGAAAAAGTTTACTTTTAATTTTTATGTATAGATTACGTTTCATAACTGTTACATCTTGATAAAGTGAGAACTGGTGTGACAATATAGATTTTTGGTTTTATAGACGTTTAGTTTGCAGTTTGAAGTAAATATATTTTGCAATGTTTACAGTACAATTACACAGCGGAGAGTAGTGAGCTTTTTGTTAACTGCTTGGAGGCTATGGTGGAGACGTGTCTGGCTGGCGAGGAGCAACAAGAGGCAGCTGTGCCCACGCTTTCAGCAAGTTTAAGTTCACTCTCAGTGCAGAGCCCTACTGATAAGGGTGAGTATAATATCTGCATCTAAATGAGTCACACTGTTAATTTTTTTATTAATTTCTTCTGAAAACATGCTGATTGTATATTTATTTGATATGATTTTTTATAATGGCGTATTAGTTGATTAGTTAATTAATTACCATAATTTGCTAAGTGAAGACTTCATTTTTTTGTACAGAATGTTCCCTGGAGGAGCTGCGTTGTAACGTAGTGGGCGCGTCGCCTGTCGTCGCGCATCGCAACTAACATCAGGCCTTCCACGATAGGTGAGGCTTTTTGTTTCTTAATAGTCATTATTGTGAAAATATAATTGTCATTATTAGGTCTACCAAAATGTTTTGTTGATATTATAGTTGTCTCAAGTTTTAACCCCCAGGCCATGTTTTTGTTGGGGGCATATAGTGGCTACCTCTTGTTATTATTTTATCTCTACATATGGCTTTTGTAAATCTACTGAAACAATGGCCTCAGTATTGTTTGCGTAAACATTTTTAGTGATAAAGTTAATTTACAGCATTGCATTCTGTATTAATTCTGACAAGATATAAAATGCCACAGAAGCGTAGAAATTTGGTTATTATGTTTGGTGATGAATGAAAAGCCACGCTTGAGATACCACGTCTAAAGGACGACCATATTGCTGGACCACTATACAACAAAATCCTTTTTTGACAATGCTGGAGATTGTAATGCAACAAATCATTCGGAGATATGGACCAGTGTATAAATATTTCAGATTCCTCATAATTACTTCACGCAACACAATTCGTACAGTGCTCACATGTATAATAAAATAATTAACTTCTGTTGTCGACAATAGTTATTTGGGCGTTAATTGGTAATGAATATGCAGAAATATGTAAAATTCCTCGTATAAATATTATATTGTTTTTAAATGTAAAAATTTGACTGTCACTAGTTTAGTGTTGAAAAAAAAAATTCATTGAAACAAAAGTGTTGCACAGTTGTAAATGTATGTGACAAATACTCATTTTTAATTAAATCTTTCTTTTTCATTTCGTAATTTAATTTGCCCCCTCTATAATTATCATATGAATATTATATAGATCAGCCCCTTTGGGCTATTATTAGATTTGTTGGGTGAGAAATTTGGCATTCAGAGTGTAGAGGCCGATGCCATTGCTACTCGATTGGAATACTTGGCTTCTTTTGAGCCTGTTAATCAATTTGGTATTGTCCAGCAATTCAGTAGCTAGAGGGTTTGGATGGGTAGTGAGCCGTTCTGCGTATCTCTTTCTCAATCTGTCAATCTCCTCTAGAATGGTGGGCGTGTTGAGGTATTCGTGAATTTTCCGATTTCGTGTGAACCAAGGTGCACTGACTATGTTTCTTAGAATTGCGTTTTGAGCTCTCGGAGACACATTATGTTGCTATTACTGGCCACGCCCCACAGCTGAATGCCATAGGTCCATATCGGCTTGAGGAGCGAGCTATTTAATAGTAGTTTATTGTTCACCGATAGCACAGAGTTACGACCCATCAGCCAGTGCAGGTTTTTGATATTTATCAAAAACAGGTTATGTTTCTGTTTGATGTGTTTTCCAGGCAAGCCTTCTATCTAGGTGGAAGCCCGAATATTTAACACAATCAGTGTGTGGTAACGTGTCAGTTCCTAGTTTCACTTCAGGACAATTGCCTCTCCTCAATATAAATGTGATGTGGATTGAAAAATGGATGTACTAAACTTAGTTCCGTTTTTTTTAAACCACTCTTCATAAATTTTGCTTAGTACATTGATAACATTACATCTGAGTCATCTTGGAGTAAATTGCTTGGTGCCAGTTTTTACAATCTAATCTAGTAATCCTACAGCTTTATGGATGGTCAAATGGCATAAAAAGATGGCTTACGGTCACGAGGCCTTGTCGCCTCTCAGGAGGATGCGTCTTTCCAAGTTGTCTGAGTATTTTCTTACAATATGGGGGGGCATCTAAGTTCCCAATAGGTAACTGTAGAGAACAGCCTATCACGGATGACAATATTTTTGATGATAGACTCATCGGTCCAACGAGCAGCCCACGACACCAACGGCATCCATTGCTGGCTTCGCATCTTGAAGGCATCAAAAAGTTTTTGGCTGCACATTTTATAATCTAGGTCTACGAACAATAGAACAATATGGAGTGTACCAGTTTTTACTCAATTGATTTAGGTTTTCCGCAGTGTATTTCTAACGCTTCATATATTTGTTAATTGCAACATAACTTTTGAATTTCTTTTTGCAATTCCTGGTATTGGGTTGTAGGGATCCAGTGGTACCATCTAGTGTCATTAAATTACATAAAAATTTCACATAGACCTACTAGTCTATAAATGCTTTATTGTAATAATTGCTTTAACTGGCCCATGAAATGTGACATTAATAGCTGACTAAGCATCATGCAGATTTGTTCGTACTATTATGTAATGCTAATATTACAGTATTTTAATCAGTTGGAAACGTCTTAATTTAGTAAAATTATGTATGTTTATATATTCTGTTCACAGTGGATATAGATCTGATTCCTCATCTACTGGCTGGCTGTCGCGACGCACGTCACGCTACCTCAGACATCTGTGCGGCAGCCGCGAGGCACACTTCTAGTCAATACGGCTCTCTTTATATGTCAATGCGTACTATTGTTAGGACATATGCCGCTGCGACAATCTCTTGTTATGACACGGTTCACTGTGCCAACTCGTCACAATACAGCCACCATACCAATTTGCCATGGCTCACATCATTATTATGACTTGTCATCGTGACTCACTCCACTGTGTCGATTTGTTGTCGTGGCACATGTCACCATAACTGTCTTCAAACTCATACTTGCAGTGGATCTATAACTCAATCGTGGCACGGACATCGTCGCCTAATAAATAACTTCTAATTAAGCAAGAACAATGCAAACTTTTACTCTGTGTTTTTATTTACGTAGTGTTTATTGTTAAGTAGGGTATGAGTTTTTTTGTTATTGACGCAGAAAGGGAAGTACGGAATGCACAATCAAGTCTGGCGGTAAGTAGTTCTTATGTTTAAAGTTAATACGCCCGTTTACCTCTTTCTCTAGTTGTTTTAGGTCGCTGAACAGCAGCTGAGTACGAATGAGTGCATCATTCGCGTGTGTTTTATGAATGCGAGTCGTGTTTGTGTTTATCGTTTTGAAGTGCAAATGATATTTTGGTATTAATTTTGCAACAGTGTTTTGGAAGCAATTTTATTGTTTAGTGAAGTTTTGGAAACTATTAATAAAAATATTGTTTTTCACATTTAAGGAATGTTTTACGATTTGAGCATTATTTTCATGAAAGACGCGGGTCCAAGAAGAATTTCTTTACGTTTACAGTTGTGTTTATATTATTTGTTATATTTCTTTAGCTGAGAAATGTTTGTCCGTACAGTAGTGTACTGGTGTTAAAATTAATGCTAAAAAGTGTCGGAAGTCTTTTGTCTTTTATCCTTCGTTTTAGTATCAAAATATTATGCGAATGCTGCTCAAATGTTAAAATTATATTAATAAACATTTGGTTTTCATTATCTGGATAATTTATGATTGCATTAATATTAAAAGAGTATGTCTGTGAAACTTTGTCACAAGGAAATTGTAATTAAAATTATATACTAATATACTATATAATAGCATTAGCAAATATTAGCGAAATATAAGAAATATTTATTACTATCAAGTTATGCCAAATGCAAATTATTTTCAAGCGAACATAATGATTCCGAAACATTGCAGATATTTATTAAATGCCACAGGGAGTTTTTATATATGTTTTGTATGTGCGACAGGTTATAGTGATAGAAGTTTCCTTCCTGTTTCAAAAAAAAAATTTATTTGAAACGGCAGAAATACTTGCTTTAATGAATCTAATGATTGGTGTAATAGACGTAGCGTTTAATATTTTTTAAATAATTTACAATAATGATAAATAAATAAAAAATATAATAATAGGATCTGCATTTTGTAAGCAGCGTTGCCATTTTAAGAGCCTAAATATAGTTTATAAACTAACCTCAGGATAAAAAGCCTAGTTTTATATATTTAATTTAAAATTATAATTAGTTAAATTTAAATTTAAGGCAATTTTATTGTGAATATATATTATTTAATTATTGATAATTATTTTGGCTTAAAGGAAACCATATTGTAGTTTAATAAGGAAATATATATCTATTGAATGTTAATATACATATATGGATAATATATGTGTGCGAATGTATACATATACAAACATATATACATATGTACACTTATGTATGTGTATGTATGCATGTATGAGTATATATATATATATATATATATATATATATATATATATACACATATATATATATATATATATATATATATATATATACACACACTTATACATACACACATGTATACATGGGTTGTGTTGTGATTTCTTGTTCGAGTCAGAAGGGAATGATTTGGAATGCCGTTTTGGACTATTATATCGAATATATTTGGTACTTAATTTTGAGAAAATAATCAAAGCCTTAATTTGAAAACCAAATATACATGTAGACTTTTATGTACTGAAAATGAACTTCACACTGAATTTATAGTTCATAATGATTTATAAATGAATAAAACTGTTATTAATAAAAAAATAAAATTTATCTCATTCAAAATGTCATGAAAGTTTGCCAGTTTCAGAAACTTTTATTGGAGGTTTTAACAAAAAATGTAACGGAGTTTTTAACGATGTATATTTCTTCTGTGTTGTTATTTCGTCAGAGTAAAAGCAATAGTCTACAAAATTTCATTTTGTTTATGGTATAAAATTGTACAATTTGTATATTTGTGTAATATTTTTAATATTATTAAAAAAGAGTTACAAAACGCATAATTTATTATATTAATTTTCTTGTTTGGGATTGTAATTTCTTGTATTAATGAAAAGAAAAGAGGAAGAATAGAGTGTTAGGAAACGAGTGCCAATTTCATAGAAAATAGGCACAGTTTTTCATAAATTTTTGTGTTAAAATCTATAGAAATTTTTTTTTACTATAATTATCTTTTTTTAGCGTCTTTTAACAGTAACTACTTTAATATAGGATGAATATATTTGTGGGGACATAAAAATTTACAAAACGCAATTGAATAAATTAATATACGCGAAAACGGCATACGAAACTGCATAAGAAATATCTTGAAGTCAATGACAAAATATAATCAATCGTAATTTTATTATATCGTACGTTGGTCACGGTTTCATTGGTACAGATTTTTTTCGGCAGAATATCCTATGTTTTATGACACATGTTATATGTGGGCCAAATTTCATAAAATCAGCTGAATAGTTGAGCCGTGAAAATTTAACAAATAAAATCCAACAAATTCAAACCAACAAATTCACATTTGCATGTTATATTTATTAGGGTTTCTGCATGTAGAGTGCTCATTCTTGTACAGGATCTCATGCCGGATTGTATCAAAACTAAATCTAATTTTATTTGAAGTGAACCGTTTCTATAATCATTAACATAACACTAACGTTATTTAAAATCCTAACTCACACTACGGAGGTTTTCTCATTTAGAAATAGAGAAATGCCATTATTGTAGAGCCTTGACATAACCAATTTTACCAAGGAATGAAAAGTCACCCCTTTAACAAGATTTATATGGAGGAGTGAAGCTGAAACTCTAAAATATATGCACAAATAAAAAAACTGTTTACGAGCGCAATACAATTTTGTCAACCTTATCATGGAAATATGGATTTTTTGCATCACACCTTTTTTTTTCAATCAACACACAATGTGTGCTTCCAGATTCATTTGAACTTTAATTGCAATTTGATTATGCAGACAATTAAGGCAATCGGTGTTTGTGTATGTGTTTTTTAATATTTATTTATTGATTTTTAGTAACATTGTGAGCACCGTGAGCATAAATTGTGATCTTTTCATATAGTTTTTAGGTTACTTTAAAGTTTACCAAATTTCATGAGAATCTAAGCTGACAGTTAATATTGACATTATTGCATCTAATAGTTGATACTTGACAATGTTACATCTGACTGTGTGTATAGTATTATATCTGACAGTTGATACTTTGCATTATTACACCTGACATTGGACACTTTACATTGTTACATCTGACAGTGGACATTGCACAGTATTACACCTGACTATTAACACTTTACATTATTACACATTTGACTATGTTACGTGTTACAGTATATTATTATATCTGACAGTTGATACTTTACATTATTACACCTGACAATTGACACTTTACATTGTTACATCTGACAGTTGACATTACACAGTATTACACCTGACTATTCACAATTTACATTATTACACATTTGACTACGTTACACGTTACAGTATATTATTATATCTGACCGTTGACACTTGGCATTATTATACCTGACATTTGACACTTTACATTGTTACATCTGACAGTTGACATTGCACAGTATTACATCTGACTATTAACACTTTACATTTTAAACATTTGACTATGTTACATGTTACAGTATATTACTATATCTGACAGTTGACACTTTACATTATTACACCTGACATTTGACACTTTATATTGTTACATCTGACAGTTGACACAGTATTACACCTGACAATTAACACTTTACATTATTACATATTTGACTATGTTACACGTTACAGTTGACATTTTACATTATTATATCTGATAATTGATATTTGTTAATATTACACTTGTCAACTTGACACTATAATATTTACACCTGACAGTTGGCATTCAGCATTATTACATCCGACTGTTGACATTTGACATTATTTAATGGAAGTATTAATGTCATGTTAAATATATCAAGATAAGAATTTTGTTATTATTTTTCTAATTAATGTGTAATAAGTCTTCTAAAATAACCAAAGACCATAAATGTGAAGATTTAATGACCAAATGTGAAATAATTCTGGATAATAACGTGTTTCTGAAAAACAGCCTGTATGTCTAGATATAGAAACAATGATAACTTTATAATCATGCTATAATTTTTTACAATGCATTCCCAAGTGTGATGAAAAATAAAGTTATATTTGGAATCGTCCTTTCTGACTTGGATAAGTGTTCTCGGATACTGTTTATCTAAATGTAATTTTTTTTTAAATGAATATATATTTAAATATACGTATACATATTATGAGAAATATATAACTAGTTAATCGCTAATAAAAATGGAGACACAATTAACTACTATTATTATTTTTTTAGGAAACCATTTTTAGAATATGTACTGTTGTGGTCAACTAGTTAGGGACGTTAGTACTATATGAATAAGATTTTTTTCTAGTCTGCATGACTTTATACAATCATGGGGTTTGATGCTTATGTTAATGTTGACATGTAATGTGTCAAATTGAAATGCAGTAAATTAGGAAAATGGCTGCATAATTATATTTATTTTATGGAGACTTAAAAAATTTTAATATTACCAAATTTCATGAGAATCTTAACCTGATAGTTGATATTGATAGCTGATAGTTGAGAATTTTAACCAGATAATTGATTATTGTATCTGATAATTGACTTTTGACAATGGTATATCTGACAGTGAGCATTTGATATTATTACACCTGATAGTTGGCACTTTACTTTATTACACCCAACAGTTGACATTTTACATTATTACACCTGACAGTTGACACTTGACAATATTACACCTAACAGTTGTGTGTTATTTAATCACTGGACAGCTAATTAGGGACACATATGAAAAAATGCAAAATGACATTAATGTGGATTAATTACAGGCAAGTTTTATTGTTAATTTAAACTAAATCAAATTTACTGCTATTAATATATTGTGTGGTTACTATTTAATATATTGTGTGGTTGCCATTGTTGGATATAACCATTTGAAATAGGCGCGGCATTGGTGATATTAAATTACTATATGTTTCAATAGAAATATTATTCCAAGTTTCTTGGAGTGTTATAAAACTGGTTTATACGACCAGTGCATTTTGATCACAGGTTCTCTATAAAGTTTAGGTCTACTGGAATGCTGATGTAGCGCAGACATAGACTCCTTTGTGAGGAAAGATTTGTCCGATTGTGCTGTATGCTTAACTCTACTAGTTGTCGTTGAATGGTCCTTAATCAATATGCAACTATTAAAACAGGTTTGTTTTTACAATTATGACCATTCCTGCGGGATGGTCATGATTGTAAAAACTTAGTGCCTATATTTGCATGTATGTAAATATTTGGATATTTTAATCTCGCTGTCCAGTGCAGCGAGGTTTATTCTATACCAGTTAGATTAATTAGTGTGCTATCTGTATAAAAATATTGCGGAATCAAATCAGTCAAAAAAAACATACAAATTTAAGTTTATTCTTCAAAATTTATTATGTCACCTTCAAAGTAATCTACATTGCTTGCAATGCAACTGTGATAACGGGACCCACTATTTCATACATGGCCTTTAATTGCCACTGCAAATTCTGTTTGATGTCTTCAGTAGAGTCAAAACAGATTCCACAGAGTGGCAATTTCAATTTTCGGTAACAGAAATAAGTCACCTGATGCTAAATTCGGTGAATACGGTGGATGGTCGACAGTGTTAATTGAGTTTTGGTTTTGTACTCAGTCACAATTGTTGCTCTGTGAAAAGGTGTGTTATCGTCATAACAAAATCCATGAGTTGTCCTTTCACAAATTTGGCCTCTTACAACGAATATTCTTGCGCAAATTTACCAAACATTTAAATAATACTTGTCATTCACTGTCGGTCGCTATGACTGTCTGAAGGAATTCAGAGTGTACCATAAAACGGCAATCAAACAAAACAGTCAACAAAACCTTCATTTTCGAGGGCTTTAATGCAGTTTTTATAGATTCGGCTCTTTTTCGAAGCCCTATCTGGTCGATTGTTGGCTCGTTATGTATAGTCTGCGCCTTGAGAAATCATGTCTTCAGAGATCTGCTTTTGATACACTTTTTGCAAGAAATTATGCTTCTTTCAGAACTTGTCTTCCGGCAACGCGTCCCATGTGCAAAACATTGGTTAAAATTCCATGATGATTTTCAAGCACTAATTATTTGATTTTTTTTATGTTATCATCAGTGGTAGATGTTGAAGGCCATCTGTAATGAACCAAAGCTTTGACCATTTCACACCCCTCTTTGAATGATTTGTACCACTCGTAGCTTATTATGTTTTCGGCATAGTCTAATCACCCTAGGCCTTTTTAACATTTTTAATGATTGACCACAAGGAATTTTATTTGAAACACAAAATTTAAGGTAAATTCTTTGTTCAACTAATTTATCCCTATAAAATTCGCAGAGCAACTTTGAGGTAGACCTATTATGATAGCTGCTTTAAACATGCTTTTTTCCCTCTTTGAAAGATTTGTACCACTGGTATGCTTTTCAACAGAGTCGAGTCAGCATAGACCTTTTTTAAAATGTTTAATGACCCAGTACAAGAAATTTTGTTAGAAACATGAAGTTTAAGGCAAATTCTTTGTTCAACTAATTTCTCCATAATAAAATTTGCAGAGCAACTTTTACGGCTCAAGTTTGGTTCGGTAATTAAGGAAAAGTTGGTTCGGTAATTAGTTGGTAGAACCAACTTAACAAAAAAGAATTTGACCGATTCCCTGTAAGCGGTTTATTTAAATGAAAATTTCGGATAGTTTTTGTACAGAAGGTAAAGGTTTTCCTTGGTCCTTTCTTTTTATGAATACTTTCAGTTTTATACGCCTTTTGAAATATTATACTATGTTATTAACCTTATTTTTGGAACAATTTAGATGATTTGCCATTTTATGATATGACAATTCAAATGGTTAAAAATGAAGTAGTACTTTTCGCATTATTGCATCACAATAATTGTTTCAATTTTTATTTAAAAAATGAAAACATGCACATTAAAATGTGACATTCAAGAATGGCGGCGCCATAATTAATTAATGTCGTAAGAAAAAAAGCAAAAATGTTTGAAATTAGAACACAAAACATTTTAATGTTCTTAATTAGATGGCCAAATAGAAAACGCAGTAACTATTGATCTGAGTGATTTGTTTCTTTATTAATTGTTTATAGTCTTCCTTTTTTCAATTACTATTAACTGCTAGCCGCAGGACTTGATAACGAACACCATTATATAATAACAAAGATTTTTTTTTTAGTTGACAAATATAGGGACTTGAACAATAAATTCTGCTCGGGATTCAGTCCTTAATTAGTTGACCACGAGTGTTTATTCATACATATATATAAATATATATGTAAATGTGTCTGTACAAGATATAGAAAGAGAAAATAGCTAACATTTGGTACGTTTCACGCTTTACGTACAGTGAAAACAATTTAATACACAAGTGTTAAAAAAATTTGAATACGAAGGAAGTAGCTATCTATAATGTGGTACATTTGATGCGAAATCAAATGAACTTATATAGTTTTACTTATTAAGGGATTTCACAAGTCAGAAAGAAAATATTTTATTAATATATACAGTATAGCATACAAAAAGATGCCACACGTCTAGGTAGATGAGAAGATCATTTCCGGGAGGGATCTTCTTTCCGATATGATCACGTAGTGTTCAAAATTGCTACAATAATGTTGGAAGTATGAAAACACTATTTTTTTGGTCTTTCGTTACAGGTAATTATAAGAAGTGCTTGGTTAATTCGTTAATTTTTTTGAACGATTTGGTTAATTTTTTTCTTTTCTGGCTATTAATTGAGATATTTTCTTAATGTTATCAATAGCAAAACTCAATTTTTATTTGTAATTATTTATACCTATTTCATTCCAAAAGAAAATATTTGTAAACAAAGCAAAATCACAGTTCAGGGATTCTGAACATTTCTCTTCTATTCACTTTAAAAATATAATATGGAATGTATTTGGCATTAATTTTGTAGAAATTCATTATTTACAATTAAAATAAAATACGTGATATAGTTTTATTTCTACTTTCTTCAAGTTCTTTACCACGATGTTTTAATGCAACGAAACCTAGGTCGTGGTAAAGAACTTAAAGAAAGTAGAAATAATACTACATCACGTAGTTTCATTTAATTGTGAATATAATATGGATTTATTTAGTACTTGGATGTAGGAAAAATAATTTTTTTATTGGTATACATATTTATATTGTATAATAAAACATCAAAATGCATATAAATAATGCCGAACATTGATATTAAACTTTTTTCTGATGTAATTTCTTTTTTAAATAAATGTATGCAACGTCAAAAGTATACATCGTAAATATACATTCAAATAAGAGCAAAAGCTGAACGATACAAAATAACATAAAATATGTACTCTACGTTACAAAATAGTATTAACACTTGTCTGAAAATAAAATGTCATAATATTTCTTTTCAATATTCCTATGCCAAGTATCCGGTATATATATGTCTAGTTATATAACACCAAAGTTTTGTGTCGTTTAGTCCTTTTGTCTTAATTAAGCATTACTGACATGTTGCAGATGTTTCACTTAAACACATTATAAAGTAAATGATACGTAATGAATAGCATTTATGGATATAGACTTTTTCTAAAATGTTTTATACCTCTGAGTTTTATGTGATTGACAGTTAGGGTTGTCCCTTTTTTTCTTAATTTTACAATTCATATTGGTAAAATATCTATGTAACATTATCAACTTTTTGTCAAAGATAAAAAATACTGTACCGATTCAGTGATATATTGCATCTCATTTATAGTGCAAGTTACAAACGCAGATCTTACCAATTGTTATTGCAGTTCTAACAGCAGATTGGCATAAATAAATAAATATTGATATTTATAACATTATTTAGGACGACAGCTTTTTAAGTTATTGTAGTGATTGTATATCATGGTTTAATGACATCGTAGATGAAATACTATGAGTTTTTTGAATAATCATCCCGTGATTAAATTTATATTTGTGCCAACCATATTTTAACTGTCAAATTGGTTTGTTTACTAATATTCTCTTGGAGTCAAATTCAATTGTGTACCATATTCTCCTGAATTGATTGGTGTGTAGCTATATAAAGTGACATTAATAGAAACTTTAGTTTTCAAACTTTTTGAAGCTAAGAGTAATAAAAAATAAGATGAGTAAAAACATCCCCACGATTCAGCCCTCCGACTCAGCCCTTCAAGCAATAACAGTCAACCATACGTGATTAGAAACTTCTTTTAATGTTTTATAAAATGTTACTATGTCGCTTGGCCTCAATGATGTGGCTAAAAAGGTATGACGATGCAAAAACAATCTAAGAGGATTGAAAAAATCATATGATACTAAAAAAAAAAATTTATGATGGCGAAAACTCATAGCCCAAAAACGAGTTGATGGCAAAAAATGAAAACAGACAACAGTTCACAAAGGCTAGTAATGATGCTAATGTTTCTGTTTACCACGTAGTATAGAATTATGAGTACAAAAAAGAGAATTGGAATCATCAGTACCATATCTCATGGTTGACAACATGTCTAATGGTGTCTTTTGTAGCATAATATTTTCACACAAATCTTTGTTTGTTGTTACATACCCGAGTGAGTGGTCTAGTAGTAGGAAAAGCAGCTTTCTATGTGCTGGATCTTATACTACCTATGTTAAATCAATTTTTGTATGTTTAATTTTTACATATGTTTGGGTTTCAAAACTTGGGATTTCATCAAATAAAGCCATAATGAAAATGTTATATCTATTAAAGTTTAATTAATACTCTTCGCGTACAAAACAGATTAAAGCTACTTTGCCAAATACAAATAAATATAATGGAGATTTTAACTCATCTTGATAAATTTGTGTTGATAATAAAATTATCACTTTCGTATAACAAAATTGTTCAAGATATTGATTTATGCTTGTATTTGAAATTTAATACATAGCAAACAGTGCTTATAAGCATTTATTATAAACAATTGTCTGTGACTGTGCACATTAATGTCTCTACTTTTTGTGTGCTGGCAACATAAGCTTGTTTTCTGAATTTTTCTATCAAAACTAATATTATTCCTATAAAAAGCATGTTCGTCATTTGTAGCTAATAGTGTCTTTTCACGATTGACGCAATATGTTTCTGGCCATTTCACAGTTAAAGGGTTAATTAAATTTATTAAAACAATTAATTATATGCAAAACAGTTAAGAAGAGGGGGAGGGGATTGAGGAGATACTTTTTTATTGTTATTGTATTAAAAGTTCCTTTTTAGATAGCTTGTCTGCCGATTTTAAGAAAACTTTCAATGTGATTTAGCTTAGCGTCTATCTTTGTATACATGGTGTAAAATAGTACACTTGCAAGTGTTAAATTGTATTGTTTGTTTTGTTATGATCTTTTAGTAATTATAGCTCGGTTGCTAGTAAGTTTATCAAACGTACCTATGGCGAACCGAATGTCAAGGTGGTGTAATGTTGTAAATTGGTTTCACTGTATGTATATATTTAAATATTATAATCTCGCTCTGTGTATGTTCAATGCAGTGAGATATATTCTATACCAGTTAGATTAATTAATACAATAGAGGCTATGAAAGTGTTTTGCGTGTAGATGTTGGCCATTTTTAAGACACCCCCATATTATGATTGAAACATGTGTTCGCTATAGTATTTACATGTTTGTACATAGAATCGTACCGCTGTGAAGTCGGTAGAGGCAAAGGAACATAACTTTGGTCTATATAACAATTTGAGGTAGATTTTTAGTATTCGATATAAAAGATTAAAACGAATGAATGGAAAACTTACTTATGTGATTTGTAGTATAAGGTGTGTGAGAATAGTAAAAGGAATTAATTATATAAAAAAATGTATGTTTGCATATGGTTGAAGATATTTCTATTATATCCGGGCGGCCAAACTAATGTCAGGACATATTTTATTTTGTGATAACGCATGATAGATACGAATGCTGTTGAACGATTTAGTGCGAAATTTTATAAAAAATTGAATGAGAATTTTTTCTGATTTTCAAGGCAATTTTATTAACTTTTAGGGTTCCATACTATGAAAGGAAAGTAAACTCTTTACAACATCACTCACATGTCTGTCTTTTCGTTTGTGACAGCCGTTTTTCTCAGAAACCGCTTTACGTAGAAACTTTATATTTGGCATTGTAATAAAGCATATTAACCCGCACATATCGCAGTAACTAATACTCAAAAATATGTATATAGAAATTTTAGCCGGAGAAAATTAAAAAAAAAGTAAAAAAATATTTTTAAATTCCATATATAGCATAGGGTATCGTCCCAAAGGGCTAGTTATAAGGGTTTTTTTTATTATATTAGGCAGTATATCTAAAAAGGTATACTGAAAAATATGCAAAAAAATAAGTTCTATTATTTCCAAAACCAATCGACCTAAAATAATGAAAAAAAAACAGAATTTTAGAAGCAAAGAATGTATGAAATTTTCAAGTAGAATTACTGAATGTCATAGTTATTGATATATTCATGATAGTTTGTGACCCCCTATTTAATTATATTAGGTATTATTAAATATTTTTTGTGATGGGAATTCCATATCATAAATATAGTAGTAATTTCATTTTATATAAGGTACGGAACCCTCGATGAGTCAGTCAGACAAATATACCATAAAACTTTCTTTGTAAAATCAGTTCAGCTCATAAATATCACTCTTATATTAGTTTCTAGTTTTCTTCACTTATTTCACTTTTACGTTTTCTTTTTTTTGTATATATTATTTGACGACTTTTGTTTTTATTTGTATATTAAGTGTTTAGTGATAAAAAATGTGAATTAAGCGGAAAAAGCTATATTTAGAAATTTATGGGGAAAACATTTTGTTATAGTAATTTTTTATGAAATAAACTTAATTAAGCGGCCTTTGAAGTTTTAGATGTTGCTCAGATGTGATTCAAAACGTGGTTTAGTATAAGTTCTCTCTTAATTAAATAAAGTCTTTGTCTTATGCGATACTGCCGACATATCTCAATGAACTTGTGCGCAGTTCTGATATGTTTCTATCAAAGGTGTCTTAAAAATGGTTGTAAATATATATATATATATATATTTCTTTTTTTTCTCTTAAATTATTGTTTTTTTTTTAAATTTGAAGTTTAATTCAATGGAATTTTGAAGTGCGAATTATTGAATGTTCTAGGAACCAACAAAATTCCATAGTGTTGGGCCGAGGTGTTACGAGAATAAAAATGGCACTAAATAGATAAAATGAAAAAATAAATCCCTTAAAAGTTGTATCTAGTTCGTCGATCAGATAAATGAGAAATTTTGTGTTTTTTTTAAGTCGGTTTATTTTTAATAATAGTTTTTAAACGTTAAGTCTATGGAATTCTTTGAATTGGCAATATAAAACAAAGTGCAGATTTTGTTCCATAATGTCCTGTAAACGCATATTCAATATAGCTGCAGGCCCGATGGGTTGTCGAAAAAAGCCACAAAATTTGTTCTTTAAAAATTATTTTGTTCTCTAAAAATTATATTGTTGTTCTCTAAAAATTATTTTGTATTTCATTAGATTTCTAGTTTATTTTTATTCGTAACAATTCTTGGGTTATTAAAAATACAACATCCGTATTTGTGAAGATATCTTTTGCGTTTATGCGTTGTAATTGTAAATTTCATTTTATTTTTTGTTCTTTTTGCTGATCGTCAATCGTTGAATTTATTCATTTTTTTTATTCCAAAAGTAGCAGTTTTTTAAAGGAATTTTCTATTTCTGTAACACCAGGTCCTTTTTAACTAGTTTCATTTGATTTTAAAAATTAGCAATGTTTAATATTTTGAGAGATTTACATAACAATGTTCAAAATCTTCGTTGCGTAGACTGTGTTTTTGAAAATTGTTTATAAACTTATTTTTAATATTTATGTTTCATGGTTTGTAAATATTTGTATTTACAATTTATTATTATATATAATTACTTAAACTGTATGTAATTATTTTGTTCAATTACTAATTTTAACATTAATCTTCAGCCACCACAGTGTTATTACACGCCAAAGACATCAGTCAGTTGTTCATTTGTAATCTAATAAGCCGAAAAAGCAAGGTTGAGAATAGTATGTAACAAAATTAGTAAGAGAAAAATGAAATTATTGGCTGGTATTGTCATTATTAAAAAAATATTTTGTTTATGGCAACTGTAAAAAAATATATTTTACTCGCTTGTAACACTATTCGCTTTTCTAAGAATTTCAAAGAAAATATTTAACTTTTGACATTATGAATATTTTAAATTTGACATAAATTCAGATATAATTTACAAAATATTAGGGATATGTTCATGTTTGTTTGTATGGATGTACAAGTAGTTATGTTTAATAAATTAATATTGTTTATAGAATAAATATTTATTTACAATGTGGAATATATGTGTCTTATTTCATTCGTCAATTTTTAAGAATCGACGTCAGACCTGAAGACATCCATGCTCATGTAGTTAATCGAAATAAAAAATGTAGTCTTCACTATTTTTCTACAACGGCGACAGATTTATAATTATTAGCCAAACAATGGTTTTATATATACTTATTCAATTAATAATATTTCTTAAATGTTCAGCTAAAAATAGTTAAGGCTTCCAGATATAGACTTTTTTAGCTCAGGCTAGCTTTTCTAGCGTTCAGGCTATATTCATCATGAAGTCATACATCCACACACCCCCACGTGCACACGCCTACACGCACACACGTGCACACGCATACGCACAGCTAATTCTTAACAAAGTTGTAAATTTTACAGTAATTACAAAATCTTGCAATCTATTTTAGAAATTGTCGCTTGTGTTTCTTAGATGTGGTTGAAAGAAAGAGATTGCTCTGGCAGCAATAAGTCTGCAGAACCTATGTATATTTTTATATACAGAACAAAAACTCTTAAATTGGCTCACATTGCTTGAAACAAAAATCGTTGATAAAAAGAGGCAGACATCAATAGTTCCGTTTGTGTGAGCATTGTACGTCATTTTTATGTTATGATTATCTTAGGAAAGCTTGAATCTTAATTTTTATTTAAAAATCCTTCATTTTTGTTTAGAAATACCTGCCCAAACTTCTATGAGACTTGAACACTTTATTGTCCTTTGTGCGATATATTTATATGACTACATCTAATCTACAGACCTGTTTTTAAATACTGTCAGAATTAGTAGGTGGATTTTGCTTAACTGGAAAAATAAGCACTCCAATAGCATTGCACATATGTCTATCGCCTATCGAATCCATGAAAACGAAAGTTCTACTTCAAAGCCATTTGGTGAAAAATCTTGAGAGCTGGAATGTTTTTAGACTTTTTGCCTATTATGGGACCATATTATTGTCATACCACAAGCCCTGAAGAAATATTTGCTGCCAGAATGAAGTACGAAGAAAGCTTTATGTGCGGTTTCTATCAATCTGCTGTTCTATACAGAGTACGACGAAAGATTTATGTGTGGTCACAAGAAATGTGATCTCCATCTATCACCATTTTTCATGATGTTTTTGCTTCCAAAAACTTTGCTTTTTATTTTTCAAAAACGGATTAAATGCAAGAAATGTGCTTTGTACTAAGTACACAGTATTTAGAAAGTATCAGCGTACTATTTACAGCATCAAATAAAGAAAGAAGAAGCCAGAGTACAAAAAACAAAGACAAATATGATGAATAAATTGTTTTCTCGGTTGATATACGGGCTGTGTTAATGGCATGTAAGTCAAAAATCAGTAGTCTATGATATAGAACTAAACTTCAAGTACACGATTTTACATTTTGTTATCTAAAGAACGAAGATGGATTTTGTTATTTGTGGAATGAAACTGAAGGAGGCTTGAATTGTGAAGAGTTGCTAGTGTATGGGCCGATTTAATTGAAAAACAATTGAGCCAGCATATAATCAAAAGAACCAATGGCGGAAGAACAGAAAAAAGTAATTTTTTACAGTGACTTCTGTATATATCAAAACAGGAACTACGTGATGTCTAATGCCTTGTTCGTCACAGCTGTGTACCACAACATAATTATTAAACAAGTTTCTTGAGGAAGCTGACTGTATCCATTGTACTGCGTTTGTAAAATGCGTTCATGAAAAAATGGAGATGATAAATGATTTGTTTAGTAAGGGCAGACTTTAACCATGTTGGGTAGAAGTGCTGAGACTAGATACGGGACACTATTAGGGGATTTTCGAAGGTCCCTTCTTTTGTATGAGGTGGGTCGTTACGGGTCCCAGGAGGGGCCATGGGACAACCCGGGTGGATGGATCGGGAATAGTGTATCTATTGTACTACTGGGTGGGCTCTGAGGAACAAAACTATGAACATTTCTATATATGATAACTACAGATTGTAAGTGCTGGAGGAGAATAAGTCTTTAGGAGAATGGCAGTCACAGTAATTTACTGAATGACAAGTAGACTAAAGAAATGCCATATATGATGATTAATCTACATAAAATAAAATCTACTAATGAATATTATATATTTAATAATTAAATCTATTATTTAGTAATCAGCCCCTAGTTTTTCTTTTCTGGTATATTTATAACTTTCCTCATTAAGATCAATAGATAGGATGTTGGTAACTGTAACAAATATATAAATGCATTAAAATCTCTAATTTTAAGCTTGATACTAATATCAGTCCCCTTTACTAAATGCGTGTCCCTTGTAATTAAATAGTCAGGGGAATGACGGCAGAGGACTGATAAATTTGAAGGAAACTTCAATTCATAATAAAATAACAAATACATTATAGAAACGTATTAAATTTAAAGAGATTTTTTCTGAGACATCTATACTCATTTGATGTTTGTTATAACAATACGTACCAGGGAAGTAATGGTGTATACGGGCACTTCACCGTTTACACGGTTTGATGCTAAATTTCCTATAGTTCTTTCTGCACAATTCAAATTCGGGTTCAAATACTTGAACCCGAGTTCAAAATATTTGAACCCGGGTTCAAATACTCATTATCATCATAATAAAAGGCTGTATGCCTTGTGATCAACCCAACACACCACAGCGATGACAATTGATGAATTTAATTAATGACTAGATAATTTTCAACTCCTGAAAGTTTATTTCTTGGCCTTTAATAGTTTTATATCTGTCGTCCTTTCATTTGTAGAAAAATAAAAAGCAACATTAGTCATAATAATTTATTTTATCAATTAACCTTATTATTCCAACAATAATAATTAAAAAATAACATATGTACACATACAACATTAAATTAAATAAAAATTATATTAAAACAATTTATATGTTTTGGTGTTGTACTAATGCGTCATTTCCGCAGTACAGGTCAAAGATCGAGACGCACAATCCATAGATATGTGTAACGTATGATAAATGAATTGTTCGTTAAATTTTTTCAAAATAGACCGCCCCATTTTCATAACAATTCAAAACCTATCTGCGCCACAAAATTTCTATAATGAAAGAAATTATATATAAATACATTATATAAATATACGTCACTCTAATATGTCTTCACATTCATACAAAAAATACAGAAAATGAACTATGATATATTATGATTGTATTGTATTTTTACGTAACAATGTATTATTGCCGATGTTGTGTTTTGTTGTATATATAAATAAATATTAGTAAGTTGTATATAGTTAATCAACATATAAATGCTAAGATCACGATCTATCCATCATATAAAATCATATTATCGGATAACAGATATTGCAACGGTCATACATCAAAGCCATTCGTCATAATACATTTCATAAGGTACTCCTGTTCCTGAAACGTAATGTGCATGTTGTGCGTTGCGGATGTTGTAAAAAGCAGACTAAATCACGTTCAATTGTTGCACATGCTACATTTCTGCATTCAACTATGTCACAATGCACACATCACGTACGGCGTGTATGTCACACTATTTTTGTCATGTTATATATGGTACTATAACCGGACGTAATAAGTAGCAGGAGTGTCGAACATAACGGCGGAGGCACAAGCGGTACACTACATGATGCTACATTGCCCCTGGTCTTGACCCGGAACCGGCATCGGGGGCTGGGCAATACCTGCACCCGGCATTCCAAGGTCTCCAACTAGTTCCGTGGGAGGTTGGCCTAGATCTTGCATCTGGAATGTTACGGAAATTAATTTTAAGGCTAAGTACTATAATCATATCGTAATATATAAGATAAATTGGGTATGTGGTTGGATGGAAGACGAACATGGAGAATACACATTGACAAAAGAGGGACAATCAAGACTTAACATAAGCAATAAACTATTAGTATATAAAACTACATAACGCGGCCAATCACTCTAATATTGAGATTCTGTAAAGGTTCCGGATTATAGAAAAAACCATCGTGGTACATTTGGCATCTCGACTTGCAAACAATAAAGGAAGATATCCAAAAGCTTAACGCAAATTATTCGAAAAAACTTGTTGCATATGAGAACAAATTGGTTATAAAACTCCCAGGCAAAACTAAAGACAAACTAAATGAACACACAGAGGTGGAGTTGGAGAACAAAATCTAGCCAACGCAAGTAAATGATTTAAATATGATCTAAGCAAGGAAATGTTTCAGATTCTACAAGAGCAACATCGGTCCTTAAGGTAGTTGTTGTGTAAAACGCGTTGTCGACAAAATTCACTTAATTTTTTATATATTATTCACACTATAAATATTTATCTAACTTATTTTATAATTTGAAAACTATTTAGTTTATAGTTTTGGTAAAAATTGTTCTCAAAAATTGTATAATTAACATCATAGAAAAAGCACTTATTTCACCACACTCTTAATTTTATTTAAAAAACATTATATTAAACGATTTGTCTGAAAAATTAAGTTAATGAAAAATGATGTTGTACATTTTGAAAAAAATATTAATACATTTGTTATACATTTTGAAAAATGTTAATACATTTTGAAAAAAAACTATTTAGGTTTGGTAAAAATCACTCTCAAAAACTGTAAAATAACATTACAGGTGCACAGAAAAGTAGTAATTTCACGACACTTCATTTTATTTAAAAACAAGTAATTTGTCTAAAAAAATAAATCAATATAAAATGTTATAACAAAAAAACTTATTTACCATTTGAAAAAAAAACTTATTTACCGTTTCATTTTGGTAAAAATGATATTATAATAACATTTGAAAAAAAAAAACTCATTTACCGTTTCGTTTTGGTAAAAATGATATTATAATAACATTTTGAGAAAAAAACTTATTTACCGTTTCGTTTTGGTAAAAATGATATTATAATAACATTTGAAAAAAAAAACTTATTTACCGTTTCGTTTTGGTAAAAATGATATTAATATTAACATTTTGAAAAAAAAACTTATTTACCATTTCGTTTTGGTAAAAATGATATTATAATAACATTTTGAATAAAAATACTTATTTACCGTTTCGTTGTGGTAAAAATGATATTATAATAACATTTTGAAAAAAAAAACTTATTTACCGTTTCGTTTTGGTAAAAATGATATTATAATAACATTTTGAAAAAAAAACTTAGTTACCGTTTCGTTGTGGTAAAAATGATATTATAATAACATTTTGAAAAAAAAAACTTATTTACCGTTTCGTTTTGGTAAAAATGATATTATAATAACATTTTGAAAAAAAAACTTATTTACCGTTTCGTTTTGGTAAAAATGATATTATAATAACATTTTGAAAAAAAAACTTATTTACCGTTTCGTTTTGGTAAAAATGATATTATAATAACATTTTGAAAAAAAAACTTATTTATCGTTTCGTTTTGGTAAAAATGATATTATAATAACATTTTGAAAAAAAAACTTATTTACCGTTTCGTTGTGGTAAAAATGACGTTATAATAACAATTTAAAAAAAAACTTATTTACCATTTCGTTTTGGTAAAAATGATGTTATAATAACATTTTGAATAAAAAAACTTATTTACCGTTTCGTTTTGGTAAAAATGACGTTATAATAACATTTTGAAAAAAAAAACTTATTTACCGTTTCGTTTTGGTAAAAATCTTTTAGTAAAAATGATGTTATAATAATCATTTGAAAAAAAAACTTATTTACCGTTTCGTTTTGGTAAAAGTCGCTCCCGACAATTGTACAATTTACTTTACACAGTGCTACTTTTACTTTACAGGAAAAGTAGCACTTTCACCACACTTAATTTTTTTTTAAAAACGCGTTGAGCGATTTGTTGAAAAAAACTATGTCAATGTAAAATGTATTAAAATTTTGAAAAAAAAATTAACCACACAGTTTTGGTAAAAAACGCTTTCAAAAATTGAACAATTAACATTACAGGAAAAGCAGGTATTTCCCCACACTTCATTTTATTTAAAAAAGCGTAATTAAAAATGCAAAAATAATTTTTTATTTCTTACAAACCATTAAAATGATATATTATTTAGTTTGGAAAACAAAAAAGAAACAATTTTCAATAAACATTTTTTCTCGCTTTACTAAAAATATTTTCCAGTTGAGTGTTATACCCAAGACGTTATCAATATTTAAATAAAAGCTTTCATCGGTCCGTGTTATGTTTATTTGTTCTATTATTTATATTGATGCATGGAAGTTAAGAATAAGTTGCCAAAATGACTTTATCACTGACCTTCTGCATGAGCTCAAGAATTGTCTCAAAGCGTTTCCTTTTGACATCTTCGGAGTCATTCTCCTGTTCCGTTTCCAACTCTGTGCAGACCGCGATCATCAGCTCGTTCTGTTTTACGTACCTGTATGTGGAAACAAATATTCCTATTTCAATATATTGGTTTGATAATGGATATTATATTTTTTCATTGAAATATATATAAAAGTATAAATTCTGACAGATGTTTAAAAAAAATAAAGTTATAAATTCACAGGTGTTTAAAAAAAATTAAGTTATAAATTCACAGGTGTTTAATGTTAGATGTTTAAAAAAATTAAAGTTATAAATTCACAGGTGTTTAAAAAAACTAAAGTTATAAATTCACAGGTGTTTAATGTTAGATGTTTAAAAAAATAAAGTTATAAATTCACAGGTGTTTAATGTCAGATGTTTAAAAAAAATTAAAGTTATATATTCATAGGTGTTTAATGTCAGATATTTAAAAAAAATAAAGTTATAAATTAACAGGTGTTTAATGTAAGATGTTTAAAAAAATAAAGTTATAAATTCACAGGTGTTTAATGTCAGTTGTTAAAAAAGTAAAGTTATAAATTCTGACAGATGTTTAATGATCATTGCGTTAATTTTAAGTGGTGGAATGGTCACAAGCTAGAAAGATTAAATGGAGCGGTCACAAGCTAGAGTGAGATTAAATTTATTTATTTATTTTAATGTGTCTGATACATATGGAAGACTTATTGCTATGAGAGCAATCTCTTAGAATCAAATAGAACACCAGTTCAGTCCCCACAGTGCACTGCGCTATCAAAGGCAGCTTGCCTTGTGAGCAACCCAACACACCACAGCGACGATAGCGTTTATATATTTGATCTCAAGAAGTTTGATCACATTTCGACGATACAATTTTATTATATGTATAGCTGACTAGAGTATATCAATAGAATGTTGAAGCATTTTAAATTGAAAAAAAATAAAGTTACTATGTGGATAAATATTAAGTTTAAAACCCACGTAGATTGTAATAATGGTGCACTGACCAGTACGTCTTACTTAAGCTAATAATATAAAGAGAAAATGTGAGTCGGAAAAATCAAGAAAAATCCGGGAGGAGATTGACTATTTTTCAAGTAATACTTGTGGTGCACTTCAGCATGAAAATATTATAGTGGTTACTACATTATAACTCTGGCGAGAGCACCACTGCTTATGATCCCGACATATTGTCAGGGGTTGAGCATCTTCATTGTTTCCTTCTTTCTTCTTTGCTATATTATGAGCATTCTTGGCTATTCTTAACGCTACACACAAGACATGTCTTTCTGGCAATCTGATTGTTCTGAATTTTGAATTTCTTTATTTATTAATAATTCATAATTTGACTTCATTATTTAATTTTTCGTTATTTCTTTTCATGTCTTGTGACAACTTGTATTTGTTTTGTAACAATGGGCGCAAAAAGTCTTCCGATACATATCCTTTCTTTCATCAGTTTTTTTAATATTTGAACAGATATAGCGAGAAACCAAATCATATACAGTATCGTTGTGGCTATGGTGCATAACATATGGACAGTGGACAATCACGATATATAGAAAGTCAAAATCTCATGGGCAACAGCGGTGGGGTTACGTCGCACTTGCTGCTCCACCGAGTAACAGCCTTTCAGAATGTCTGAGGTGAATTATGTAAAATCGTTAGTTTGGTTCAACTTTGTATATGTAATTTTGAATATTTTGTGACCCTGGGCTAAAAAAGCAGTCAAACTAAACTAACATTTTTCAGAATTTTTATCTTTTTGTCTATTTATTTGTTTCCTCAAAGATCAGTAAAAATTACTGGGCCAATTTCACTGGAATTTTCACGAGAATGATACTCGCAATTCAAATCATAATCTAGGCCACCTTTTATTCAGGTGAAATATTCTCAAAGAGACACCAAATTCATATACTGTACAATTATTGTACTGTTCACACAGTAAGAATCAAGTACGTCAAGTTAAGAACTGACGAATAGGAACTGTCGAGTCTACTGCATCAATACAGTTTAAAGTTCAAGTGAAGATATAAGTCACTTTAACCCCCTTTAGGGATACTTTTGGGATGGAAGCATAACGTATAGTCCACGGAAAGAATGTCTATAGACAGTAAAATATTTAATGTTCACATTGAGCATGTAAGTAAAGATGCTGATTTATAATATTATATTGATAGCGCTCATCAATTTTTTTACTAAATTTATATATTTGTATTAATTCATTTGTAAAATTGGACACCACATAAGCTGTCATTGGTGGTTAAATATTAGATCAACAAATATAAAGTTACGTATTTCATATTTGCAATAAAAAATAAAATCAAAAACACGGATTCAAGATAATTAATATATAACCGTTTGAGTGCCGACGAGCACCATCACGCTCGTGCGCATATTAACTAAATTTGCCACGAGCACGATGGCAGTCGCGAAATCAGTTGCTGTTTAGTGCAGCGGTAGGGGAGGTCGCTCGCACGCATCGCTAATTTTTTATCTTTGTACGTGTTACATAAAGTTCAAATTATAATATTATTAGTAATTACAATATAAAAAGGATGCAGGAAAAAAAAAATTTTAACCCGTAATGTCGGAATACCAAAATAATTCGATTGGAAATGATTGTTTTTCAAGGTGTGAAGAAAGTGATAGTAGGAGTGACATTGTGGTGCGCTCGCAATTTGGCGTAAAGCAAATTTTGAGTGATAGTGATAATAGCGACAATAAAAATTATTTTGCTGATACGGAGAACGTATCGGACTGCAAAAATACGATGTGACATAATTTGTGAAGATGTGTTATAATTTTTGTTCACAATATATATTTCCATAATTTTCTTTGTATTTTATTATCCTTGTACAAGTTTTTATTAAGAAAACACCGAAGAAATTATTAAAATTGGATAATTTTTGGAAGAAATACAGTTTTTTTTCGAGACAAGGGTAAATGACATCAAAAACAAAAGATTTCTTTGGCATTTTTAAGTGAGTGAAAAACTAAAACGGTTAAAGTAACAACCAAGCCTTTTTAAAACAAATATGTGATAATGAAAAACTCAAACTCTGATTTGAAAATGCAACATGAACCATCCAAATGATTAAAAAGTGGATGACTATACAAAAAGATATACCTATCGTAATCGGCCTGATCCACTTTATCCTTGTTTTCCTTCAGCCAATCAGGATATTTGTCGACAAGGTCCTTCATGGAGGGGTAGAGAACTTCTTTGGACAGCAGGGACTGCATCATACCTTGCATGAACGGCACAAACATGTTTGCAGCATTACCGTCCTAGAAAAATACAAATATATTTATGCTATAATACAAACAAAAAAAAATTCTGTTACGTGGTTCTGAAACCTGAAAGGTTACCAAAACACAAAATGAATAATTAAATGCAGTGCAAAATAAATGCTTAGAAGAATTGTTAAAGCACTCGGAACAAATAAACCATCATTAAATATAGAAGATTAAAGAGGGGTAGAACGTCGTCATTGCAGGTTGAGCTAAAATTTCTGCTGTATCATAGATGTCGCAAGCAAATAATCACAAGTAAAACTCAGATTCACATGGAGAAATATGGTAGAAATTGAGAGGAACCGGGCATTGTAACTAGGCTATTCAGAAGCAAGAAGCTGTTCAAAGCGCCTCAAGAAATGATGGTGCAAACTGAAGGTCTTTGCCGCACAAAGTTCCATTTTATGAAGAGATGAAAAGGGAACGCCCACACATTTGACTATTGAAATTGGGCAACGTTACTGACAATCATATATTATTACAGAGTCTAACCTTAAAATCTCCAACTACCAATATTATGGAACACCCAACCACACTGAGAAGTCTTTTAATGTAATAAACAACTCGCACAACTCTGGTATTGTTACTCAATTCGGGGTGAGAAATGTGACGAATACTAATATGGAAAATAAAAACATACATACTGTAGGTATCATAATCGTATATACGTACCATAATCTTAATGATTATTTTACATCACGCAACGGTGTTCTATAATTTAGAAATAATTACCACCAAATTAGAATCTAACTTTAATAATTGAGTTTAGAATCTAACTTTAATTGAGTTTAAAGATGTAACGGATATATATATTTTACGGTAATTCTAAGGGTATGTTAGCATGACCTAAGATATTATACAACTCCTGGACTGAGTAAGAGAATTATTTATTTCCTCAGAGGTACCCAATTTAAAGATTTAGCATCAAAATAACAATAAAGAGAAATTTACCTGCGCACCGTCTAGGTTGAAATTACCAAACATGTTAGCCAGGTCTTGGTCGGTGAACGGAGCCTGTAGGCTGTCCGTATTGCTGTTCAGACTCTTCAGGGTCTCTGCTATCGCTGCAGTCACCTACAATTGAAAATTGGTTCCATGACAATGCACACACACACACATATATTGTTCATTTATCTGTTTCTTTACATAATTTCTTATCAAAGCATAGTAGACCGTGTTGGTGGTATGACCTAACCTTGATCAGCCTCTTCATTATAACCAGGACACATAATTTAGAGCAAACACACATGTATTTCACATGGGTTTTAATTTAAGTCTTATTTTAGATTGGTGTATTTTCTTGACTGTTAGTCAATTCTTGACTGTCAGTTAGTCAGATAAGTCAATATCTGGATTATAAGAACAATGAAGTAATGTTGATGAGATAATTAAAGAGGTGCATCTGATTTAAATTAAGGCGAAAGATTATATGAATTTAACCTGTTATAACCATCTCATAGTAAGGTCACGATCCCGTAATGAGACCCCAAAAAAAAACATTTTACGAAGAGGGTAATATTAGGCGTATTAATATTATGCGAATTACCATAATAATAATGTGAATTATGTTAAATGGTTTTATTATGAATTAGAAAAGGAAATGGAATCATAGTTATTTAATTGGTAGATGGCTAGAGGGCTCGATATCAGGCCCCGATAGAGATTTACGCAGATGGCCCAAGTGCCCAATATCGGATCCGAAACTAAAGCTCGTACATCTGACTTTACGAACTACAAAAACAATACATATGAATTATAAGACACCTTGCAATATTAGATATATGTAGTTTCATATTAGTTTATTTTACTATGTTGTTGCGATTGTTAATGATAAAAATATATTATTGGAATTACTTGTCGGCCATTTCTAAACTGCATGTTTTTTTCCGTAAACCGTGCATAGTAAATGGAGCAATATGCGAGATATGTTTTTGCAATATATATTATATTAGTACCAGGTGACCGGTATATTAGTACCAGGTGATGCTCGGTGTATTTGGAGTTTCCCATAGGAAAGTAAAATTGCTTATTACATGGTATTAGATTTTCTTTACCCTTCCCTGTCCCCTTTACCTTTATCTTGTCTTCGCTCTCTCCTCCCCCTCCCCATCACCCTTTCCTTCCCCTACCCCTCCACTTCCCGTTCTCCTTTATCAATCCCCTCCCCCTCCCTCTCTCCCTACACCCCTCACCATCCCACTCTCCTTAAGCCTCCTCTTCCCCTTCTTCGTCCCTCTCCCCTCCGCCTTCCCCTTCCCCGCCCCTTCTCCCTCACATTTCACTTCCCTTTCCCTCCCTACCCTTCCCCACCCGTTCTCTTATGCTTTTCCATTCAAAAGTTATTAAATCATACAATAATTTTATTTAAGTCACAGTAATTTTGAAAATTTTAAATGGCTGCCATTTCCAAAATAAATAACCGACATGGCTCATCTTTGGAATTATTCAATATAATCACGCACATAATGAATACACCAAATTTCATCGAAATCGTTAAAGCCGTTTCCGAGAAACCATTTACATATATATATATATATATATATATATATATATATATATATATATATATATATACACACATACAAGAATTGTTCGTTTAATAGTATAAGATATATGAAAATATTATGGATTTATTGAAGATTATGCTTATCTCATTTGTTTTATATGGAACCTCCAACAATTCACTCGATTTATATATGTTGAATTCACACATATTCAAGTACATCAAGAAAAAATGGCGGTTTTAATTTCGGAAGTAATTATAATTGTTATATTTATATAATTGCAGAGGGAAATAATTTTCTTCAAACTAGTTGGAAATATTTTACGCTTGCGCTATTCGGTAAATTAAGCATTTGCGGTGGCTTATCATGATTGCAACATTTTCGTTGTTCAATTTGTTTTGCAACAAAAGTGATGTTGTTGTACATAGTAGTAATTATAAATATGTTGTCAACATTTTCTCAATAATATAAAGACATGTTTAAGTTATAAAAAAATGTTAGGGGATCACAAGCATATTTTATAACTTAGAATGTGATATAATTTGATAAAGATAAGATATATTTTTATAAGTTTCGTTAGCTAAAATAGACATACAATAAGCTATGTTTCATTTGCAAATTGCATACATAAAATTGATAAATACTGAATGCCGACAATTATTTCGTCAAGCATACATTATGTCAGTCACAAAGGAACGTGAAAGAGAAGGAAGAAACGGCGACATCTTGCTCTGACTTGCTTGAAAAGTATAACAACCGTATGTTGTTTGCTATAAATCAGTATGTTTTAGTGCAGTCGTTTATTTTAATACAATATGCTGTGATGTTTTAGGGTATAATCGCTTAATGGTATAACAGTCGCATAGGGAAATTTCGTAGCTACTAATGTAATCTTGCTTCTACCTGCAATAAATATTACAAACTATCATAAGGCCGTTACTGTAATTCAACTCTACTATAAAGCAAAACTTATTTCAATATTTGTTAGTAAACGATAACATTTTTTCCTTAGTGTTTCATAGTCACAGAACCCCGATTAGCTAATATGTAAACCAAGGCTGCTCAACCTTTTTAACAATCGGGCCAAACGGTGGATTCAGATTTCACGACGGGCCACTGACACGTCCTATTTCAGTTACTCTCAGGATATGCGCAATAAAAACCCAATATTAAGAAATAAAATAAAATTATTGTTTATTAGGTAATATTATGAACAAACAGAAAGTATCTTATGCTAAAACTTAGCAGCTATATAAAGAAAGACAATTGAACTTAAGTATGTATCTTCTCAAATCTAAATCTAGGGTAAGTCGTTGTTACAATTCATGTGATTTCTGCCATTGTTTGTCTTTTAATAATTTACTTATGTTAGGCGACAAGTCCAAAATATGTTGTTCTGTTAAGGTTGTGCGCTATTTATTTTTTACATAATTAAGGTCTGAAAAAACCTTTTCACACACATATGTTGATCCAAAACTACTTAAAAACTGTAACGCCAGGTCAGTTGTTGCTGGAAATTCTGCTTTTGGTACCAATTTCCAGAAATCTGCAAAATCTTCTGAAGAATTTTGTGCTTTCGAAGACATTTTGTTGGCAAAAAGGTTTTTTAACGTATCATGATTTTGCAGTTCAACGAGTTCCAACTGAATATTGGCAGGATAACCAACTATTTCCGCCAAACTTATTATGAAGGGATCTATAAAAATTTGTATATTTTTTTTTTTTTTAGCTTTCAAAGTCTTGAAATCTCTTCTCAAACGACTGTGATAAGCATCGAATTTTAGATTGGTATTTAGAATAATTAACAGAAGTAATATTCTGTTCTTCTTTCAAATGTTTTAGTGTGGGGAAAAGGTCAACATTTTCTGTAGCCAAATGAATCGAAAAGAGATTTAATTTTGCTTTGAATCCGTTTATCAAATTAAACATAGTCGGAAGTGAACAATCTTCACCTTGTAATTTGAGATTCAAAATATTGAGGTAATTCGTAACGTCAACAAGAAATGCAAGGTCACTCAACCAGGATGTATTCTTCAGTAAATCAATTTCCAATGATAAAGCCCCTTTCTGCTCTAAAAATTGCAACACCGGTTCTCTGAAGTTGAAGAAATGTTTCAACATGCTGCACCTTGAAAGCCATCGCACAGCACAGTACAGTTGTAACTCTCCATATTCGCTGATTTCTTCTTCAAATAATAGTCTGAATTGACGTCTGTTAAGAGCTTTTGCATGTATGTAATTTATGTAACGTACTACTGGATTCATAATATCATCCAACTCCATATCCTTTGCACATAATGCTTCCTGGTGAATAATGCAATGATACGAAAATAAATTTCGACCTAAGAAATTCTGTAACAAAGCCACGCAACCATTGTTTTTTCCAATCATTGCCGGTGCATCATCAGTGCAAATAGATATCAATTTGTCCCATGATAATGCCTTTTTTTCAATACATTCTTTAATTTTAAAAAATATGTCTTTTCCTTGGGTTGTACTTTCCAGCTCACAGACTTCTAGTAAATCTTGCAACACATTCCAATTTTCGTCAACACACCGCACAAAAATAGCCAACTGAGATCTACTCGTTAAATCGCAAGTTTCATCTAACGCCAATGAGAAGTATTTGCACTTAGCTACGATTTCTTGAATCTGCTCATTGATGTCAACTGCCATTTGCTCTACCCGTCTCGTGACAGTGTGCCGTGAGAGTGAAATACTGTCCGCTTTGACGTGTTTATCATCACAATTTTGTGCAAAGATCGTCAAAGCCTCTTTAACAATCTCTCCATTGGAAAACGATTTCTTTTTTTTGGCTAAGAGCAAAGAAATCTCGTAAGATGTTTTGACCATGGATTCAAGCTCGTCGTGCCTTTTCACGAAAATATTCTGTTGGTTAAATAGTTCCCATTTCTTTTTCTTTAAAAAATCTTCTCTGACAGCACTACCAACAGGGTACTCTTTTTCAAAATTATTATGATTTTGCTTATAATGCCTTTCTAAATTATATTTTTTTGCAATAGCTACTGTAGCGAAGCAAAGTAAACATGTAGGTTTACGGGCCTTGCTTTCAATAAAACAATATTTATTTTCCCATTCATCATGAAAAATACGATAGGTCTCTGTTGATTTCCAAGTACTCGGTTTGCTGTGAGCCATACTGAAACATACCACATTTTGTTTATATTTTCCTTTCAAAATAAGTAGGTACCTAAATAATATGAAAATATAAATACATTGAATAACATACCTTTGACAGCCAATGTAATTACGAAAATGACAATATATATGTGCCAGTTACTCATTAACAAAAATACAAATTAAAAAACTTCACTTTTAACAGTCAGTTAAAGTTTAACTGTTAAACTATAAATAATATATCACGTGCGCACTCAATTGTTTCTCGAAACATAATGAGACTGTATTACGCGGGCGGGGTCGATGAGCGTGCGGACAGTGTAGGACACTGTAGGTACTAAGTTCCTTCGCGGCAGGCAATTTGGCGGAATTTTTCAATTTGATGCGTATTTCAAAACTTACTTGCGCGGGCCATTTAAAATTCTTTCCACAATGTGGGAAACCCGGGCACGGAAACGCGGGGCCTGGGGTTGAGCACCCAAGATGTAAACAAACAAACGTGTTTACAAAGGCATTAGAGGTTATTTTTACAAATGCTACTTTATTATTTTCTAGGACAATCGAATTATATTTGTTCGTAAGAATAATTTTGTGTATCTTATATATTTGTAATTATGAGACATCTTTGTGATATTTATTGACAATCTATGAATAAATTGGTTCTGAAATTGATTTGAATTTTACTGCTCGCGTTTTGTTATTACCGTTATTACGTTCATAAATAAAGCTTTTTTTGAGAAAAAAATGTGTTAAAAAATAAATTAGTAAAAAGATAGATAAAAAATAATATTTTATATGAATGTCCTTTAGAAAAAATTTATTTTTTCGTTCTTTATATGTTACGGAGGTTATGTATATATTAATGGAAGTATACAATTCGACTAATAAATACTATTTTACCCAGTTTTAAAGAGTACTACTAATAAATTGCTTTTACTGGAATATTTCATCTTTTTATTTTCAAGAAAATTACACTCCTTTTTTCAGAATTTTATATTAAATTCAACAAAGAAAATAGCAAAATCTTAATTAGTTTCACTGTAACAATTTTTTTGCCGTACGTGACTAACGACATACTGACCTGACATGTCGCTTTTTTCATAATATTTATGAATTCTTTTCAAGTATAATATTACTTTTGAAAATTTATTTGAGATTATTTTAAATGAAAAATTAGATTTTTATCGGTCATAATTCATGCAATATTACACCAACTAATTGAAAATGGGGCAAAAAATTTGGTCTTTTCATAATTTGATATCTTGTAAATAAAAAAATATTTCAATACTTAGGAAATCCAATAGGTGTGGTTGTAAATAGTTTCCCCTGAAGTAATTGTAGCAAATAGTTTAAAATTAAATTTTGGCAGTATTGCTGTTGCACATTTGACTTTTAGGGACGTTCCGAGTAAATTCACTACTTAGTGCCCGGATGCTAGTCGTGTTAAACAAAAAAATTTAAAAAAAAGCTAGACGTAAAAAAAGTTATGAGTAACGAAAACAAAGTATTCTTAAGAAATTAATGGTATATTTATACCTGTGAAAGATATATTAGGTCATATGTTATGCCTGTTATACCATATGTCTTCCAAAGTTTAAAGTTTTTTATAAATACATTAAATAATAATAAGCTTCAATCTTTGTACTCTATTTGTTAGTAACTATATATTTATACGGTGAAAAATTAAGTATTTCTAAATAGTTTATGGATAAACTTAAAAGGTTATATGTGTCTAAGTGCAAGCGGAAATTTTTTAGTGCGAGCTCTACTCATATCAACAGGTTGTTATAGTCTTCCAAAGTTTGAAGTTTTTTATAAATACATTAAATAATAATAAATTATAATCTTCGTAGTCTATTTGTAGTCATGATTGTGAATAGTTTTGGTATGACCGTAACACACAAGTTTGCTACTGATATAATTAGTATTAGTAAAAATTCATACATCACTGCTGTTCTGATCTGCTGTATCTATGGGTGGGTCGTCGGAGTCAGCTGCAGAGCCGTCCTGCCTCATCATGGGCTGCATCACCTGCGCAGCTGCCTCTGTTGGTTAATCACCCACACCGTTACGCACACAGCATTTGTCTGCACTGTTATTGTTGTTATATAAATCAATAATGAAGCGGTAAAAATGGAATGGGCCCCATAAGCTACAATCAAACTCGCTTTTTACTCAAATGCTACTTTTCCAATAAATATTAGTTGAATAAATATAGCTTGAAATAAATTCTTTGTTAGATAATGTTGTTTTCTGATGAAGAATAACAGAAGTGAGAAAAATGATTTTTTATAATGTTTAGCATATCAATAAATTAAGGTAAACGTTTAAGAAAATATCTTGTTTAACAATAATTCTTCAAGAGATGTTTACAAAATGTAAAAAAAACAGGAAATAACTAAAGAAAAACATAATACAGTCAAAAATTAAGAAGTCACTTTCCATAGATAACAGAATAAAAGAATTATAAAAATCTTTTTGATTTCTTTATAATATAATAATATGCATATATGTATATTCATTCAATATAGCCTTTAGTGTTTATATAAAATTGAATAAAAATAGATTTAGAATTTTAGTACGCATAACAATTCAATACCGTATTGCATTTGTATCCGCAGGTTATACGAGAGTTAATCCCAGCACATTATCAGTACTTTCACGTAATGGAAAATTTTGTTTTTGAGAAAATAGTACGTCACGTTACGTTTCATATGCTAAAGAAAGTTGATATAATATTGCAATATTTATATATGTTCTATTTCTATAGTAAAATTTATTAACCAAATATATTATATTTTTTTTAAAAAGGAGTACAGTGTTATTTTTATTGGAAAATGATTTGCTTGGATAAAGACTTAATAAAAGATATTACTTGGATAGACTTAATTTATGTAGGGTGTTAAAATGTTTGAGAAACGTTGAGAAAATATATATTATTTCATACATTGGAATAGGTTAATATTACACTACAGAAATTTTTTTGCATAACTGCATCACTTTGCTAATACAGTAGTAAAAGGAACATAGCTAATTACATCGCAAAACGTAGCAGATATCCAAGAGTGTCGTATATTCGCAAGAATGTAGAAAAGTCAACGTATTGTTATATTATAATCCCAAAATTGTTTAATTTCTATTCTGTTTTTTTTCTACAGACATATCATTTTAAAGTGGTCTTGACTGCTACTATCGGTGCAACTACAAAACACATTATCATTACTCAAAATTTTGTTACTTATTTTATAGGTTTCACATAATTGAGTAGTGATGGTACATGCATCACCACTTTCTATTTTTGAGATTTTCTCAAACAATTTATGTCAGCATCGTTTATCATAGGATCAGAGAAAAAGCATTTACAAAGCACTTAATTGTAGATACTTATAGCTTGCCTTAGGGTAACCAGAAATTTAAAAGGATGTGAAAAAATGCTCACCTGCCATTTTTGAGAATGTCTGCGCTATTTGATCCTGGGTGATTTGGTCTTCTGTAAAACAAAAGAAAATTCACATTAATTTTAATTAAATACTTAATATTTTCCATTTTCCTGTACCATACGTGAAATGTACTTAATAAAGTTCTTTCATTCTATTATACCCTAGCCGATGATAGATATTTTCTTTTGGGTGCTCATGAATACCCCAATGTACCCTACATTGCGGTATTCCCTATATTCATGAGCACCATTCACAATAGTGCCACTAATATGAGAAGCCATATTTTAGGTGAATTTTCTAGAAATACACTTACTGTGGAGATATTGACTTTCCAACTTTGTAGTTATATTGCTATGCATGACACGTGACATCTTTGGTTGTATGGTGCCCAGATACCAAATTTTCGAAGTATGTAAGCAGTCCTCCCTTTACAGCATCTTGTTTTATGTCTGAAATATGTTTGTTACCATTCCACATACTTAACTTTAATGATTAATTTTACGTCTTGATAATCATACATAAACTTGTGCAAAAATCACTGGATGAGCCAGATACAAGTTTGCATTATGTAGGCTGCTAGTGGCGATAAGGAGTTGAGCACTGGTATCGCTTCCAGTAGCGAAATGTAAACAATTGATTTCGAAAATATATTTCGAGGCTTTTGATAAGCACATCCATGTCGCGATGCAAATGTATGAATTAAATGACCTTCAAAAGAGTTTTGAACTCTCTCATCTATAAATGTTAAACATGCACTACACTACTCGCGAAGTTGATCGAAGTTAGGCGAAGAGAATAGTGTAGAGATGTACTTCGATTCGCTTTGTGTGTACTTTAGACTGTGATCCACTTCGACGAGCACTTCGTCGAGGTAACTTTGCGAGTAGTGTAGAGGACGTTTTACAGGGAAATAAAGTGAATTTAAAAAAAAAACAATTTTCATAAATAAATAATTTTATTACCTTGTGTGTTATTTTGTTTCATAGATATGCGATTCGTCATAACAAGACTGGTTCAGTTTTTAAAAACATATTTTTGGAAACCTAACCATACGCTGGCATAAGAATGTATGGAAAGATGTGTGTCTTCATTCATACCGTATCATTAGTACATAACCTGACATAAAACTGAGGACTGCTTTTATATAAAATATGAAATTTATAGGATCGTAGAAGGCTACATATCGCATTAGTTTACGATGAATTTTGGCACAAAAGGAGCCTAGGTCCGAATTTAGGTTAAGTTCACGGATGGTGAATAGTTTCAAAAGTGGCGGTTCAAAGTTTAAAAAATTATTACATTTTTCTAAATCTTCGAAACTTCTCTGCCGTACACCAGGCAAGCAAGTACTCTTTAGATTCTGATAGATAGTAATGGTACTGTGTACTAGTATTTGAATATAAATGCTTTAATAAGTTAAACAACTTTCTTAAAATACAGCCCAGTCTAGTGGGGAACCATAAAGTCACATATTTAGGACAGTTGCTTGAAAAATATGCAAAGGATTTCCCGACTTAATGTTTGCTAATGACAGCACAATCGTTGCCAATTTCGATACTCAGACAACAAACATACTATATCGAATTACCAGCTATACCCAGTCCTATAACTTGAGGATAAACGTGGATAAAACCAAAGTAATTTCAATAAACGGATTGAAAGACGTGGATGATTAATCCACCTCGAAGGAGTCCAATAAGAGCTACTTTAGGACGTAAGTCCAAATGGTCCATTTGGAAGAAAGGCAATATATCCATCAAGACCAAACTCCATCTATTCCAAGCACTTATCATGCCTGTCCTTTTTTACGGATCTGAAACCTGGATGTTGTTAAAGTGAAATTTGGAAAAATTTGAGGTTTTTCAAGTTCATTGCCTTTGACAAATCCTTACAAGTGTTGCGATACGGCCCTATTCAGAATGAGAAGATTTGATTGGACTGCGGGAATTAGTCAACAATCGTCCACCTAATAATAAAATGATGACGGCTATATTGGTTTGGTTACATTTGTCTAATGAAGCCGGATCGTTTACCATTTAAGCTTCTCTAGCGGGAAACATTGGCCTCGTGAAAGTTCAGCGCATAGCACCTAAGAAGACATATATTAGTCACCCTGGTGAAGATCTCCAGAACAGATGTTTGTATTCAGGAGAAGTCAAAGCAGTCGCCAAAGATCGTCAAATAATAAGTAGAAGAAAATAATCAACAAGTCTAGCTAAGGAATCGCCTAACTTTATCGTTGATCAGCTAGTGTGTTCATCACTAGTCGATCACCGATAACGTTAGGTTAGAAAAAGTTTAAAAAAGAAATAGATGCTGTTCCAATTGAAAAATGGTTTTAAGGTAAAAAATGTTAAAAATAAGGTATAAATAGTTTCGTGGTTTTTGCATGATTTACATAAAACTTGTGTCCATAACCATTTTATTATATGTGTGGATTTCATTGTATATAATTTAGTGCCAATTAAAATCACAAATATTTAATAACTTTAATGTATGGAGAACACTCCGTAATCAAATTAACTCGAGAAGAATCAATTAGATAATATAAATTTATTTACACACACATTATATGCACATACACATCTTATGTACACATGTATTTACGCATTATAAATGGTTTTAGATACACTTGAGCGGTAATTTATTCAATATTTATAGACAAATAATTTACAGCTTATGAATGTACGTCTATTTACGAAGAGACAGTGACTAAACGGAGTCTATTTACGAAGAGACATTGACTAAACGGAGTAAACATTATTTTTACAGAAATATTTATAGCTCTTTGCTAGTAAAACTGCTAGCTAGTTTGCAAGGAAAGCATTTACATATACTAGTGATGATAAATTTGAACAAAATTTTTATTATCTTTGGCATTATCTATTGTCAGCCTTTATTTATAGTGAATCTTACTGGTTCAAAAAAATGGTTAGCACTTCCTTCATTTCCCTTCTTAGGTGTTAGTTTTTGGGTCTCATTTACCGTGAAAATTGAACTTTTGTTTCTAGATCATAATCATAAATACATGACTTAAGCGTGTAATAAATATTTCAAAAATGTCCATGTTGTTGCTTATTATTTCCAAATCTTACTTCCACCCGATAGTTCTTTTGGTCTTCATCAGCAACTGTGGAAACAATTTGGCAGCCATTTGACTTATTCTTAATCTTGACTTGAAAATGTTGTAACAGTAATTTTTAAAATTCTGATGTATTCTACCTCTCGCAAAACCAAATGCGATTTCGGTTAATTAAAATTTTACCACATTTTATGAGCTTTGCTATTGTGGGTCTGCCAGAAAAAGGGTCACTATCAACTCATTTGAGTTTCAAAATCTGACCATTTTAAATCATTTACTACATTTTTAAACAAGAATGGCCAAGTTCTTGCCAAAAATTAATGCAAGTTCTTTGTTTGGTAGTTTTTGTCTTTCTTAAATGAAAAGCATTCGAAAATCAATATTTACGCAACAGAGTACCGTTGCCAAATGAACAGTTGTAACAATACATCGTTTGTTGGCGAAGGCCTATTTCTGACAATAGCATTTTTCCTTTCCAACTCACATTTTAAGGTTGTATATATTATGGACAGATAATACATACATACACACATTATACATGCCAGCTTTATCGACAATTTGCATTTTTACCATGCTTCTTTGTAAAAAAATGTCTCCGCTTTTCAATTTACCTATATCCAAAACTGCAACACACAAAACGAGGTCATGAGAGATAACACTAATCCATATTTAAACAGAAGACGGAAGACATTTGTGGTGACTCCTTTTCCATATTAACGTATATTTTATCATATTTTCTTATCACAATCATGAGGTTAAGTCAGCTGATGTACTGAAGGTGATAAAGTATCATCAATATATATATATTTATACTATATGGTTTAACTAGTTTTGCTGATGAGTGCTGGCTGGCTTAGAACCAATTACCGTACGTATGCAGTTTGATATATAGACATTAATCACCCAAATTTAACATTTACTAATTCCTTGTAGGCAGAGTTTCTAGAGATATATCTCATTTCCCAAAATTTATATCTCTGGAATTTTCACATTTTCAAAAACATTTTCATTAGAAAATGTTATATTATTTGTAAAAAATGTTAGTTATAATCTTTGCTAATAGTCCACCTGAAGATGTTGTCATACAACGAAACCTAGGTTGTCATAAAGAATTTAAATAAAGTAGAAATAATACAACATCACATAGTTTCATTTAATTGTGTATAATGAATTTCTACAAACTTAACGCCAAATATATTCAATATTTAAAAATGTTACATTTTTTATTTATAAGTCACAATTTCTCACATAGCGCAATGATGGTGCAATCTTCTTTGTGTTTTATATAATTTCAATGCTTTAAACTATAGTACCAGGTGACCGAGCGATGCTCGGTGTATTTCGAGTTTCCCATAGGAAAGTGAAATTGCTTGTTTCATGTTATTAGATTTTATTTTCCCTTTCCCATCCCTTTCCCCTTTGTCTTGGTTTTCGGGTTCGGCCTTCGGTCTCGCCTTCCCGTTTACCTTCGCGTTCGCGTTCACTTTCGCATTTGCTTTCGCGTTTGCTTTCGCATTCGTCATCGCGTTCACCTTCATTTTCGCCCTCGCGTTCGCCTTTGCGTTTGCCTTCGTGTTCACGTTCGCCTTTCACTTTCCCTTCGCCTTCTTCGCCTTCCGCTCCACCTTCCCATTCCTCTTCCCCTCCCTCACCTTAACCCCCCCCTACCCATCCATCTTTACATACCCCTTCACTTCCTCTCCCAAACTTTCTCCGTCCTCTTCCCCTTCTCCATTCCCTTCCCTTCACCTTCCTCTTCCCTTCCACTCCCTTTCCACCTTCACTTCCTTTCACCTTCCCCTTACCTCTACCTCCCCATCCTCCTCATCCACTTCTCCTTCCCCTTCAACCATAACCTTCCCTCCCTCTACCCATACCCCTACACCCCACTTCACCTTTTCCTTCACCATCCCCTTCTCCTTTCCCTGCACCATCACCTTTCCCTTGCCCTTACCTCCCCCTACCCATACCCCTACCCCACCACTTCCCCTTCCCCTTCTACTTCCGTTTCTCTTTCCCCTTTCACTCCGCCCTCCTCTTCCCCTTCCCCTCCCCCTCCCCATCTTCCTATCCTCCAGTTCACCGTCACCTTTCTTTTACCCTGACCGCCCCCTACCCATCCCCTACACACCACTTCCCCTCCCCTTCCCCTTCCCCTTCTCCGACCCTTCCCCTTTCACTTCCCTTTCCCACCCTACCCTTCCCCACCCGTTTTCTTATGTTTTTTCCATCCAAAAGTTATTAAGTCATAGAATAGTGCTCATGGTAATTTTGAAAATTTTAAATGGCTGCCATTTCCAAAATACTTAACCGACATGGCTCATTTTTGGAATTATTCAATATAATTACCCACGCAATAAATATACCAAATTTCATCAAAATCGTTAGAGCCGTATCCGAGAAATCATTTACATATATATATATATTTATATATACATACAAGAATTGCTCGTTTAATAGTATAAGATTACGTACACGAATGGTTCTGCTTTTTGCATGTACTTGCATTATACGGTAAATAAAACATTTTTAACATTTGATATGTTAGTAAATATGATCAAACTGTAATAGAAAAAGTACCGTAATTACAAGTTATCAGAAAATAATAAAGACTTTAGTAAGAAATAAAGATATATTTATTATTTAGTGAATTGTTTAATAATTTCAGAAACTCAACTTATTTTATTGTCACCCACGCTTTCAAACAGTGCCATTTCCCTTACCTTATTATCTCCTGCCCTTTCTTAAAATTTAGCTTCATTAAGTGGGCACTGTAACTATAAAATCCAGTTTATGACCACTACCCTACCACCCAGAATAAACTTTAGTTGAAACAGTATGGTCAACGTATTGATATTGTCTATTTGGTAAACAATACTAGGGTCATTTGTGACATCAGCATATCGATAAACTTAAACACTGCCACACGTATGTAAAGTAAATATTAAAAAGTCACACATCTGTTCAAACAAGCCAATGAAATTTCCCACATTTATCTACTGGCCATAACAACAATATGCATCCTAGCACAGAGAGTAGTGTGTTTATTACAAAATACGTAAAGGCAATGATTGCAGCGTCAATATTAAACTTGTCCGAGGTCAATGTATATTGTTGTGCATTTTAGCATTGATTATCTGCAATTACTTGCACTAAACGTAGCTGCAATTTGTCATGTAGTCAGTTTCTACAATCAAGGGCAAATTTGCATCATATATATTTTTTCATGTTTCATCGAAATCACTGGATTGTTAATAGAGAAAATGTTTCTGCAAATTAGGGTAAAAATTAAAAATTATTAAAACAATCGTATATCTACTTCAAAAACTCAGTGAGGTACAAAATGACAAAGTCCATTGATTTAAAAATCTCATTAAACACCAGTAGAACTCACATCCTTTAAAAGTCTGTACGTACTTACAAACTGTTCCATTCCAAAAGAGAATGTTTGTAAACAGACCAACATGATTCTTAAAGTATGGCTGGCGTAAACATATATTCAATGAGTAAGACTATTTATAAAATCTGTATTCGCAAATTTGGGAAAAAATTATTAAAAACAATCATATAACTATTTCAAAAATTCCGTGAGGTACCAAATGACACAGTCCATTGATTTAAAAATTTCGTTAAGCACCAGTAGAACTCACATGCTCTAAAAGTCTGTATGTACTTACAAGCCATTCCATTCCAAAAGAGAATGTTGCTAAATAGACCATTATGATTCTTAAAGTATGGCTGGCGTAGACATATATTCAATCATTAAGACAATAATAGTAATTGCGATTAATTCGTAATCGATGATAGTTCAGAGGTAAATGACACAATTAAGCTGATAGTTAATATATATACTGGCAATGTGTCTATATATATATATATATATATATATATATATATATATATATATGTATATATATATATATATATATATATATACTTATATATATATACATATTTATATATATACATCTATATATAATTTTCTACAATTGAAATATATAAACCTTTCCCACATAACTCAGTTCTTTACGCCGCTTCGATTTTTTCATATACATTGTCTGCAATATTATGGCATTCAAACACTGAACGCTGATTTTTACATTTTTTTACACTTAACAGACTTTTTTTCATTAATTTACAATGTAATCATCAAAGCCTGGTGTGTAGGTAGCTGCAAGCAGATGATTACATGAAATTCGACTTACAAAAAAAAGTCATAAAACGTTTAAATTACAATTAAGCTTGCAACTGTTGTGATGTGCGGGATACATTTGATGTAAAATTACATACACCAATGATCCCATAAAACTTGATGACACTCTGTACTGCGTCTTGGAGTATGTTTATAATAAAATGTGATTCAAACATTGCTTAAATGTGCAGCAAGATACTCGCTCATCTTTATAAATCCTGCCTCGTTAGGAAGTAATATGAAAGTACATATTATTAGAAAATAAAAGTATTTGTTTAGTCTAGTCATAAAATATGAGAATATTTATATGAGATACTGTTTCACATCAGGTGTTATAAAAAGAGGGAAGACATAATAATGTACAGATGCGTACGTAGGACATGTATTTTATTCAACAAAACGTCCTGTAAAAGATATCTGCAAAATACAGTTACGAGGGCGTATTATGACAAGACAATATATACAGTTTAAGGACTCCGAAACAGAACCATCTTGTGATAGTTAAATAATGCAATTATGAAGTTATTTTTCTCATAAACTATTTACGCTGGAGACTGAACTACATTTTCTCTTACTATAGGAAATACTTCAAACGTTATTTTGTATTTTTTAGATTTTTTGTAACAAAATAAATATTGAATATATTTGGCGTTAATTTTGTTGAAATTCATTATCACTTAATTTTTAGTCACAACTAAATGAAACTGTGTTACGTAGTACTATTATTTCTACTTTATTTAAATCCTTAACCACAACCTACGTTTCGTTGTATGACAACATCTTCAGGTGGGCAATTTGTGAAGATTGAAACTTAGCTTGTGATTAAGAATTTAAGTAAAGCAGAAACAATACCACAAAATAGACAAAAGAAATTTATCATTTTCATAAACATTTGTTAAACAGTTTCCTTAAAGTTATAATCAACTAAAAAATGTATAATATTGCCGTCGCTGACTACTTGTATTATTATTAAAATCACTAAATCGACATTGATGCAATACTGTGAAAAAAAACTTAAACACAATATGTGTTTATTACTATAAGCCCTGCCTGCAAATGGAAGATAGGAGAATAACATTCTCAACTGCATTCAATTGTGTCATTATACTTCCACAGTCACACACAGTATATTTCCACAGTCACACACAGTATATTTCCACACATGACTCGCAATTTTGAATGTGGTATAATTTTAACATTCGTTTGTAATTAATTTATTCCACTTATATTTTTTCCTCTAAGGAAACAAATATGCACTGGAATGAACAAATATTTTCTGTGCTAAATTTTATAGGTGAAAAAATATGAAGTTTTATTTTTTTTTTCTAAGTTGTCTGTTGTGCTCATTTTGATTTAATTAATTTTATGGCGGTATAACTTTCATAATTAGTTATACCACCATAAAAATAATTGAATGAAAATGAGCACAACAATTCCAAAAAAAAAAAAAAATACACATCTTTGCAATGTGATATGTGTATAAACAATTCATATAAATTGTAATTATTAAAAATTTTTTTTAAACAAATAAAAAATTCCTTGTAATATTGCTAATAGAAAATATTTGGTTCAGGTCCTCAGCTTACATAATTTATGAGAAAAATTAGTTTAAATATAACCGTTCATTCTTTAATTAACTCAAGGACGGTTCAAGGTAAAGGTCCAAAGATTACGTCTCAACGTCTCATCATATACCCTCATAATCACACAGTATTTTGAAAATATTTCTCTGGGTCACCTCACTATGCTCATCAAGCTAAACCTCTTAGATACCTGGTGGCCATAATTTAAATTCAATTAACCACAATAACAACAAATTAAGAAATACGACTGTTCCTTGGATTTTTTAAATTGTTATTTAAAACATATAATGAAAAAAAATGAGAAGTAATATATTATTACTCATAACAAACAAATCACACTTTAGGGTAGGGTATTGCAAAGCTAGTGATCTTGCTTAGGAAATTATCTGATATGATGAACAAGAGTCTTCAAAATATTAACGTGAAACATTATAAAACAATTTCTACTTATTATTTATTCGTTTTTAGTTAATTATAAGCCTCTGATAATATATGGTAATACATACAGGGTAAACATTTTTTTATTCAAATATACTCGTGGATGTAAAAGAAATCGGCCAAAGTGTGAATCTGACTTGCTCATTGGGGGGTTTCGAACCTTGTTTGAAATGAAATGACCTTATCATGTCACCACTGATATGGACATTCTAGCACTATAAATATTTAATAACAACCTGTATAATACAGTAGGGGACATATATAATATGAATACCCGAAAAACTGATATCTAGAATTGTTACTAATTGTCCTACAGATTTCGCATAAGCTTAAAAAACTCAGTTTTTTATTAAATTTAAGTCATTTGGGGCGAATATATTTTTGTCTATTTTTCAATATATTTCTGGAGGCATTGTCTACAATTTTGAGAAAAATATTTTTGAGATAAACTAAAACTTCTAAAAACTGTAACTTTACTAGCCCTTTCAAACAATATCCTAGAACTACGTAGGAAATTTATTTTTTTAAGTACCTCCTTAATTTACAATCTCAAAAATTTTCATACAAATATTTTTGAGTGTTAGTTATTGAAATATGTATAGATTAAAATACCATATTACTATGCCAATTTTCAAGTTTCCACGTCAACCAATTTCTGAGAAAAACAGCTACGATATACGAATCACGTGAGTGATCTTTCTAGGGTTCTTTCTCTTGTTGTTCTTTCTTTTCTTTAACGGAACACTAAGAAGCAAAAGCTCGATAAGTTAACATACTGATTTTTCTCATAATAAACATATTTAAATTAAAACGACATTACGTTACGAATGGAAGCATAAAATTCTTCGATGTTTTCTTTGTTAAAAAAATTATTTAAGAAATAAAAGCTTGTACATCAGTCTTTATGGAATTGTACTAGCAACCCAAGAAAAACTACTAAACTATTTATCTAAGTTTAATAATCCCATTCTTGTTTCGTTCTTTGTTTAGAATATGGAAAGGAAAAAAATGTAACATGGACGGAATTGTTTATCATATTTTTATTCAAAAATATAATAAAATACGTCCTAGCTCTCGAGATATTGCCTGTAGCTTTGACTAGTGATTCTCCACACATGAATAGTTTGCGTACATTGTTCATTTCGTACTAAATATAAATTAGTTTGGCCTTTATGCATTTAAGACGATTACTTTTGTTTATTAGCGGGATTTTGAAAAATAAATCTTTAACTAGTGAAAATGTTAAGTAAAAAAAACATGTTTCTCATAAACATGTAAGATAACGCACACATTTAATTAGGTATTTAAGACATTTTAATGTTTTGTGATATATTAAATGAGATACCTCTTTAGTTACTTTAATAATATACTATTTTTTGAAATGCTTACTTCTTATAATGCACTTGGCATGAAAAAAATACCGTAATTTTATTTTCTTTCTTGCGATAGTATCATTAAAAGTACTGTTGTTGGAGACAAGAGACAGGGTTCAGTGTCTCCGACATACGCCAACGGACAACTCTATGCGTCTCCATCTCCTTGTTTCTGTCTCTTTCTTATTATGTATGCATTCTCAACGTTACTCAAAATACATGTTACTTCTATGACTTGATAATTTGGAATTTTTTAGAATTACTATTTCTTGACTCGACTTCATCATTTTATTTCTCATGATTTTGTATTTTATTTCCTTTCTTACGATAGTATCTTTAAAAGTACTGTTGTTTTATAAAATATGGACAAAACATAATGTATTTTCCGCCATTTTTTAGTTTTTTCAAACTTGATAATTTTCTAGCATTAGTAAGAGGCACCTAGGTTCTTAATATATGCTGAATTATTACAAAAATAAAGCCTACCGCAGAATATTACCATAGATCAGCTCCATTGCCTATAGCTATCATGGCCTGACTTATTTCAAAGATGATCTTCTAGAAAATATTTAAACAGTCTTATTGCTTGCCGCGGTATCCTTAATAGCATATTGTTGTAAATTTTATTGATGGCATCTGTGCCACCATTCATAAGAATCTTTTATATTTTCATATATTAAACCTAACTTGGGTTTTTCGAAATTCAAGTTTGACTCACACTACGAGGATTCTGTACAGACTTGGAGGGTCTTGTAAACACTCCTGTAAACATTTATAGTGTTTCTATTAAACCATTTACATATATTATTCTTCACCATGTAAATATATTCCCTAGCATGTCATTTGCAGGTGTAAAAAGAATGTGAATTTCTCAAAAACATTATCGCTATAGTTTTCCAGTAAAGTTTAAGTAAGCCTCTAGTAAAGCTGGTTTTTTTATAATATTAACAACAGTAGTTTCGGAGATGTGGATATTTTCAGCAAAACTTCTAAAACTATCTTCCATAAAATTATGAATGAAATAGTTTCAGAAAGTTTATAATATCACTGAGAATATATGAAATTAAAAAAAAATTTCATTTCATTTCATCGCTATTATATATCCATATACTTTAGAAGTAAGCTAAATTTTAAGTCTACTTAAATAATTTCTATGAGAAACGGCTGTGACTGACAGACAGATGGACATGTGAACATTAAAGGTTCTGTTTTTACCTTTTGAAGTAAAGAATCCTTAGAAATAATAAATACCAAAATCACTAACCTGGCACACCACTCATATTGCCAAGCAACGCAGCCATGTTGCTCTCAAACTGTGCTGCAGCCTCCTTTATAAACTCCTCGGTCCATACGGTTGGTGCATTGGGATCTTCCGACCCTGGTTGCACCAGCTGTAAAGATTCGGCGTTGGCCGGAGCTGGTGTCGCCCCTTCTGGCTTCTTCGTCATGTCTTCGAGGGCACCTAGACATTGAAGATTGTGTGATATATAGAAGAGTTTTATAATTAAAAGAAATAAACTTTTAGCTCATATAAGGCAACTGAAAGAACATACTTTAATACAAAATGTTCTTATATTGTTAACAGACTAATCTCACGTATTATCAAATTACTTTTCCTTACAATGTGACGCTCATTCCCGACTACACAGACATACATTTATTTCCGTCCTTAGTCCTACGATTTTGTTTATAAATTTATTTCAAATATCTTTGTAAATAATTAAAATTCATTAAATGAGACAATTAGATATAATATATTCATATATGCTGTATTAAAAAAAACTCAAAGCGATACGCTTATGAATAAGAGAGTGCTAATGCAATTTAATTGGGTCAAAAACCATGTTGGTCAAATGTAGGACGAGTTATTTTTGTTTTAATAAATTATTTATGTGGTAAGTATTGTATGGCTATTTTTGTTCATTTATTTTTGTGATTGATACATGAGACTTATTGATATGAGAGCAATCTTACAGCCAACCTGAACACCAGTCTAGTCCCACTCGACGAGTGATGGGAATCAAACCCGGGTCCTTACGGTGCTCCGTGCTGTTAAAGGTTGTATTCCTTGTGATTAACCCAACATACCACAGCGATGATCGCTAATAAGTTAGCTATCATATTTTTCAATTAATTAGCTAAGTTACTAACGATATATCAGTCATTTATGGGAAAATTGAAGCCCTGATAAAATTTACATTTAGCATCCTAATAAATAAAAAATCAATAGTAAATTTTTGAAAGAAATTTGTAATTACCATTGAACTGAACATGGAAAGAGAAAAATTTTTTTAACAGTATCTGATTTACATGTTTTGTGATCAAAATTGTGGTAAATCTATATATTTTTGCCAAAACAAAGTATCCTCGAACAATTTAGTATACTCAACTATTCTGACATAATATGCTGCAATACTTTTGCTTGCTGCTTTAAAAACGGCAAATTTTTAAAATATGACAAAAATGTGAAAATGTTTTACATATATATTTTCAACATGTATCACATAATTATAGCAAACATTAAAGAACATATTGAGCCTTGGTGGATTTTAAATTTGTTGAATATGGCTATAGCATTCGTGAAATAATCATCAGGGCTATGGATGGGAAAGCGAGTATGAAGATGCTGTGAACATTTTTTTAGTAGGCTCTTTAGCTTTGAGTCTGGATATACAATGTAAGGTAGAGAGTTTCTCAATATTCTATTTCTTGAAAATAAAGCATTCACAGTAACAACTTCAGAAATGCTATATCATGATGATTTACACCTATTGATGAAAGCAGGTATCGGGTGTATATTTAGCATATAAGAATATTAAGCAATAAAAATTTCAATGTTAGTGTTTAGTGTTCAATTTTAAGTCATAGGGACCAATTGGACAGAAACATATAGTAATAAATTACATATATAATGCAATTATAGTAATTGTCTTCATTTACTTCCACAAATTAGGATACAATATTGTAACTACAAAATTAATTTTTATAAATATCAGTTTGGAAGTTAAAACATTCAGTAGTTTCTGCCTGAATATAACGAGAGATGATACACTTCATGTGAACTATATTTTTAAGTTAACATTTAAATCGTGGCGAAGAAAATTCTAAACAGAATAAACATTTGTTATAATATTTAAGAAATTAATTTTAATATAATACTTATCGCATTATTTTTCATTCGGACGTATTGGCATAGATTTGATTTTATAATAAAGTTAGATATATTCGTTTTTAGGCAGTATTTTTGCGGTAATTATATTTGATAGGCACGTCTTTTTAAATGTAATTTTTTAATGTATTAAGAGATTAACACTGAAATTTTCATTGTTGCTAAACCATTTTTATTTCAGATAGCAATATACAGCTCATACACTATATATAAATGATCATTGAATGTAATAAAAGTCGATAAAATTTAATTCGGTGTAAACGCCTAAACAGAATAAAAATTTGCTATATTTAACAAATTCAATTTACAATATATAGACCATTATTATGTTTTATTCGGAGGTATTGGCACATATATTAAACATTTGATTTTATAAAAATTTATATCAGTTTTAAGGCGTATTTTTAGGTTAGGTTATTGTGTAATGATAACATATTTCACATAACTTACTATCCAATAAGTCATCAAGTTCCTTATCGACGGATTCACTGGCTTTACCTCCATTTTTTTCATCGGACATTGCAAATGAAATAAATTAATTAATACACAATAATAATTGAAAAAAAAATAAGACTGAAAATTACGAAAAACGGGAACAATTTTCGTAATTTTCATATATCTCCGTTCTCACGTTACCATAGACTAAATACAGGTGACCTATTTAAAATTTATAGATGAAATACTCTTTGAAGAAAAAAAAATAAAACCAGAGAGATATGTTGAAATGTAATTCACAGTACCTTTGAAGTTAGTAAGTAACCCTTATTTTATACGTAAACTGATAAATGCGATATAGACAATGCAAAAAAAAAATAGTTCTTGAAATTTTTACAATGTTGTGTTATTAAAGGTGTTATATATGACAAAAGGTTTTCTATAATGAATCAAGAACATTTTATTGATATCATTAGCAAACAAAAGGGACCAATTATGCTTATAAAACTTTATAAGAAATCAAAACATTTGATTACAAAATGTGTGCATTTCTGAATTAAGAGACAATAAAATATTTATAAATACAATAAAAAATGTATAGAGTCCACAAGTTTAGGGGATTTACTAGTTAACAAAGTTATTGAAAGCATAAATGATGGACCAAGTATATTTTCATATAATTGCGTAATTTTTTCAAGAATATTAATAACTTTCTTTTATTTAAGTAAAGAACAAATTACACTTAGGATAATTATCTGATCGAACAAATTGGGGTTTGACTGAATTTTAAAAGCTTTGACTAGACACCGTGCGGATTTAATTGGGAACGGAATTTTTTCTATTATCGATAACCACAATGTCATTTTTAATAAACGAAGAGAACATTACTATTTCCAGTTTAGCATTATATTACAAGCAGTGTGCATTAGTGCAAATGATTATACATTGGAGGAGGAATGTAACAGAAAAGATAATTTTAAATAAAAAAATAAAGATTGCTGTTAGTTAGGATTCTGGTTTAAAATGAGCTACAATGAGTCATATATTTATAATTTACCATAGAAGTGAAAGAAACTGTCTATATTATAGGTTCGGAGTCACTTATATGTAAATTATTGCAAACAACATTAAATTATTTTTTGCAGAACTGACCTATTTATTTTTGGATAATTCGGGGTAATATGGCCATACTATTTAATGATCAATTTTGTTGCTTAATATAAAAAAGTACATTAACTTTAATTTTTTCAAAAATATACATTTAATCATCTTTGAAAATTTTAATATTTTATAGCTATAAAAGTAAAAGTTCTGTGATGAACATTTTTTCTCATTACTTTTACAGGATGCATATAAATGTTGGTCTGTCAATTCAGAACGTAAACTCCACATTTACATATCAGATCATGTTTGTTTTATTCATACACATAACATATAGTACTGTATATTATATATATGTACATAGGTACATTTTTTAAAATTAATCCTAATAATGTAATAAAATATTTTCATAAAAAGAAACAACCCAAATAACCCATGTTTACTTTATTAGTACCTATAGCTTATTTTATGATATCCTCACTATACATATATATATATATATATATATATATATATACATATATATATATATATATGTATATATATATATGCATAAATATATGTATATTTATATATATATATATATATATATATATATATATATATATATATGTGTGTGTGTCAGTCGGTCTTTCCAACTATCTACTTTGAAATTAAGATTATGTAACTGTTGAGATTTTGGGGCAAGCTCGGTAAAACCTATTATATAGTGATCTTCAGAAGGAGTGATTTGGAGAATGGTAACCTGTAGTGGAAATAGTGTATGCCTAAGATATCATATAATAAAAATTACCATACGAAGTATATATTTATCGTAATATCAGTTGGTATTGCTTGGGTTTTTCATCATAGTTATAGAAAAGACATAAGTCTGGAATGATAAGTGTGACACGTATTGCAACAATTCATTCCTTGTTGTAAAGGTTTTTTTTTGACATATATGAGATGTTTGAAAGAATATAAAATTCACATATTGAAGTAATATTAGTCTGATGCATAACTACTAATGTCTTTGAATCGGCCAAAATAAAAGTTTCTTGAAGGTTACATAATTTCTCTTTTGCAGTATTAATGTAGTTGCACGGATTTGGAGATGTGAGAAAGTTACAAACAAAATTATTGCATGTTTGTAATTGATATGGTCTTGTTCACTGATTTTGTAAAAGATCTTGCTAAACTATTTTGGACAGGACCTTGTAAAATAATCTCTAAGTCCCTACATAATCAACCCTATTTTTGTTTAGTAAAGTATGTGTACATTAACTTCAGCGGATCAATCAATTTTGTTTTATATGTTGCTAATACCACCTCTATATTATAGATTTTACCCTAGGAAGTGTTATTGATTACTGAAAAAACTCCAATAATGCATGCCGTATGGATACCTTTTCTTATAACAACTAAGTTGAAATATATGAAAGGCCTTTGCACATATTTATTTCAGTTATTACCATCTACTTTGATTTTGTCATTGATATTGACCATCTACTTGTTGCTTTATTGCTAAATTGAAAAGGAAAAAACTAATATTCAGAGAATTATTAATAATAAATTATTAATTTAATTTTTATGAAATAATTTATCACAGAAATATTACTTAACAATCTATTGAAAATATATTTTTAAATTTATGGTACTGTAGGCTAACGAGACGTGAAGCTGGTCAAATTAAGTTGGAGAGAGCCGACAAGACGCGAAGCTGGCCGAATTAAGTCGGAAAGACCTGACAAGATAGGAAGCTGATCAAATTTCATGTAGCAACGTGCCATCAAAATGTTTTAACTCTCATCGAAATGCGTCATTACATGTTTTACATGAAAATGATGCAACTGTTATGATCTTGATAACGAATCGGTTGAAAATAGTGCAGCAAAATTGTTAACTGTATTTGCAAAAAATGAATAGAATGTGTATTGAATATTTGGCAGAACCGCATAAAGATTATACAAGTAAAGAAAATCCTGGAATTCTACAATATTCAATCTTATCATCCGTTTCTCTAATTTACCCGTTTTCTCTAATTTGTATGTGCAGCCATATAAAATATAGCAGGAAAGAGCTTTTTTATCATCACTTACATGTCTGGAAAGTGCATATCTATTGGAGATATGGTGCTAGATTGTATTAAGCTATAGTATAATAACCCTATAGCTATAGTAGTTTCACTAGACTGAAATCATAAGTCTGTTATGAGCTCCATTTTCCTTAGGTACCAAATTTTAATACTGCAAAGAACATTTAGGTGACAAGAAGAATGTGCATGGAAGCATGGTGTTAATACAATACAAAAAAGGAATTGCTACATTTTTGTATTGTTTCAACACTGTGCTTCCACGCACATTATTGTCAATTTTCATTTAAGTTAGAACTCATACCTGCAATCAAAATTTGCAGGACCGTAGCAATTAAGCCGATAAAGCACTGTAACCTTGCCTGAGGTATTGATTCCACTAAGTTATAATTTGTCTGATGCCTTCTTACAAGCAAATTTACATGTGCTATAAACGTAACATTATTAGGTACAAAATTTACGTTTAATAATTTTTGTCAATTTTGATAAAGGACTTTCGTAGAACAGATTTTGTTTATCGATTTAACAAGTAGTTTGTTAATCGGCTCGATGATAGAATTCAGATGGCTCACTTTGGTAATTCATTCATTATGCATTTACCAAAATTAATTCTTGGGCAGACAGCAGTTAAGTTCTCAGCCAAAAAACTTCTCTAACACAAATTGATTTCTGGGTTTTTGGAAAATGGCAAGGAAATATGTTAGTAGAATTTTCTCATAGTTTTCGTGTGTCCTATAGTTTTTCAGTCTTGACATTTAACCTGTAGATAACTATGGCCTATTCCTATCTGGTGTCAGAGTCTACATATTGAAGGATCCTCTCACAACTCTACCTCGAGCAAAGCAAAAGTACAGATTTCTCAAATTAGTTAGCGATACTTGTAATTATTATTTTAGTGTTTACAATATGCAAAAGCTTTGTAATATGTTTTAATTGTACAATGCAATACACATTGCACTTTTGAATACTCAATATTTCTGGAAGTGAAACTTCTTCAAAGGCATTCTAAATTTAAAATTAAGACAGTTTAAATCAAGTGAGCGTAGCAGAAATGGTAAACCAGAAATATTTGTATATTTCAATGTAATACATGGATTTATGTATTAAAACCAATTATCAGGTATGGCAAGTATATATATTGATGAACGCATGAAAACATCGCATGAAACATCATAGACTTGCTTTTAAGTACTGTTTTTTTTGCAAATATGTGGTAGCTGTAAGATTATCAATTTTATTTTAATGTACCTAAAAACATTTCAAATGACAATTAAAAAGTACACAATCTAAAACTGTTTTACAAACAATTAGTGAAAACCTAAATAAAACTTATGATAAAAATCTTCATTGTTTTTTTAATAAATTTTTGTTATTTTCTAATTAATGAATATCTGGTTAAACTTTACAAATAAATTCGTTGCATTGTGATTTGCAACCTTGTCAAAGGCAGGATGAAAATTAAAATTCTTATTTTATAGTATCTAAATGGTCCTATCAATTATATGTCGTGATAAAATAATTGTAGGAAGAAAAACTAAAAAATATTTATATAATTCTAAAAAATATTTATATATATATAATCATTAATAAATAATGACTGAAAATATTTTTAAAATGGTATGAATTATCTTTATATTTATATTACAAAACAAATGTTGCCAAAGAACTATATGATGTCGATGCACATGTTTCAAGGCTGGCATGGTAAGTATTGCTCACACTATAGATATATATATATCACAATATAGATATATAAATTGAAAAATCATATGATTTCTGCAAAAATATTTAATAAACAACTCAAAAAAGCAATATATGTCCATTTAGACAAAATTGCTTTAGATTAATCTACCATAAATTGATTTTGTTCTAATTTTTTAATCATTTTCAATTAATTTTGTATATACATATTTCTTACTTTGACGTTGGCGTGAATGTTTTTGTGAAAATGTATGAATGCAGAATCATAAAGGTAATGTTGCATTCCTGTATTTCCTGTTATCATTAATATCATTTAAACCAATATAGCTTCAACTTTTGAAGAAACACATCTTTCTTATAAAAATTTATGAAGCCCTACCATTGGTATAATATGCAACTTGTAACTTTTCGGTAACTTACCAAGAGATTTTCATACTCTTGTAATTTTATCAGTAAGAGTAAACAAATATTACTGTGATTTACAGGTCACCTTGGTAAATTACCTACAAATTATCGAATGAAGCACTTCATTAAAAGTGTTGTATATGTTGATAGATGTTTACACCTTTAATGTGTGTTTTACACAGGTTACATGTGGCACGTTTATTAGAAATACCTTCGTAAAAGTTCCATATAAGTAAGACGTTATTCCCTTGATGACTCATTTTCAAGTTTAAAAAAACATCAACAAATATAATTAATAGAGTTCTATGAGAACTACACATGCTTTTACAATTTTACATCAACAAATATAATTAATAGAGTTCTATGAGAACTACACATGCTTTTACAAAAATTAAAACACAAAGTAAAATGTAAATAAAATAATTAAAGTTGCAAGTAATTCTCTAAAACACTATATCTTTTAATATATACCAATAATTTATTTAAACTCTCATTAAAATATGTACGTATATATATATACATATATATATATATATATATATATATATATAACATTTATTTAAACTCTCATTAAAATATATACGTATATATATATATATATATATATATATATATATATATATACCTACATATTTTAATGAGAGTTATAATAAACATAATCATTCAACAGACACAGACATTATGTTGAACGTTGTGCGAAAATTACTTTGTTTTTCTGGAGTTGTATGTCATGAATTAAATATTATGCCGAACATTACTGTTCATAATATTATAATTTAATTCGTGTCCTTTGAAATAGTTTAATAAGGGTATGCTTAAAACAAAATTGATTTCTTAATGAGTTTCATTTATAATTGACAGACACAATACTCACTCCGAGTAATGGGTTGTCTTTTAAGAGGATTAAGATTATATACAGGCATTTCATTTGTGTCACTCAGTTTTGGCAATATCCCAGGCGGCGACAATACGAGCATTGGTTGTGTAGTCAGCAGACATTAGATTTGCGATATAGTTGTCTTTCATTTCCCAATTATGGAGAAGACCAACATATACAGCTGCTATTGACTACCTTCAAATTTCGATGGCAAACCGAGAAAAATTTTAAAAAATTTAGATGACAGCAAAATCACTTAAAAATGAATAAACAGAACGTTATGCACTTGTCTGGTATTGATTCGATCTTGTAATGCTTTTCTACACATGGATTTGTGTATTACGGTTGTTTGGGTTTTAAAAAAAATTCAGCGCTATGACCATTTATTTACAAGCAATTTAGAAATTTATACACATACATCACCTTTATAACATTTTAATTTTTAAACCCATATTTTTATCAGTAATTAAGCAGTTTACTACAAAGAAAATATGTTGAATCACAAAAAAGTTCTTTGCTAAAATTTTAAGTGGCAAAAGATCCTTTCTATCTTGTAACTTCAGTACTGACAGTAATTGTTTTAAATTTGTTAAATTCAGTTTTGTTCAAGAGTTGTAAAATTATATTTACAAAAATTGTCTTAACAGATATGAAATAAAACACACAAATGAGTTTATTTCAGTTATAAGTATAATTTTCTTTGTAATTACATTTTTAGAATTTTGATAAATTTAAATCTTAAACTGAATTTAGGCGACCATGCCCGTTTGCATGCATAAATCTCAGTAAATGAAATAAATAAAATATTATAGTCATTATCAATATATTATAGTCAGTTACAAATATTACCGTGGTAAAAAGGGAAGGTAATAAAAACCAAGTACATTTTTGAAATATATTAAAAATTTTAATAACATCTGGTATTTTTGTGCATTCCTTACCTCTTGAATTGAAAGTGTATTATGTTCAATTTCATAATGTAGGATGCAACCCGTGCTTCGGTGATTCGCAACATGTAAACTGAATTATTTTTTTTTCATTATTCATGACATTTTTTATAATTTACATATTCAGATTTATTGTTTTATCTTCTTCGTGCTGAGATAAAATTGATTTAAACCTACATTTCTTAAATAAAATATTAATTTATGAATGTTCCTTATTATTATGAGTGTTTACAGTTACGGAGCCAAATTTTTAATAAAAATTTCATTGAGAAAATGCCTTAAAATTATAATCTTGCCTAAGCCTTAAAAATGATTTAAAATAAAGTAGATTCAGATAGTTAAGATGATGGTAGTAAAAGTAAAGACTGAGAATCCGATCCGGAATCCGATGAGGAACATTAAGAGTCTTACAAGCATCATCGTAATTAAAATAATTTTGAGTAAAAAGTGTAAATGAAGATTCACAATTAACATTGTCAGGTAAACAATCCGGGTAGGGTATATTATTTAGATACTGCCATAATGTTACAGTTTCATTGGCACATAGACTCTGATAAAAGCAAGCACATTTCTTAACAGCTCTTGGTATGTAGTCTCTTAGAATATTAAAAAAAAACTTAAAAGAAAACTACGGTTGAAATTAAGGCATTATTTGAAATATGTATTATGATAATACAAGCAACATTGAAAATTTAAGGTTTCGTAAATAAATTTTTAGGAAGAAAAGAAAAAAATATGATAAATTTTTGCGGCAAGAAGAAAAGGAAAAATGAGTTTGACAAACGCTGTCCAGATTCTTAATAAATCCGATTTGCCAGCGTGTGTGTATGCACGTGAGTGTGTACATGGTGTGTGCATATATATACCACTAAAATTCTCAAACAAATATATTTTAGGTTTTTATTATTGTAAAATATGAAGGTGAATAAATTTCATTACTCAACAGTGACAAATGAATGAATGCATACATAAGTGATTCTAGAAGTATTCCATATCTTTAGACTTGTTTAATTTGTTGGAATTTGTTTATTTCGATAAGAATACAGCATTACAGTGTCTAATCTCCGCTAGATTTATCAACATCAGTCTTTAAAAAGACCTTAATTTTATATATTATGTGGTCTGAACAAATAATGGGTTCTTTTTTAATTCCGATAGGACAGGCATTGTAAGAAGCACAAGAGGATCGATATAAAGAAATACAATAGTATGTAAATGACATATGAGTAAAAACTGAAGAGTTTCAACTAATTGTGTTATGATTGATATTGAGCAGTTGCATCTGATCCAGAGCTAGTTAATGTTAGAATAAATATAGCTAAAAAAGGGCAAGCATTATGAATAAAAATTTGAAAAAGTAAACTTATAAATAAATTATGACTAATAATAATTTTGACTTTTATTGTCACTTATTCAGTATATTACATTACCAATTTCCTCCAACCAAACATTTTATATTTTTGTCAAGCTGGTTTCATATATTTTACACACTTTTACACACTAGAGTACAACTATGAAAAATTTATTCAAGCATTTGGTTCGTAATTAAATATTTGAACGAGTAACCCTGAAGACATACACATACACACACACACACATATATATATATATATATATATATATATATATATATATATATGTACATATATATGTATGTATGTCAATATTGGGTTGGCTAAAAAGCAATGAGAGTTTTTTATAAAATGATCTAGAAAATATGTTAATTTTCTAGAAGGTTCCATGATCAAAGATATATAATGTTTACGGTACACTCTCATTGATTCAGTAGTAACTAAGACACTGCACTGTTAATATGCATAAAATATGGACGAGATTAAGACACATGTGACACACTGTCTATTCTATATACCAATCTGGTTACACTACTGCCAAAGTTACGTGTAACATTTACCAACGGGTAGCTCCTTAAGTAATATCTGAAGCTACTGCAAAATGATAGTCCCAGTAGTTTCACAGTGCTGATTATTTTCTGAGTGACCAACGAAGCTCTAGTCGACCAGTGAAATTAGAGTGATAGGTTAAAATTGTTTATTGAAGAAGATAGCCAATTAAAGACACATTCGCTAGCAACTGAGCTCAGGTGCTTCCACGGAACTATAGACAATCACTTACACAGCTTGGGAAAAAGCTTGAAATATGGTGCACATGTACTACATGAACTTACCCCGGACCAGCCGTAGCAGTGCCCAATCCTCATATAGGCAAACAGGCCTTCTCTTAAAGTTTTGGATTATGGTTAGACATAGTTCCCCCACCAGCCATATTTCCCCAACCCTTGCACCCATTGATTATTGTTTGTTGAGATCGCCCAGCAATGCTTTATGTGAAAAAAACTTTAGTGATGAAGACCACTTGCGACAGTTCATAAGCCAATTTTTTCATTCCAATCCACCTGAATTTTATGCTATCCACTCCCTGCTAGTGCGATGGAGACATCTAGTACAAAATTATGGCGATTATTACATCGACAATTAATTAATTTTAAACTGGAAATATAATCAAAATTATAACATTAGTGATTAATTGATTGAAATTATAACAGAATGAGCAGTCGCTCATTCTTATTAGCCAACCCCATAAAACATTGTTGAATATTCTTTCTGTGTTCATAGAGTGAAGTTCTTTAATAAATCATTTTAAAAAAGTGCCAAAAAATCACAATGTAAAGACGACACAAAATTAATAAAGTGCCAAAAAATCACAATGTAAACACAACACAAGTTTCATTAAATAAAATTTTTCTGTTAATCGTGTTTTCATTACCAGTGCTTCCTTAATTCGTTATCCTTTCCAAATTTTTTTTGTATTGTCGAGTTGAAATGATTTGCTTATTTAGTAATATATTTCTCTTGTAAAAACTTACCTAATGGTAGTTTTCTTTTGATGTGTCTTTCTTTGCATTATGCATGAATATCTAGAATGACAACTAAACCATTTTTGATCGAGGTAGTTTGCCATAATAACAGCAAGTACGCTTATGAGTCTGTCGCCGCATATATAAATCCTCGGTCCTGGGTTTGACAATATTTTATGTCTATCACATGACAATAAATTATATTATATTTATCTAAATCAAGTATTATGATGCAATATGGTCCATTTTTTATAGCTTGCAGCTATTAAATTGCTATTGCGAGCGGTGTCTAGTATTAATACGATATTCTTCTTCATAGACCCTTCAGAGATGCGATTATGCAGTAACTTTGTGGTTTGGAATCAGTTGTTACTTAGTGTTATGTTGATTGCAAATTTAATGTATTTGCAATAAATATAATACGTAGAAAAGGTGCAACTTTTGAAGATAGTTTATCTTTTATATTTATTGTTTGTACCTATTAAAAATAAAAGCCAATTACTCGATTTAAATTTCTATATCAAAGGAGACAGATGTTTTCAATCAGATATAATTATTTAAAATCATATTATTTCTACGAATTATGAAAGTTTCAGAATTTATATTTTACACTATTAAGAAATTATGTAAAAAATATTTGAAAACCTTTTTTATTCATTGCTCATTAAAATGTGAGCAATTGTTTTAATCGCAATAAAAAGTTTTGTTATATTTTAATATTAATGATGTGTAAAAATACAATTAACAAATATTAAATTAATTCAGTTTTTAACTTCTAAAAAATCTGTATTACAAAATATAATGAGACTTATCACATACCAAATATTTGTACAAATGAAATGAAACATGACGAGACAGAAGGCACACATGTTGCGAACAGTGGAATTTGTTTAATATCTTTTGTGAAGAGCTATATACAGATGTGAACAGTGTGACAGAAAAAATAATAAACATTACACCAGTGGCTTCTTTATTGCATTTCTTAAGTGTATAAAAAGCAGCAAAAAAATATCAAGTGTGGGCATGTTTCGCAACACCGCATTGTTCAATGTGAGTGTTGATGAGACGGATAAGCTCCATAAACTTTGTGGAAGGTATCTTAGGCAGTTAAAAAAAACTGATATAATCCTTCTCGAGAATGATTAATGTTACAGGATTTTCGATGAACTCTATTTATAACATGAATGTTATAATGTGACAGGAACTTCAATAAACTACTTACAAAAATGCGGTACAAAATTTAAACATTTTTGAGTAATTCACAACTAAATGAAACTATGTGATGTAGTATCATATCTATTTAAATTAATGACCACGAGCTAGGTTTCATTGTCCGACAACATGTTGAGGTCATACAACCTAGGTTGTCTTCGGTTTGGGGATGAAATATAACTTTAAATACAAGTCCCAATTTTAAATACAAGGCTCAGAAGACAGAAATCACGTATAACATTATTTAGTTCGTCTAATACTTTCCACTCAAATATAAAGGGACAACACAATGGCAGCAAAGCATCCACATGTTGTCTTGTCAATAACTCCACATTCATCTTCGGTGCCTGTTGGGGCAACTATGTTTTATAATATTATTTTCATAATCTATCGCAATTTTACTTAAAGTATTATATTTTTTGTGCTTCTTACTTATTTTTAATATTATTCAAAACTATTTTTAATATTAATGACCAAAATATATTTTACTGCGATGTAAAGATTTGTTTCGTAAAATAAATATTGTACATGATAGCGTCTTAGTACTTATAAAGCCCAGTAAATTTGAGTTTTACCTTGCGAAATTGAAATAAATATTTAAATTCTTAATTTAAATTTTCATTGAACTCAAATTTCGTAAATCGGAAAATTCCATTGATCAAAAAAACTAAAGTAATATATTAAAGAAATTACTATTTGCAACATAACAAAATATGTTGAACTCGAATTATGAGGATTTCTTATTCTTTTAGGTTCTTATATAAATATTTAAGACAGTGCCTCTATTAAACTTCATAAAAATATTAATTTTTTTACAACGTAAATATGTTGCCTGCTATACCAGTCACAGGCATAAAGCAAAACGCATATTGACATCTAGAATCAACGCTATAATTTTCCGTAACCTTTGCTTAGGCTTCTTAAATTCCTGATTTTGTCATAATATTAGGTTGGTTAGTTAAGGAAACAAGGGGTGGGGTGTTTTTTGTGTATATTTCAGTAAATTTTGGAAGATGTACTACCTGAAATTATGAAATAAATGTTTTTGACACTTTTATAGCTAACCATTTCATACAACACTCCATACTATACATGACTTGAAAAAAAATTAGGTACTTAATTTGCCCCTCTAAAATTTCCATGTGTATATTTTTGAACTATAGCTATTGAGGTATACGTGAGTTAATAATATTTGTTACAATGCCAAATTTCAAGTTTCAACATCAAGTGGTTTCCGAGAAAAACTGCTGCGATAGACAGACACATGAGTGATCTTATCAGGTTTTCGTTTTTCATTTTGAAACGCGGACCCTAGAAATATTATTGTATTGTTGTATTTCATTTCTCAAATGAAAGAATTTTAATTATTTTAAATGTTGATCTTTATTTCAATTCTTCTTTAGATGTAAGCATTGCTTTGTTTTTTTTTTAAATGTCGAATAGAGTTGACGAGTCTAAGTAAGCTACAATAGTTAAATAAGGCTTAAGAAAAGGTTTTATAAACACACTTCAATGATGCAATTATTTAAAAAAAAATAGTATTTTTGTTTAAGTTCAATATATAGGTTTTATGAATTAAAAATGTTAATTATGAAAATGCAGGTGAACTTTATTTGCCGTATGTATTTTATTTCACTTTAAAACCATTTTATTTATGGGCTAAAGCAGGATGTTGGAAAAAGAATTATTTTATTGTTATTGTTAACAGAATAAATGATACAATGATTACATGTAAATTTCTGAAAAAAATTAAAAGTAAAAAGAAACTTTCACTAGTCAATTTTTTCGGAAATTTACACAAACTATTGTATAAAAGTCTCCACAAAATCACGTGAATTAATTTAAAGGAAATATGGGAATATGTTTGTAATTACAAAATAATATAAAGGTACACTAAACTGGGCTTTTAACTCCAACAGCAAGTTTAAACGCCTTTATTGGACAAATTTAGCGGAAAAACTAGCTGAGACAGGTAATAAAGTCTACCAGCTATTCATGAAAAAAATAAATTTGAATGATAGTGATTATTTCGACCAATTTTTAAAACTTTATAAAATTTATAAGAAATAGTCTAAATAGTAAAGATACTTTAAACTATTAATACCGACACAATGTAATTTTATGATTCTAGCCCGTTAAAAACACGCATACTGAACAAACCTTCAACAAGTGCATCTTCAATTAATAAAAGAAATGAACAAGTGCTGCAGAAAAGTTTTGGGTTCACTGATTTAATTATCTTATCCATCAATCACATGCAGGTTTACTTTTTTTATTGTAGCAAGCAATGAAATAATAATTTACTAACAAAATTATGTGTTCTTTGAAAACCGTGATTTATAATTAAAAATATAAGTACTAAGCTCTGACATTTCATCCAACAAAATTTTATAAATAAATTTCAGTCATTTTATTAAAAATTATATAAATTCTAGATAAAATGAGTATGAAAAAATAATTTGGCACAGCTGAAAACCTAAAACTATGAGATGTTTAGACAGTAAACTACAGTTTTAGATAGATAACCCGTACATTGATTCACCTCTCAAACATGCTAGATTACAGATAATGTGAACCTGTGAAGTTCTTATATTCCAATTGGCAAGCGACAGCGAGAGAGGTCAATGTTAGATTCCCTAGGACGATAACAAACATGGGAGATTTTTGTATTTTGCCTAGCGAGCTGCTGCGAGCATTTGTTGCTTGATACTCTGGCAAGAGCCTTAGAAAGTACGAGGTTCTTATACAGTATATATCGTCACTAAATGGCGCCACTTTAACCACTTATGCAATTAATCATGTGTAATCAGGCAAAATGTCATTTTTTTTTAAATTAGTCACCTTCTTTGTAAAAGATAAATTTTGAATGAATTAATATTTAAATTTTGTATGAAGTCATTATCATATATAAATTAGCACCATGTGTATAGAGCGCCAATTGACAATTTGGTAACGTGAAACGTATTATCAATTATCAAATGTCAGACGAATTGTAATTATGAAAAAAGTAAAAAGATGTATGATTGATACGATACATTTGCATCCGTTTATAATTTATCCATTTCATAAGTGCACATTTCATTTCATGACATCCATATTTGTATTTGTTAATTTTCGTGCATGCGTACACAATAAATAAAATTGAAATTATTTAGTTTTAGAATATATTACTAATGCACTTACCTAAAGTCGATTCGATCACTGCTAACCTACCCTAAATGCTTCGCCAGTATTATTATTACATTCAGCATAAACTAAATCATGTCCAAATATTCCCTCTGTTATACCCCACCCTAGTATAGAGAGATGCTCAGTAAAGTGCTGTATTATCTCGGTACTCCACGCAAATCCAATTTCCCTTATTTCAAAAACATCTACCCAGACATAAGACGAGTCTCAGATAGAAAATGCAGCTTTGAATCAGTCAGTCAGACCTCATCCTGCATCGTGTGGAGAGAGTTACTAATTCCTTAGGAATTATTGTATTTTATTAAAGTGCTTATTGTGTTTGACTCCAAATTTCAGAAAATAACAAAATTAAATAAAAGTTAAATTTTAATTTCTTTTTAAAAACATATATTTTCTGAGCCCCGTAACATTTTTGATGGTAGTGATAAGGATTTCTAACACCCAGGTACGCCGTGGATAACATAATAACACAATATGAAACAAAATCAGGTGAAGTGAAATAATTTTTTACAAGTGCAAAATCTAGTCACCCACGCACAACGCAAATCCAATTACTAAATCTCTCAACGACTCCTGCCAACACGAGCATCAGCAACATCGTCTTCCCAATCTTCTGTCCACTGTGCGGTAAGCAGTGTGCTATGACATCAGCGCGCCTCCACGGAGACTGTCCGGCGCTGAGAGAAGATCCCGAATTCCTGCAGATCCAGCTTAAATGTAATATGATATCCACAAGTTTCATAATTCTCCAGTGAGTTATTTTTATCCAAATCTTAGAAATGCGTAGATATTTTCTTTTTTTACAATTTTTATTAAAAGTAGCTACATAACTAACAGTTAATTTGATTCTAAATTAATGCATTAAGAACTGTCTGAACTAAGATTTTTCCATTGAATCACTTAATGTTCTAATGTCTAGCAAGCTCAATGGGTTTTATTCTCTTTAGTCATCTGATAATATTTAAGAGTCTGGATACTTCTAGGTTGATGTGGTTCTGATGTCTCTTTTGGTGAGAATTAGCAAAATCTACTAATAATATCATCTACCATCTCAATCTCAAGATCGCGATGGAGGTCACAGTTACGGATGTACTAAGGCCCGTTAACTACACACTTAAGCACTTTGTTTTGGAATCTTTGTCTCACTTGGATGTTAGATTTACTAGCGCAGCTCCACAGCTGTATTCCGTAACTCCAAACTGGGCGTAGAGCTTGCTTATACAAAATAGGCTTGTCGTATGTTGAAAGCTCAGAGACTTACGACCAAGCAACCAATATATTTATCTGAACTTGATGTTGAGTTCATCATCTTTCTTCTTAATGTATTCTTTCCACCGAAGCTTGGCGTCAACAGGCATATCAAGATATTTAGCAGTGTTGGCATATAGTAATTGAGTGCCATTAATAAAGACTGGGATTATTGGAAGATTTGGATTTGTTTAATGTAATACACCGTTTTTTAGTCCAAAAGGCTATTTTGTTGAAAGCAGATTGCAATTTTCTAGTTGAACCTTCCACAGTTTCTCCCACTGCCATTATTGCCGTATCATCTGCAAAAGTGGCAGTTGTACTATATAACGTTGTTGGAACATCATTAATATATGGCAAATATAAGACTGGGCCTAGAACACTGCCCTGAGGTACGGCAGCCTTAAACAGCTTCAAGTCTGAATACGAGTCTTTGTATTTAACCCGAATGTGTCGATCAGTAAGATAACATTTTAAGAGTTAATAGAAGTGATCTTAATTTCTGTAGTAGGGCTTCATGTTAAATTCTATCAAATGCCTACGCTACATTCAAGAAGATAGCAAAACACATGTTATTGTTTTCTAGCACTTTTTCAATAATATCAATAATACGATGTACTTGATCGATAGCTGGGTGATTATTTCTGAAACCAAATTGATGAGATGGTATCAGGTTTCTTTGATCAAGAATATGTTTGCTTTAAAATCAATTTCTCAAATAGCTTTGACATAATTGGTAAGAGTGAGAAAGGTCAATATGATTCTACTTCACTTAGATTTTTGTCAGGTTTTGGTATCGTAATAACTTCAACTGTTTTCCACATATCTGGGATATGGTTTAACCGAATACAGACATTGATAATGTAGTTAATTTAACCAAAGCTTTTCTTTGAAAACTTTTAAGTTACGTAGACAACGTATATTTCTTTTAGCTCCTAATCTATACATTGCTTATTCTTTATATTTTCATTTTATTTGATAATTCAATTACATGTGTTAAATATTAGTCCTCTATCATCATGTTCGCTCAGAGAAGAGAACGAATCAGTTTTATTAATACTTATCGTATCGTTATACTGTGAGCAACCCACTGCCTGTTGCGATGAAATTTCTTATATTTATTATTACCCCAGTATGAGAGAACTCCACGTGACAGGTCGATTCCGAGTAAGCAATTCAAATGTGTAAATCTGAAATCACAATGAACACAAAAGAAAACTATTTAAACATCTTAACAAAATTGATCAGTAAATACAATGAAAATCATGATAGTTTAAATGCATTCTTAAACAATCATCAAAACGTGACAAATCTCATGTCACCAGCTCAGGAAAATGTATTACTAAAATATATTTTAAGCCAACCAGATTGTAGAGATTAAACTTCCGCAATAAAGGAGTTTGAAAATTTGGCGCAATTAGTCTTTTCTAAAGTCACAATTTGGTGAAGTAAAACATTATGCAGCATTGCTCGCTGATCTCCAAGAATGTTCACAGAATTATAACGAAACTATTAACAAGACTTGGTCTTACACATATTCGTCTTTAATATTAACCCAAAACTTTTCACTATGGTAAGGTGTAGAGATACCGAAAAGTTAAACGATGCTACAAATTTTGCTTCTTCTTATCTTCATTTAACAATTACTTCATACATGAACGAGAATGGTCTTACAATCAATATCACCAAAAGATTATTACTTGAAACCTAGTCTTCACGTCATAACAATAAATTCATATTCCTCAAATTTGACACTTTTTAATGGAAGGCAAAGCAAGTATCCACCAATTTGCCGATATTCTAAATCTAGTTGATCATAATTCTGATGACAGCCCTAAAAGAGAATATTATAATAGACGCTTCGGAGATCTGAGCAATTCAAATCACTATACTATATGATAATCCTAGTAACACAACAATAATTTCCCAACAGCACAATTTACATTATCTCAAGTACATTAAACCTGTGCAGATAGGATTAGACGAAATTGAAAATAATAAACCTTATTTAAACTTGTAAAATGGGAGAGATATATTATCAAGCTGATGCTAAATCTATCTATCTAAATAATTTTGACTCAATGTCACAAACAAGCAAACAGGGTAACCAGCCCCAAATTCATAGTAATAATAATCCCTCAGAAAATGGAACTTTTAATAGAAAGACATTCAAATAGCCTTTCGAGACTACAAAATATAAATAAAAATCCTAATCAATATACCTCCCTTATATTATCATACCAACTTCCATCTCTTCCAAATCCCTGTCCTTTTTGATGGATACAGAAGCCTCTACATGCTTAATAAAAAAATAATCTATTGACAAAATTGCTGAGATACTAACCACATGATCCAATTTAAAGGTCTTCCCAATCCGAATCTTAAATATTGACGATCCATAACCCTCAACCAGATCATTTCAACCCAAAATTCATGAGCCTGTTCAAACTCGGCAATCAATGCAAGATCGACTTTAACGACTTAATAGATCTTGGTCCTTTGGACGTAAGACCAAAACCTAAGACTGGGCTGCTTGAATAATTCATTGTCCATAGAACCCACTGAAATACAACATCTATTACCTGATATTGATTTAATCAACGACGGCAAATTCTTAAACATTACCTCAAACAAAGATGCGAGCTTCAATACAAATTTAAAGGATCTAAATGAAGTATTGACACAAAGTACTTCTAAATGATACTTGTTCCGACTTCTATTGATCTAGACGAGTCCAATCCAGGAAATGTGCAAAATCCCAATGACTTTATTAATAGTAAAAAATGACTGCACTCATACAAAATGTTCAACAGCAATAACAAAATATTTACCAAGGTTCACTATTTTGATGGCTGTACTTACAATACATACATAATGGGTTGCGAAATGTTAGAAATTAATTATTGGTCTCAGGAAAAATAAACAAAATAGCAATATCTGACTTTGTGAGTCAAAATTGTACAATATCATTGCATATCTTTTCCACAACTCTGACATAACCGTCAACATTAATCACAATAGGATAATGTTTTCTGTCCCTAGTGAAATACCCAAGATCCTCATGGGAAACCACGATATTCCAATTTCAGGACACTTAAGTTCCACAAGGATGCGTTCCAGGATTAAAGAACAGCATTACTAGGAAAACATGCAATCAGACATAGAATCCTACATCAAACAGTGCCAGTTGTGTCAATCCAATAAAGCCTTATGGCAAACGAACCGAGCACTAATGCAAATTACAATAATTTTAACCCATACACTTGACCGTCCTAGCCTGAACATAGTAGGCCTATTAACTGAATCTAGAATACGCAAACCAACATTTATTTTGACATACAAAGATGCTTCCCTTTGAAATACTCCATCCCTTACCTGATTTCCAATGCTATAGCTGAAGAAAGCTGTGAGTGCCTAATCAATTTCATTTCCATTTTTGGTAGTCTGAGAACTATTCTGTCCAATTAAGGCACGAATTTCACCGTAGACCTTTTCGAAAGACCCGTGAATTTTTAAAAATCAAACAGATATGGCAGTCGCCTCCTCAAATACAAGTTGCTCAATGCAGTCATTTGGCCTTGAAAGAATATCTTAAGCCCTATGTAAACAATAACTAAACTGTGTACATCTCTATGCTGGCATACTATAGCAACATACAACATACAACTCAATTCAACTCACATAAACTTCTTTTCAGTCATAAGCCTTTCATCCTAAACTCTATTTACGAATTACTTTCTGACACTACTTACCCTGAATATGCAAAAATGTTACATCACCATCTCACGAAAAGGCACTTGAAAATGTACACAAACCTAGAGGAAAATCCAAAGAATACTACAGCTAACACTCTCAATTTTTGTTTACTTTAAAAATCACCTAAGACTAAGAAAGGTACTGTCCCCTAGTTGGAAAATTCCACGGTAACAACACCCTAACCCTATTAATAAATCGTCGCCATATAAAATATCATTTTGATGAGGTAAAACCTGTCCCCATTAACAATTGAGACTAATTTAGGAATTAATAAATAGATATAAATATGTTAAAGTGTTCACTCATTTTAGATTGTCTTCTCATTTCAGACCAATGTTAATATATAACAAACTTACCTGGGCTACCAACTTACCTGGGAATACCAACATACATAAATATGAAATTATTTATGTGGTTAAACCACATAACTACTTTGAATATATTGTTACAACAGATATAAGTAGGTAGATAATCGATGTATGGCAAAATGTTTTTTGTTTTCTATTTTTTATATTCAATTCCATAATCTTCGTATTGATACTAGACTCTTGATAGAAAAACTTCACTAACTAATGTCATGTATATTCAATAATGTTATTTATTACACATAGACAAAAAACCTGTACAAACAAAGAAAAATTAGCTACTTATTGTTCAATGTAAATTTTATCAATATATCTTTTAAATTTATTAATAGTTGACGGGAAGGAAAATGAAAAACATTTGCTCTCCAAGGTGGATATGCTTCCAGATAATATCTATTGGACAAGTGCAACGGAGTGCCCTCTAGTACACACATACACATACCCCTTTTGGGAACCTAGTGGATATTATTATCATTTTGTTTTACCAAAGATGGTTTGAAAAATTTTATTTTTTATTTTTTAAAATTCTAATTTACAAAAGAAAAGCTTACATATAATTACTTAGATATTAATTTCTTTTTCATGTGTATGATATTCTTCCTTGTGTATGATATTTCTAAAAGCATAGAGGAAGGCAGAGGGGTTTATATTCCAAACTATAAAAAACCATTTTGAACATAAAGGTGGTGCAGGCAAAGTGAGGCTAGTGATGTGTACAGACACCTTATTCTATAAAAACATACCCAAGTACCTATAAATGTCTGTAAATATATTTGTAAACAGCTGCAGGTCATTATTGACAAATTTAATCACAAATTTTATACTTTTTATTAATTAATAACATTTATGAAAACCAACACGCGTGGACTTTGTGCTTGGTACTGTATGCACAATCATATTATTACTAGCATTCTTCCATCATTTCCTCGACAACTTCATTTAGTTTCGACATCTCATGCAACTTTCTGGACGTACGTCTGAGGCTTGGACAGCTAGAATACATAGAATTGGTGTGTCTAACAATGAACAGCAGCTTCCCATTATTATGAACAGGCTTGCGCTAAGGAATCTAACATTGAATGCTCTTAGCAGTTTGCCAGCCAAAACATCAAAACATTTCAGGTTAATGCTAGGGAATTAAATACCGAATACTCAAGTTTGCACACAGCTTACAAGCTAAAATAAAAGAACCTCAAACCTTCACATTAGGGAATCTGAAATCCTTAAGAATCTGAAAGCCGAAATCCTTCTTCTTCCACATATTTTGCGCTAGGAAATCTAGCATTGAACATATCGGAGCAGCTCTCCAGCTAAGATGTAAGAGCCTCACAGCTTCACATTAAAGATTCTGGTACAGAGAGCTTGCAGTGGCTTGCCAGTTCAGGATCGTCCAAAAATAATAGAAATCTACTGACTGTCAGTGATCCATTATCAGTGCTTTTTCAAATTATATAAGTAGATATAATAACTCGTTTCAAATCAAAGAAATACCCAAATGCAACTTTTTGCCTGTTTTAAGGTTCAAGGACATGCATACCTTTTGATGGACGTATCTAGCATACTCAATTGGTCAAGCCAAAGTTTGATTTGTATTATGTAATATACTATCTACTATTTCAGCGGTGGCCACTTTAAATACAAATTAATTTTATAATTTATTCACTAATACAACATCTATTTCTCCTAGTCTTTCATAAAATGTTTCATTGTAATATAATATAATCAGACCATACTTATAGCTATTATAAATATGTTCAAGTGGTATCTAAAAACTGTGTGACAGAAATAAAACAATGAAAATAGAGATACTGCTTCATGGCATAATGGATATTTAGGGTTTTTAAGCAGTAAGATGTTTATTTTAAGTTTTTTTATTTGTTTGTTATATTAATCTCTGGAATTATACATCCAAATTCAAAATTTTTATATGTTATAAAATTCAAACTTTGAGGAAGATTATATGACGACAGGCTATGTTTCACAGGGACAGAGCAGTGATAAAGAATAGAAGTCGGGGAACAATGCTCAAACGGTGCAAGGCTGAACAAGACCAGCTTATTTATTAGCTGATCATCTCAAATATTCACATAAAATTTAGCCATATGTATCAAATTCGGACATATATATAGTTGGAACATTATGTATATAGCTCTGACATGTCCACAGAGAAACTGGAAATTGCCTCTCTGTGATTGCGGCTCCTAACTCTAGGTAGCGATTGTACATATTTAACAAACATTTTCTTTAATAGTGCAAATCTAGTACAACAGGTTTTGAAATTTTTATACATTTTATATATTCAGTCTAAAAAACTAAACAAAATATTCAGTCATCAATCATTTTGTCTAATATTTTTGCTACAAAATAAACACAAAGTTCTCAATTAGGAAATGTTAATTATACAGTTTTCCTCTTTTGGCTTCAAGATAAAGGTAAAAGGCTTTCATTTAATATAATTTCATCTTCTCGTAAATTTCAACTTACCCTTCATCACCAGCAATAATCGATCTGCTGTACCTTCCTTTTCATTTGATATATTAATTCTATTTATTATGTTGGTTCTTGTCTTTGAAATATTTTCTGCATCAATTTTCTAATACCTTTTTTGTTTTTCTTTTCAAAAATAAGATCCTTTTTTTTTAAATACCATTGGCTTACATTTCTTAATATTCTTTTACTTTTTTTACTTTGGGTACTTAGTTTTATTGGTAAAATGGAGTCTTTAAGTTAAATGAAACTTTGATGATGATCAATAGCAGTAATTTGATAGAAATCAGCCAGATTTCATATTTTTATTAAATGATAGAAAATGAAGTCATTATTGCGATTGGAGTAATATCCTTTCGTAATAATTGTGTCCCAATTTTTTATATAAAATAAATAGGCTAAGGTGAGAGATGAGAGAACAGGTAGGCCTTTAGAATGTTCATGGAAACAATTTCTGCCATATTTAAATCTGTTAGTGGTGGTTTACCAGTAACAGAGTTGGGCATAAAATCAGTGTCAATAAAAATGCAGTTATCAAAGCAGAATATTCTACATATTTTAACGTATTTCTTATGTTCATTAAAATGATAGATTTTAAATATTGTTGGCCAACACACTATATACTATACAATGTGTCGGGTATAATATGAATTTTAAAAAAATAAATTTTCCTGAATTTTTTATTTATGTCGAAATGGACATTGCATCTTAACGAGTATAGCAGTATTATATTTAAGGTAAAAGTTTCGATGTAGTACATGTAGGTAAAGTTGTTACAAGTCATTAGAGCTTCTTAGCTATTAGAGCTTCAATGAAAAGGCAGAATTCAAGGTTGTGCTTAATAAGGAGAAGTACCTTTACGAAATCAAAGCATATTTAATGAAATATTTTATATTCTTTCACTGTACTGTAGATATGTGAATTGTACTGTACCGTGGATTAGATCAATAACCAAAAATACAAAATATCTAAAGAACCTGGTGGTGCACTCGTCATCATACGAGTTTTTTAATTTTTCCTAGAGAAAAGCATAACTCTTCCAGTTTGTTCAGTAGCATTGACTATGTAGCAAATAATTAATACTGTTATTTTTGTCCGATTGTTACCTTGTCTATGTTTATATCTATTGGAGCTAATACCTATTTATAGGAAATGAAAAGTAATAGTCCTTATCTAATTTAAATTGTAGGTATAAGTGCGATCTATCACAGTTAATTTTAGATTTTAAAAAGTGACCCAAGGTGTTCTCATCAAAGGCTGAACTACAGAACCCTCTGGGAGTATCTTCTTTGAATGACTGTACTCATTTAATTTGACTATTTTTGCCTCAATCTATAAAAAAAAATTTCATTATTTACTTTTGCCATTTAAAATGAAAGATGTTAACAATGTTTTAATACAAACCATAAAATAATAAGGTACTATGTACTGTGTAGTTTTTCCAATACATTTTATTTTTTATTGGCATAATTATATAAACAATTATTGTACAGAATGGAAAAATTTCGCATTTTTTAAGCTGTCTTATCACTTTTTAAAGGAAAAATTACACCCTTACCTGATTACTTTACATTTAATCCATATATTTATTTATTTCCGCAAGCTTAGAAAACTATACAGTGGCAGACTTATTGCTATAGATGACTTTTGAACACAGACAAGGACTTACTTTGTATATTTATAGTCAGTTTATTCCACAATCGAGTAGAATTTACAGTGAAGGATTCACCATACAATTCCATTCTATGTTGAGGGATTGGGAGGGTATACTTATTTTTGGATTGTAGTTCGAGGTTGTGGGATGGCAGGTATTGGAATCTAGATTTAAGGTATGAAGTTGTAACAGGATTATTGAGGAAATTATATACAGAACATAGAAGATGAAAGTTGCGTCGATCACAAACCTTTTACCATTTAAGATGTGAACGATACTTAGATATATGGTTGAATTTCTTATGACCAAAAATGTATAGAATACACAGGTTTTGAAGTCATTCTAATTTATTGAGTAAATGGTTTGCCGGTCAAAAGAAAAATACGTATACCTACAATATTTTTTAGTAATCTAACTGACGGACTAAAAATATTTTTTTCTAAAAATTACTATGTGACACTGTTACCTTCACGTACTATAACCGACTAACTAATAAAACGAAAGTGCTTGTACTCTTTGAATACCTAGAACCCAAACAATGGGTTCTAGGTAATACCTAGAACCCAAACAATAAATTTCAAACTTCAATGGCAAGCAGTGTAACAATAACAACTGACTACCATTTCTAACGTTTCCTGGAAGTCTAAGATAAACAACAAGTGTAACTAGTTTTGTCCAGCAAAAGGGTTTATATCATAAATAAGATATTGCTTAATCTTTATACAGTGTAAAAAGTATAGCTTTATTTCAATTTATATTTTTTATGATTGGATGAATCTGTCGATCTTGAGATGACTCAATTAGCAGTTTATAAAAAATAAAACTGCTATGTATTTGTATTTAAAAAAAAATTGAAAAGATTTGAATCCATTTTTCAGTTCTACTTCTCGAGACTGGCTTACATTTCATAGAATTAATTACTTATTTTAAAACAAAAAAAAATCACATTTGAAATGTTGCTCTAGCGCAATGTTGGGTAAAGATGGGTTAATGATATGAAATGTGCCTTTTAACACAAAACTGCTCTTCATGCGAATGCTGTGAGTAACAGCTTGCTCTTAACTGGGAAATGGAATGGAGTATCTAAGATAAAGCAATGTTCACCGCACTCATACAACTCTTCCAATTTGTAATTCTTTTAACATCTCATAGCTTCCCCCAATTTAATATTTATAAAAAAGTGGTCTGAGTTACTAGTATTTCTTCGAATAATTTAGGTATTATAAATATCTCTAGGACAAAGTAAGCTAGTACCTTCTAAGAAATGAACAATGACGAAATAGACGCTTTTTTAAAAAAATTATCTAAACTATTCACTCACTGTACTTAGTTCAAATTCCAAATCATTTATCATAAAGTATAATTTTAATATTACAATGGAAATAAAATGGTTGATTTTGCTGCAATCCTTAATATGATCTATAAAGTACATTTATTGTCATAAAAACTTTCTTAACTTTAAATCACAAAGCAAAGTAGAAAGATAATATTTTTGAATTCTTTTGTGAACTTTTTATAATTTCTTGATAAAAAGTTATAACCAAATTCCGACCTTGGGTTTTAAAGTTTAAACATTTCAGTTTAAAGTTAGTTTTTTACTATATATGCTATGGTAGCATTTTTTATTTAAATGAGCTTAATTGAATGTTGAGTGCATTTTAAAATTTTATATTAGAAGCAGAATGGTTTAGAAAATATAATAACATCAATAGCCGAGTTAAAAATGGTAAAAATTGTAACTTTGTGAGCTTTTGGTACCTTATATGTTGAAATCTCTTAACGTAAAGGCTTAAAAACTATTTTTCAAAAATCCTGATTTAACCCTTGCCCTATGGTTATAGTTTTTAAAATTACGATTTTGGTTTTTTTTGTTTTAAATTATTTTTTGTTATTTTATGTTTTAAATTATTAAAAACATTTAAGTAAATCATGACTATGTCACATTCATTTTTGAAACACAAGTCAATGCTTTAATACAATTTCATGGATGCAAAATATGCTATGTAACACACTTTGAATGTTTAAAATTATTGGAAAGCCAGATACGGTTTTAAAACATAAAATATTATGCCTTATGCCAATAAGCAAATTAATTAAGTATTGACGTAATTCGCATTACAATCATGAACAGTGTAGTCCACAGGCATGTAACACTTATTTAAACAGCTGTACAAATGGAAAACATTGCAGTAAAATTGAGTTGAGTCCGTAGCAACAACGTTTAAATAAATATATTATAGTATAAAATGTATGTCAACCATTTTAAGGCCAGAGCAGCAGCTCTGTCTAAATTCCTCAGTTCAATTTCCAGTAAGTGTGATTTGTAATGATATATATATATATATATATATATATGTATATATATATATATATATTTATATATATATATATATATATATATATATATATATATATATATATATATATATAAAGGTATTCATACTGCAAGGAAAAGAAATACATATTAGATAACAAAAATAGCATATTAGAATACAAAATAATATATTAAATGAAAAATTATAAGTTTATATTATAAATCTATTAAAAAGAAGAAGAAAAATATATTACGAATGCAAATGGTGCCCATTTTGAACCATGACCAAACTCCAAACTGCAATTAAAACTGTACAATAACTTAGTATTAATAAACTTCACGGTCAATTCTTTTTCGAACATTCTACATTATAATTTACTGTCTTTTCTAGCGAATAGCAGTTCACCAGAAAATAAATTAATGCCATATACGATATAAGGAATATTTATCTACCAATAGGTAAGAATAAAACTAAGATATGATTGACCTCCACTGTCCTCTTTTATGATTGGTCTCTACTATCCCCAAAGCCTGACAAAACTTTATTTACAAAAAAATTCATAAATGAACGCAGTTAAGTTTAGTAAGTATGCTACTTTGAATAAGCTTTTCTAGAATAATCAAAACTATTTTTAGAATTATATTTACTATATTTTGTATGGTTTTTGAGTATTCTAGTTTTAAAAAATTATATGCATTACATCTGTAAATGTATTTTGTGGACACAGTTCATATAAAACATTTTCCACAGAATAGAAAGCAAAATGTCACATAAAACGCATAAAGCGTAAAACAAAACATTTCACTCTCTAAAGCCCTCTGTGTATAACACATTTTCATCATCGAGCATCTGAACACTAAAATTGAGAACGCATTTTAAAAATACTTACATTACTTACATGACTTTAAGTATGATCTTTGAAAAAAGATCACACTTAAAAAATAACTTACTTACCAGTCTCCAATTTTTTATATATACTTGAAACTAAAGATGCTCGGAATACCAGAAGCCATATACAGACTTATTAATCAAGGAAACAATCAAGCTATATTAAATACCCAATTTTTTTCAAAATTCAGTAACTTATAATTTAATATACATCTATTCTAAATAAAATATTATCTAAAAATGATGCTGGTGGAGATATGTTATTTTGATGTCTGGCCCAAACAAGTTACCATACCAGCATCGTTACGCAATAATAACAGATTACAATCTTATTTCCTACTAAACAACTACAGTACTATCCTAAAATAGCATCCAGGGGACAATCGTTTGTGGGTAGTGAACCCAGTCAATTAAAATATATGCATAATAAACACTCTGACTTAGATGCCTAGACTTTATGCGCTGTCTTAATATATAATAATTATTATATCCTACCCACAAGACCATTTCTTGTGAATATTTCAGTTCTGGACACATTCACTTTCCCTTATATGTTCTCGCTTGTCTTACTTGATATCGTCCAAAAGAAAATAAAATTAACTAATTATAAAAGAAATTGGGGAAACTGCCCAGCTGAGGTAAGTCACCATCCATCGTAATAAACATTGCACTTCTCCTATTAATATTGTAATCATTTACAAATTGCCCGAGATGATGGTTGAGCCTTTCATGAAACGCAACACTCTTTGGATTATTTCTTCGAAATTGGTTTGATGTCTTCTAAAACTAGCTGGAATTGATTTAATATAGCTGCAGCAATTCTAAAATCTGTCATTAAACGTGTAGACGCTTCGCTGAAATATTTTTGCCTGAATATTTTAAAATCCCTTTTACATCTACCATTAACTTCTTCTATTGCACATCGCTACAATATAACTGGTCTATTTTTATTGTCTTATAAAAAACTTAACGGGCCTTGTCTTTCCTCTAATGATTTAGGTTTAAAAAACTCTATAACTACGAGTTTCTAGAAGTGGTATGGCATCCCTTAAATCTCTATCAAGAATGAAACATCATTGGTCTAAAAACTCTATTTTCTTACTTTAATCACTATCAATTCTAATGTTGACCTAGGCATATTAAAAAGTGTTGCTTGTCTTCTGTTGCTGTCACCCATTCTTAACTTGGCTACAAATATTGCTAAGGCATTTCTGTATTTCTTTATATTTAAGGCAGGTATACTTAATTATGTTTAGTTAAAGTTAGTCAGAGTTTAGCATATCTGACATGTTTTCAAAATTAAAACTCGGAGCCTTGGACTGGGCAATGTTAATTATGTTTTCAACATGGTGTGCATTAAAACTGGAATACATAATGCTGTTTACATGCAGTCAATGCCACAATTCAAAAATAAATGTATTTCACGAGCTCTGCTACTACGAGGTGCATAAAAATGATGTTATTCTTGTTTTAAAATCTCTGTGATGAAGTGGGAATGAGAATGTACAATGATATATTATTATGATTACTTAATATGCAGTGGGCAGTTATAATTAATTAGAGTTATTAGACATCTATTTTGAAGAGGCAATACTGTTGGAGGTGGTGGTAATTGAAGCGGTACTGATCAAGTGAGACTTTAGATACATGCTATATTAACCTGTGGAGTAGTTTCAGAAGGTAACTGTCCTATTTCTACTCTTGATGATTGCTGGTTAGTTCTTCTCCAGCAATGATGGCTGACACGGCTACTTCCTGTCAAATACTAGACAAAAACTACCTACTCAATATCTTCCGTACTTTATAAATATAAAATGCATTTAATACAAGGATTACAAATTTTTCGCATTCGTGATTGAATCCCGAAATTATTTTGCTCAAATCAATAGAATGTATTATGAAATAAGTGATAAATATAGCATTATTAATAATTCCCGGGCAACATGAAAAATGCTCAATATAAACGGATAAAATAGTAAATGCTATTGAAAATATTGCATTGAGCGACCATTATATTGAGTCCTGGATTAACATTACTTCTTACTATAAAACTATTGTAACAATGACATGAAGTAGCAGTCTATCAGTCAACTAAATATGGGGGCAACTAACTTTTTTATAATCCTTTGCTCTTATTTTTCTGACAGAGTTGACAGGGCAGGTCTACAATTTCTTTAAAATAATTTTGTCCGATTTGAGCCCACGTTATTCATACAGCCCGAGTAATATGAATAATATCCATATATGTCACTATGTCTGTAACATATTTTTTTTTTTTTTGGTAATCATGCAATCAGTCCTAGACTATGAGCAGATGTGTGATGAGCAGCTTGTCATGTAGAGTTCATCCTCAGTAGGACATAATTATTTAAATGATTTATAGTCTACTACTCGAGACTATCTGGTTGCATGATTTTGTGTCGCTTTAGTCGTCCTCTGTCATCAAAAGTTGTGAGTTGCACCGCTACTTGATTAGGATGATTTTTTAGTCTAGTTTTGTATTTAAAGCTAAAAGATCTAATTTCCCCTTTCACTGTGTTCATTTTCAGGTACTTATGCAACTCGTTGATTCTTATATGCCACGGAGCATTTGCTAGGTGCTGTAACATATAACATGTTGATTTGACCATTTCACATTACATGAAACGCATCAACACTAATTATCATAAATACTTTAAAATAGTGAAATAAATAATCACGTCTAGACTAAAAAAAATGTTTTTCAAGCAAATTAAATACCATTTTCACATGAACAAAACGCAAACACCTTGTTCAATGTTTATGTTAGAGACGTTTGCTCAGCTTGCGGTCACGATGGAATCAAAGAAAAATAGCTGAAATAACACATTCAGAATTTTAACTATGTTCGAATAAATAAATTGAAACACACTCTTTACTTTAATGGGGGACTCGTATCGTATTATGACTCTTATAACGCAGGTATAAGAATTATTTTACTACCTGCCGGTAATTAATAAATATAATAACTTTATGCGAAGGTGGCGATGTGGCAACCTATATTGACCTAGCGAATTCTTGGCCAAAATGCGCCGTGTTTGGAATTATAAACAACTCAAAACTATTCATGTGACTAAACTATTGAATTTTGTTTTTATTGTATGGTTGCGAAACACCATCTTGTATATGAGGATTCATTTAATGTCAAATGGTCAAATCCCCTTATGTAATGGGGACATACTGGTGTGGTTATAGAAAAATTATTTATATTACAGACATTCATTGCATATATTGCAGAAGAAAGACAAACAGAGTAGGGAAAAATAGTTTAATGTTCGTTTCGCTGCCTTAACATATAATATTTTTATGTTAAGTAATAAATAGTTAAAAAGAAAAGACTAACCTGATAAGTAGAATACCATGAAGAAAAATCTTTTAAAAGTGGACTCTCAGTGTTAGTACTATGATGTCGTATACTTCTCACAAATCGGCTTCAACAAAAGCACCTCATTGTATGGCCTTATCTTTCATTATCAACAGCTTCCGAACTAAACAATGTTAAATATGGATTACAAATAAATCCATCCAAAGATTGCTGAAAAAATAAGTGTAAAATATAAGTTATACATAAACATAACCATACATTGTATTTTTGCTACATGTATTTAAAGTTATAAACACGCATTGTGTAAAACACATATCTCAAAATTTGCAGAAGAATTAAGCTAATAATATAAATAGAGTATCAGTATATGTAGGTACTTTATATATTTTTCATATCGGAATTGAAAGCCATGGTCCTAGTCTTGTTCGTAATGGAGTCGGCAATGAGGACGCAATAAGTCTTTGCAGTTCATGCACGGCTATATTACAATTAATGTACCTTATAATGAGATATCACGCAATATCCAAAATCTTAGGCAATAGAAATACTTGGATGATTAGTCCGTATAGATTGCTAAACGTAAATGAAAAGCGTCAAGCGTCACGAAGAGAATGCAAGCATTCAAAAGTAAACGGATGGTTACTGCCATTTATCAGTTTTACCAAATATAAAATACTTCTGTCGCAATGTGTTATGATTTGAAAATAATACTGTTTTCATATTTTATTTTATGGTTCAAATAATATTTATATCATAATTATTGTTTTTTCATCATAAAAAGTTATATCATTTCAATGTAAAAATATGTAACATTTAATTATTCAGTTTACTTTCTAAACATAGAATTTAATGTCAAAATAGTGTAACGTGCAAGTAACTTAAAAGAAACGCCAAAACAGTTCCTTTTTATTTCATATAAATAATTACTCCCTAGCTCTATAAATGTAAAAAATTCCCCATAATTCATTAATTTATTTTTAGTTTTTTCATGTCTATTTTACAATGGTGGGCAATACTAAATAAAAATTGGACATGTCTTTTTCGAAAATTTTCCTATAATAGGGAGGCCTCAATATCATATTTTCTAAGATAAAATTTATTAAATATGAATGTACTAAAGATTATAACAGATCAATAACCAATTAACATACATCATTTTAGGTAATATCTTATACTGGCTAAGTCATTGTACTGTAAGACAGTTATTTGATTGAGTGCTTTCGAACAATGTATTCCAGTTGCATTTGCTTGCATGAATTAGATTTATATACGAGGAAACAAAGTGATGGGACTGAATACGGATTGGGTGAATTTGTAATATTGAAACTAATTAGAAAGCTGGTAGGTCTGGGCTGTGAAATTTATATAGATAACTTTTTCAATTCCCCTATGTTGTAATACAATCTTATTGGTCAGAATATAAAAGCTTGCGGAACTGTTCGGACTAATCATAAACATCTACCGAAATCTGCACCAACTGATAAAAGTATGAAGTGTGGGGACATTTATACGACTACTTTTAACGGTATAACATTTGTGAAGTGGATGGATAATAAATCAGTTCATTTATTGACTAATTTTTTATTTACGTCTGATACTGACAGCGTAAAGCACCACAAGGTAGGTTCTACTGAAAAGATTGACATTGTGTGCCCTAAAATTGTAATAGACTACAACAAAAAGATAGGTGGCATGGATTTGATGTATCAGCGAAAGGTGTGCTACGAACTTGATCGACGGTCAAGAATCAAGAATTATCTGTGACTGTTTTTTGATCTGTTCGGTATCGCGGTAAATAATTTGTATACTATTTATATAAAAATTTATGCTACTGGACACACAGAAGGTACCATGTTGACTGGCCTTCAGTTCAAACAAGTAGTTGCTCGAAGTTTGATAAATGGTTTTACTGTGAGACAGCAAAATGCCTCCACTACATCAACTAGTGTAGTAAAAACCAATGTCAGAAAAAGGTGCGTACATTGTGCCAAAAAAAACAAGAAAATTGCACAAATAACACTTGCTGAATATGTAAGGTCCACTTATGTTATACCAATTAAAGGAATTGATTTGCTGAGTACCACGTATGACTATATAGATTTTACAATGTTCGTTCGGGTAATTTGTTCAGCAATATGTTATAGTAAATGTATTTTTTTATTTAGATAATATGAAAAAAATTTAACACTAGCTAAAATAAAGATATTTTGCAAAAACTCTACTATGTCCCTTATGATTGTTAAGGGACATATATGTCCCATCACTTTATAAAAAACTTACCCATCTTTTAATTTTCTTTTTCCTTCAAATGATTTCATTTGATACCATATGAACCATTTTTTACCACTGAGATCACGTTATTACGACTAGAAACATTATGGTCCTGAAAGGGTTAAAGAGAGTAATTAGAAGATATTTTTATTAGTATTGTTAATATAAAATTAACACTTACTAGCTTTACGACTCAAAAAAAATTGTGAATTTTGCTCCGTTCAAATTTCATATTGCGCTACTTTTGAAATAAAGAAAAACAGCAGAATATGAAATGTATTTACACATTCATTATCTGCTCCTGAAGAATCTAGATGAATAAGGAATTAGCAAAAAGCATTGTTGCAGCAGCTAAGTAATTGCTGTCTGCACAACAGCTCTCTACATAATTCTAATTATTTTAACTCACATTTACATTCATATTGTCAGTTGGTTTATTTTGAAATGTGGTACTCGACAAGTGAGAAAAATTCAAAATAAACAAATTGATAAGTAGGACACAGTTCCAAGATATTCGATTATGAACTTTTAGCCTGACTGAGACTGTGTGTTATCTAGTTCTCACACGTAAACTTGTATGCACCAATTGTACTTATACGTGATGCGCGTTTTGAATAATCTCTGTCATGAAATATGAAACAAAGTAATTTGAACATTTTTTCTGTTTAACAAAATAAGGATTTCAAATCAATTATTATTTTAATGTTATCATTAATATTGTAATGTTAATTTCGATTTAAATAATAAAATTGTTTTCAACAAATATATTGTGAATTTTGAAAAAAGTTGCATGTAGTTTTATTTTAAAATTGAGCTCATTATACATTTCTGGTATTAGGAGAAAATGAGGACGAGCAATTTTGTGCAATATTTTTCCAATTTTGTTAAACAATTGCTCTTTGTTTTAATTTTATTCCATAAATACGTTGCACGTTGTGAGCTTTTATTTAAAATATGTACTTTTTTGTGACTCAAGTATATTGAGTCACTAATCTACTAAATTTAAACACATTTCAAAATAAAACATTGTATATATTTAAAATGTTTTCATACCATCATACTCCATAATTCTGATGAATTTCAACTTTGCAAGTGAGTCTCTTTAGACTTATTTAGGACAGCTATGACTGACAATAGGACAGACATCGAGATAAATATAAGTATCCTGTTCTCACCTTCGGTATGGAATAATAAAAAGTAATAATTTAATTTAACTGCAAACTTGGACCTTTCATTATCATTCCAAATCAGGAAACTTTAAAATAATTGTATGTAAGTTACAAAAACATGAGTATTTAGACACGGTTGAATATTGCTTCATTTGATATATAATGTCTAGATGACATAAGCCAAATATGACTATACTCTGTACAAAATATACATGCAGGCAATATACATCATAAATGAAGGCTTATTATTTTAATTTTACATTACAAACAACTTATATTTGAACAGTTGGGAAACATTGAAAACATCATACACACTTGTTATAACATTTATACTTCTATGATGCTTACAATACTTTGTAGCTATCGCATTGATAAATAGAACTACGTGATCATTTAACATTAGTTTCGTTAAAACAACTCCTTCTGTAAAGACTGTGGCATTGGGGAGTAAAGAAAAACTCCATTAGCTAATTTTTAGGCAAGATGATGAAAACAACTTGCTATTTGATTGGTTCATATCTAATTTTACAGATACACGGGACGAGTATAAAGCCGGGAGGTGAGAATTATTATAGGATACTTTATTTAATTATAAGTTTGTTAACATTAAATTGTTATAATATGAAGTATGTAATGGTGTTGAATTAATTGAATACTACATTCTATAAATTTATCAGTGTCCATGTACAAACACTTGCAATAAATTTATTTTTATATTTATATTTCTATCCTCATAAATTCGAACCTATATTCAATTATTTTATATAAGTGTCATTCATTAAAATAAAATTAATATGAAGGTTTAAATGGGTTTGTATTTAGTTTATCTTCATTAAAAATTATATGATTGTATAAAAAATATTTTGGTGAACCAATTATGATTGGTGTAGTTACTACTAAATAATATGCAATAAGAATTTCAGATGGAACTTGAGCTATCAGTTGTGTACATTAATTCTTAAATTTTACTCTTATACAATTTATGTGCCAATCGTCAAAAGGAAGAATTTTAAACCATATACAGGTCCAGTGGCAGATTTCAATGTTTGAAAAATTGTAAAAAAAAAGCTACACCTCTAATACAAAGTAGGTTTATTTTAACTTTATAACAACAAATGCAGATTTCATTTTTTAAAAACCACGTTTTCCAAATGGCGGCCATCGAGTCTGACACACTCTTCGAGTCCAGCACGCATGTTTTCAAAAACGCATTTGCAGAGCGACTGGGGTATCCTACTGACTTCGGCTCGAATATTTTCTTTAAGTTGTGTCACAGTGCTCGGATTTGTTTTGTAAACAACGGATTTTAATTATCCCCATAAGAAAAAATCACATGGGCTTAAATCGGGTGACCTAGGTGACCACGGTACAGTACCGTATCGGGATATGTTTTTTTCTGGAAATACCTGCCGCACTGCATTCATGGACACATTAGCAGTGTGAGCTGTGGCCCCGTCCTGCTGGAACCATGTGTTTTGTTTGAAGGATGGACTATTCTGTAGTTCTACTCTGAAAAAGTCATTTAACATCTGAGCATATCTCTTCGAATTCACAGTTACAGTTTGGCCACGTTGATTTTCAAAGAAATAAGGCCCTATGATTGCAGATACACACATGGCACACCAGACTGTTACTTTAGGCTTATGTAAAGGCTCTTGATGCATTTGTCTTGGGTTGTGGACATCCCAGTAACGAAAGTTCTGCTTATTCACATATCCTCCAATGTGAAAGTGAGCTTCGTCACTAAAGAATATGTTGCCCATCCGGGTAGCAGTACAAAATCTCAACAACATCACCTCCGAGTAAGTTTTTCTTAATTCAAAGTCAGAATCGTGCAAATCTTGAACAATTTGAATTTTATATGGATGGAACTTGAGCTTTTTTCGCATTATTACCTGTAAACTTGATTTCGGAATTCCCAATATCGATGAACGTGTACGCAGCGATAAACGGGGATTTTCAACGACAGAAACCATAACACGCTCGACATTTTCATCCGTGGCTACCAAATGTGTAGGTCCTGGCCTGGTCCTATTTAATGTTGATCCTGTAGCTCTGAACCTTGCTACCCATGATTGAATGAGGTTGATGGATGGTCCATCATGTAATCGACGAATACTGTAACGATTATTAAATTGACGGTGTGCTACAGACAGTGAAAATCCACTCGAAATGTACGCCTCGATGGCAAAAGCGCAGTGCTCTCCACTCCACTGTTCCATGGCTACTAAAACATGCGCACCGCTTGCGCATCTAACGACGCTATGTTTGTTCAAACTATGTTTGTTCAAACTTTGAAATCTGCCACTGGACAACCTGTATTATTAAAAATGCTCTTTCTTTGTACCCACAACTTGTCATGTCGAAACAGCCATAATCTTTTTACAATATTAATATACAGATCTGAATTAAAACCTTTCTAATTTTGATATTACAACTGTTCTAACACCTAATCATAGACAAGAGCATATATGAATGAAGAACAGTTAAAATGTATTGTATGAAGAACAGAATAAATTTATTGAAATGTGTTATAATTATCTGTAAATATTTTCTTAATTATTAACGCAGGTTTTTAATTATAATATATCTATAGAATGTGTCAATTAGTTACAAATACATAAATAAATTATTAATCTCTTCCATGTCTTCATACCCCAGGTCCATTATGCAAAGTAAATGAAGAGTTCTCTGATTGCTCTGGGCATTGCCAAGCAACATGCAGCATAAGGGCCCCAAGATGTACAAGAGATTGTAGACCAGGTTGCGTTTGTCAGCCAGGTTACATAAGAGAGGTTGAGGGGGGGGAATGTATTAAAGAAGAATTATGCTGTAAGTTTTTTAACTTTTTGAAATTGCTTTAATAGTTTAATATTCATGTAAAGAGCTTACAGTCGTGTAAAGAGTACATTCTACGAGTGTATCATGAGGTCAAAAATGAAATGATGATTATCAATTGTTTTTACAGACAAATTTTCATGTAATTAAAATCTATTTTGAAATTCTTACAATGGTTAATATGAAAATTCTTTTTGTGGTAGTGCAGAACTAGAGAGCAGCATTAAGAAGAATCAGGAGTTCCACATATGTTTATTGTGTTAAATATAATAACACATCAAATGACTGACAACTGCTAGTTCTATAGATGAGTTATTTTAACATGCTCTTCACTTCATTGAAACCAGCAAATATTCGGGTTGAGTTGAGAACAATTCCTTCTTCGTATTCTGATTAATATGCCAGAGAGATAAGGGCGTGGAAAAAGCAATTTTGTGCCCACTGCGTGATTCATTTTTGAATTAAAATAAAACTATAAGTAAATAACAAAATATTTACTAATAGTTTATTACGTTGAGAATTTGTCCAAATAATCAGCTCTTCAGTTTTTTTTCAACAAACTCTAGTTGTTCAAAATATTTTCTTTTCACAACTTCTTGTGTAATGTTATTAGATATCATATTGAACAGAGGTATATTAGAAATGCCCGCTTTCTATTTTAATAATAGTCGTAAATCAACTCTTCACAATTGTAATAGAAAAAAAAATAATTCCTTTTTTATCCAGATTCCTTAGGATTAGAAACTGAATCCAAAAACAGATTGATTTACAGATTTTGTTACAGTAATACATTTTTAATGAAAGTAATTTTTTTTGGTTTAAGTTCAAAGTCTAAATAAAGAGGGGGTTATTATGCAAATTAAAGCCTCAATTGATGTTTATGTACCGATTAGTCAGTTGGTAGATGATTTTGCTTGAAAAGTTTTATTTCATTTTGATAAGATTAGATTACAATCATTGTTTTGTAGCGGGTTGTAATGGTGATACCAATGCTGAAATTGGTTATGACATGTGTAATATGATATGTGACAACTATGATAAACAGCACATCATGTTCAAAAAGGGCGTGCAGAAAAGATGAATGTAAATTTCATTGATTGGTCTTGTCGAAATTTATGAAGGATTGCGTACTTTGCATGAGAAATGTCATAAGTTTGCATTTGATCAGGTGTACTAGAAGATGGTAATGATAGATTAATGTATAATACAATTAGTAAAGATGTATTTTGGGACAAGTAGACTATTTAAATAAAATGTATTGCAGCCTCGCCATGCAAAGTGAACGAAGAATATTCTACCTGTGGTGGAAAGTGCCAAAGGACATGTAAAAATAAAAACCCAATATGTCCTCTAACTTGTCTACCGGGATGTGTTTGTAAGGCTAACTACATAAGGGATGACAAAACTGCTGAGTGCATTAAGGAGGATCAATGTCGTAAGTTTATATCATCTAATAATTTCTTCAAGAGAATATATATATTTATGCATGTTTGCATTTATGGATGTACGTCTAATTACATGTGTATTTCTTTATAACATTGAAGAATTTGTTTTGATTGCTCTGCTTTCATTTTAGCCTCAGTGTGTGAAAAAAATCAAGTTTACTCTGAATGTAATGGCCATTGTCAGAAAACATGTAAAAATAAAAATCCTATATGTACAGAAGTTTGTCAACCAGGGTGTGTCTGCCAGCCTAATTATGTATGGGATCCAGAAACTAAGGAATGCATTAAGGAGGATCAGTGCCGTAAATTTATAATATAATAATTAATTAAATTATAATAGTATATTTATAATATAGTATTAAATTTGTCACTGATTATTTTCAACATTTTTCATCAAGAGCCTTGATATAAAACTACAATATGATATATGTGTAACAATTCAATTTTTAAAGATGGCAGGAGTTTTCGCAATTTCTAGTAAAAAGGAAGATGTCATAAAATACACATTATTATCTTCTACATTGAAAATATAAAAGAAACTCTTTTCTGCCTAAATTCAGCAGCTTAGAAATATTTTATATTCATATGTTTCATATTACCTACTCTAAATTTTACTTTTTCATTGATATTAGCTTTAGAATGTGATAAAAATGAAGTTTTCTCCTGTTGTATATATATACATATGTAAATACATATATATATATAAATATATATATATATATATATATATATATATATATATATATATATATATATATAAATTGATGAAGGATTGCGTACTTTACATGAGAAATGTCATAAGTTTGCATTTGATCAGATGTACTAGAAGATGGTAATGATAGATTAATGAATAATGCAATTAGTAAAGCTGTATTTTGGGACAAGTAGACTATTTAAATAAAATGTATTGCAGCCTCGCCATGCAAAGTGAACGAAGAATATTCTGCCTGTGGTGGAAAGTGCCAAAGGACATGTAAAAATAAAAACCCAATATGTCCTCTAACTTGTCTATCGGGATGTGTTTGTAAGGCTAACTACATAAGGGATGACAAAACTGCTGAGTGCATTAAGGAGGATCAATGTCGTAAGTTTATATCATCTAATAATTTCTTCAAGAGAATATATATATTTATGCATGTTTGCATTTATGGATGTACGTCTAATTACATGTGTATTTCTTTATAACATTGAAGAATTTGTTTTGATTGCTCCGCTTTCATTTTAGCCTCAGCGTGTGAAAAAAATCAAGTTTACTCTGAATGTAATGGCCATTGTCAGAAAACATGTAAAAATAAAAATCCTATATGTACAGAAGTTTGTCAACCAGGGTGTGTCTGCCAGCGTAATTATGTATGGGATCCAGAAACTAAGGAATGCATTAAGGAGGATCAGTGCCGTAAATTTATAATATAATAATTAAATTATAATAGTATATTTATAATATAGTATTAAATTTGTCACTGATTATTTTCAACATTTTTCATCAAGAGCCTTGATATAAAACTACAATATGATATATGTGTAACAATTCAATTTTTAAAAATGGCAGGAGTTTTTGCAATTTCTAGTAAAAAGGAAGATGTCATAAAATACATATTATTATCTTCTACATTGAAAATATAAAAGAAACTCTTTTCTGCCAAAATTCAGCAGCTTACAAATATTTTATATTCATATGTTTCATATTACCTACTCTAAATTTTACTTTTTCATTGATATTAGCTTTAGAATGTGATAAAAATGAAGTTTTCTCCTGTTGTATATATATATACATATGCAAATAGCATATATATATATATATATATATATATATATATATATATATGTATATATATATATGTATATATATGTGTATATGTATATATATATATATATATATATATATATATATATTAAAATTGATGAAGGATTGCGTACTTTGCATGAGAAATGTCATAAGTTTGCATTTGATCAGGTGTACTAGAAGATGGTAATGATAGATTAATGTACAATACAATTAGTAAAGATGTATTTTGGGACAAGTAGACTATTTAAATAAAATGTATTGCAGCCTCGCCATGCAAAGTGAACGAAGAATATTCTGCCTGTGGTGGAAAGTGCCAAAGGACATGTAAAAATAAAAACCCAATATGTCCTCTAACTTGTCTATCGGGATGTGTTTGTAAGGCTAACTACATAAGGGATGACAAAACTGCTGAGTGCATTAAGGAGGATCAATGTCGTAAGTTTATATCATCTAATAATTTCTTCAAGAGAATATATATATTTATGCATGTTTGCATTTATGGATGTACGTCTAATTACATGTGTATTTCTTTATAACATTGAAGAATTTGTTTTGATTGCTCCGCTTTCATTTTAGCCTCAGCGTGTGAAAAAAATCAAGTTTACTCTGAATGTAATGGCCATTGTCAGAAAACATGTAAAAATAAAAATCCTATATGTACAGAAGTTTGTCAACCAGGGTGTGTCTGCCAGCGTAATTATGTATGGGATCCAGAAACTAAGGAATGCATTAAGGAGGATCAGTGCCGTAAATTTATAATATAATAATTAAATTATAATAGTATATTTATAATATAGTATTAAATTTGTCACTGATTATTTTCAACATTTTTCATCAAGAGCCTTGATATAAAACTACAATATGATATATGTGTAACAATTCAATTTTTAAAAATGGCAGGAGTTTTTGCAATTTCTAGTAAAAAGGAAGATGTCATAAAATACATATTATTATCTTCTACATTGAAAATATAAAAGAAACTCTTTTC